>JASXSY010001656.1:0-46353 GCA_034509805.1 Sipha maydis | reverse complement strand
GGAAATGCTTGGAAATGTGTTTTATATCAATGGATACAATTTAACAAATACAGTTGAAAAACTGTTAGCTGATAATCAAAACGATTCGAAGAATAAAAGTAAACTGTTTGAGAAACCAAAACTATATAATTTTAAATCGTCTGATAATATTGACTTAGTGACAGAAGTAAATATTAAAATAATCTAATAATTGAACATTTAATAAATTATTAAATTATTATTTTTTAGATTGCATACATTGATAATAAAGATAATATTCTTCAATATATCCAATCAGAAAAAAACATCCGTACTAAAAAAATTATCGAAGTAAAATATGTTTAATATTTTCTTTCATATTAATTATTCAAATGTTTTTATTCTAGGCAAAGTCAGTTGGTCAGCTTAAAACCTGCGAATGTTGTTTCAATGATGAACTGTTATCTACTGAAGTAAATTTTTGTCAAGCTGGCCATACTTTTTGTTCATCATGCATTAAAAAGTAAATTTTTCTTTTGTTTTTTCATTATTCCAATGTACTCATGTTTTTACAGTAAAATTAATAATGTTCTAGGGGTGTTGAAATATCAGTTTATGAAGGTAAATTAAATTTTAAATGCTTTGCCAATTGCAATGAAGAATTTAATTTAATTATGATTAAAGTAACTAATTTCTATTAATTATTCATTCAACAATTTATTTTAATTACTCTTTATTTATTTTTAGAGTGTTATTGATAATAAATTGTACCAACGTATAATAAAAATGAAGCAAATACAGGAAATCAAAGCAGCTAATATTGAAGGACTTGAAACATGTGCATTTTGTGATTACTCTGTAATTTTATCCAAAAATATTAAAACTATAAATTGCTTAAATCCTGAATGCCTAAAAGAAACTTGCAGGTAAGAATTTTTTTTTTTTCTATTTTTATGACATTTATTTGACTAAAATAAAAATGTTTAGTAATGATTATTATTACCATGAACATAAATATATTAAATGGGACCGGTCCAATGTGTGATCTACCGATAAATGGCTACCTACGATAAAGTGCTGTATAGGTGGAACGTGTGATCTACTGATTACAGTTACTTACATTTTACACTATAGTGCCTACTATATTTATATAACTATCGATACGATATGGATACTTAATCTATATAATTACCGATATGATATGGATTTTGTAACCGTATTGTATTTTTAATTATGGAAATTATGGAAATAGATTACAGGAACCGTGGGTATTTGGTTTATGTTGTAATAATGACAACAAAACTGAACGACGATATTTCATTGTAGAAAAGAGGATCGACAAACGCTCTTACCAATAATAGAAAGAGAGGTAGAAATTGGTACAACGATTCACAGCGATCAGTGGCGAGCATATAGTTCTCTGAAGGACCATGGATTTATTCATCAAACTGTAAATCATTCTGAAAATGTTGTGGATCCAAATACTGGAGCTCATACTCAAACAATAGAGTCATTGTGGAAGTTAGTCAAGTCCAAGTACAATATAAAAGTCAATGGTGCATCTCCACTATTAGACCGCCAACTTAAAGAAGAATGGTGGCGGTCATGTCACCCGATACAAACTCAAATATTTGATGATTTTTTATCAGATTTAAAAAATACTTTTGCAGTATAATTATATAAGAAGCAATCAGTAGCATTAGACCAATCATTTATTGATAGATCACACATTAGACCAGCCATTTATTGGTAGATCACACATTGGACCAGCCGTTTATCGGTAGATCACACATTGGACCGGTCCTTATTAAGTAATTACTCTATTTATTGGTTTAATAAAAAAAAATTTAAACAAGGAAAAGTATTCATTATACATTAACATGTAGGATTAATATATTTTATAAAATATGTAGAGAATGTCGAGAAGAAAGCCATTTGCCATTAAAATGTAATGAATTAGAAGAAAAAGATCCCGAAGTACAAGTCAGAATCATGATTGAAAATAAAATGTCTGAAGTACTTATAAGGTAATTAACACTTAATCATTCATTTTTTACTGAAAATAAGAGTAAAATATATATTATCTATCTTATTTAGGACTTGTTATTATTGTCATTGTAAGTTTGTGAAAGAAGCTGGTTGCAACCAAATGACATGCACTTGTGGTAAAAACATGTGTTACATTTGTAAAAAACCAGTTGATTCCAGTTACAATCATTTTTATCACAATGAAGTGGTTGAAAATAAGTATATAATAGTTAAATTAAAAATGTAATTATTACTTAATGGTTAATGTAAATTAATTGACAGATGTCCACTGTTTGTAAATGAAAATATTGTACATACTGCTGCTGTAGAAGCAGCAGCTAGATTGATTTTAAATGAATTGAAGGTAAAAAACCCAAGACTTTTAAGGAGAATTGATATCACTAAAATTTTACCAGAAATTAAAGAAACTAAAACTAGTAAATTGGTAGATATTTCTTCTGCAGAAGTTCATAAATTAATTGCTTTAATAATTGGTCAAAATGAAGAGGATATAAAAAATCTCAAAGATATGAGTGAGTTTTATTTTATTTTATTTTAAATGTGAAAATTATAATATTTATTTTCTAGGATCCATGGAACCATTAGAAAAAAAGACAAAGCGATAAACTAAATTTACGTAGTAGTAGTATAAATAGCTTCAAATACATTTTTATGAACTTATTTTTAAGTTAATTAGATTAAGTTTTCATCTTTTTGACTATAAACTATTTAAAAAAAAATTATTTTTTGCTTCCATAATTTTAAACAACAGTTATAACAGTTATAAAAAAAGAATACATTATATATACATTATTTATTGTGTAACAAATAATTTTATTTATAAAGGTTAATTATTATTAATATTTTTTACATTCAAAGTTTGCAAGAAAAGGATTTATATTTTTATTTTTACTGATTGTTTTCTCATCAAAATAAAAAGTTAAAAAAATATGTTTTAAACTTCTTTATATAGAAATTGGATTTAAATAGTATTATGTGTTAACATAATTAATAAATTATTTATTTATTATGAATCTACACTAGGGTGACCATATTAAGAAAATAAAAAACCGGGACAGCTGTTACTCACCTCCCAAAAAATAAAAAATAAATTTCTCATCTATATACATTCACACATATCACACAAATCTCGAGAAATTAAATTCCAAATCTCTGTCATACAAACAATTATTTTCTTTTTACTTACCCTTTTCCAAAATACGACTTCGCGGAAAGGAATGAATTCACCGATCGACTGTCAACAGTGTCTACCAAAAACTATTACCGATTAACAACTATAATATAATATCTAATAGCTTTAATTATAAATTTATAAATAATATAATATATAATTTTAGTTAGTAGAACACATATTACTATGTGTATGCTATACAACATGTCTCATACTTATCGCAAATTTTATAGTTCGTCGGCATTGGGACTTGACGCTCGTTCCACGAAAACTTTTATCTGTTATTTCTAACTTTGGTTTCACATTTTAAATATACAAGTAAAACTATTTTGTATTTTTTCCGTATATAGATATTTTATTTATAAGCATTAGTACATTATATAATAAATAATATGAAAATAACGGGATTAAAATGGGACTATCGTCTAAAAACGGGATAGAAAGCGTCCCCTTTGAAGTTTGTCAGGACAACGGGACGTGGTGATCAAAAAAGGGACAATCCCGTTTTAAACGGGACTTCTGGTCACCCTAGACTAAGAATACAAATATACAATGTCTATGATTTAAAACTTAAGATTCTACACCAAATATTTGCCGCTATGCAATATGTTTTTTTTGTTATTATATTGCATCAATTATATTTTTATTACTTCCATTTTATTCTAGCTTTATATTAAGTATAGAATTAAAAAAATAAAAATAATTAATAAATATACATAAATTAAATAATAATAATACATTGGACGCCGCTTATTAAACTCACTTTGGGACCAGCATAAAATGATTCTTATCACCGAATGAATCTTATAGGCGAAGTGGAAAAAAATAAAACCAAAAATCTGAATATAATAACCAACATTACTTTAATTTCATATTAAATAAATACGTATTTTAAAATAAATATATACTATTATTATTTAAAACAATTTATATAATTTATTATAACATATGATTTTAGTTGTTTTTTTTTATTATTTTTGTGTATTACAAGTAAAATGAATAATTCGGTGATGAGCAGCTCTCCTCAACAGTTCTAGAATCTCTAGAATGTTTTTGTTTGATGTTGGTTTAATAATAACGTCAATTAATAATTATCAACACAGAAGTTAATTTTTTACAATTTTTCTTATGAAATTTGTGTATTATAACAAGGGCTCGGAACTTGATAATCTAAAAATCCTTAAAAAATGCATGCAACAAAAATGTTAAAATGACTAATAAACAACAACAAATGACTTTATTGATTAACATTTTTAAAAATGTGCGTTTTATAAAATTCATGTATCATAAATCGTAATTATTATTATTATATATAATAATGCATGACAAAGATCATGATTAAAAGACGATTCTTAGAATCTTTTAATTTACCAATAAATTCAATCGAATATTATTCGACACCTTGTATTTAAGCATTTTTAAACAATAAATTAAATGTATGTTTAAATCGAAAAGCCCATCACAGCAGTCGATAATCAATAAAATGGGCGATTGTAAACTCTCCCGATGGTAAACTCTCCCGGGTCTACTCCAGTACTACCTGACGGAAACGTGTAAACTCTCCCGGGTCTAGTAAAAATCATAAATTAAATTTAATATACATTTAAGTTGCGTTTAAAAATAGTCAATCATATATAATAATAATAATAATAATAATAATAATAATAATAACAATATAAATTAATGTCTTTTGCTGCTATGAACATGATATTATAGTCAAAATACAATAAAAAATAAAATTTCCAAAAATCCAATATACATTTAAATTTCTTTTAAAAATAGTCAATAATAATAATAATATAAGTTACAAATACAAAATATACGTAAAAATGTTAAAATTATTGTTTTTGATAATAAGAACATACAGATTTTAAAAAAGTTAGGGAATCTATTTTTTTTTCTTTATAATCTAATATTTTTTGAGATGTATTTTTTTCTTTATTTTTTGTATAAATATTTTTACTTGTTTTATTTAATTTATTGCAACTTTACAATAAGGTAACTTTGCATAAAGTTGACCCGGGAGAGTTTACACATTTACTTCAGGTAAACATAATATTAACCCTGGAGAGTTTACCATCGGGAGAGTTAACCACCGCCCCAATAAAATAAACACGTTCGTCTTTCACATTTACAATATCACATTTTCGTAAAACGTCAATCACACCGTTGCGTTATCGTACAGTTCGTACAAATCAGTAAAATTATCTGAGCTAATTAGTAGGCCTCGGATTTATATGTATTTATGAAACCAAAATATGTGCTAAAGAAACTCAAAATATGTATTTTACTAATATGATTTATTTATTAATATTTAATTATATAATATATCCATATGAGTTCCTGATGAAACTAATTATATTGTAATTAGTAATATTATTAAAAATAAGGTATTAAGAATTATAAAATATAAATATTTATTATCTTGATTACGATTTATAATAACCTGCATTTTTACATTTTCAAAATCGAAAGATCTTCGATTGGGTCGTAAAACTGCCTAATACCGACTGAATGATCTTTCGAATTTCACTGATATTATTGGACGGTATTGCATTTTGACTATGTCTGAAAGAGAAAATTCTACATCCAATGAAAATTCAGAAGAACAACCTGAGAGAATGCTTTTGATAGATTTCATTTGTGCAAAACCAGAATTTTTTTGTAGAATATTTTTTTTTTAGTATTTATAATTTTGCCAATTTTTGTCTTGTACTTTATCATATTTTTTGTTTCCTCTACAATATTTTAGATAAAGAGAGAAATACCAATGAGAAATACAATCGTGTATTAATAATCGTATACTAACAAATTGGCCAAATATGTAAAATAAAATATAGTTGATTTTATTGAAAACCGCAGAAAACGAATTTATCACTTATCTAAATTAATTTATCATTTCATAGTAAAAATATGTAATTACAAATATATCTGAGACCTAGTAATTAGTAATTACAACAAAGTAGAGGAGAGGCATTTTAAAATAATACACGTACACACCGGGCCTAAAATAGTATCTGCCTACAGTTTATTAAATAATCGTATATCGCAATAACAAAAGTTAAATATAATAAACGTCGATAATGGAAACAGAATGTATTACAATCAAATGTAACTTTCAACAAGAAAAATGCAAATATATGTATGAAAAAGTACAGGAATGCAGTGCCGGATCTAAGGGAGATTAAGTACGTATACTTGCCTTAGGTGTAATTGGTATAAAGGTTTATGAAAAACAAAAAGAGTATGACATACCCCATACTTCCACCAACGTAAGGGTGCTCAATTTTTATTAGCCCCGAGCGTCAATTTTTTTAGATCTGGTTCTGCATAAATAAATAAAATGCACCAAAAGTACTAAAAAATTACCGTAAAGCATAAAATTCCGTAAAAATACAAAAGAAAAATTGTGCCATTAAATTCTATATTTCATGAATCAGATTTCTTTAAAAACGAGCCTCGAATGTAAATATTAGAAAAAAAGATGCAATTGCATCAAGTTCCGGGCCCTAATCATAACCGAAGTTGGTCTTATAACCGATTACTTTTTTTACGTAGGTATTTGGATACGTCCAGGCGATTTTATATCGAGTTTAATATACGGCTGTACCTTATATCCGTGAGTCTTATAAATGGCGTCTATTGTAAATATAAAAAATCTTTATGGGTATTGCTTCTAATTTCTTTGTTTATCGGAGATGATGTACCTACCACGTATGTTGAAAAGTATGCTTAAATATATTTGTATAAATAATAAATTATTTTCTTTACGTGTGTGCGCAGCAACAAAATCAAAAAAAATCATCATAATCCTAGGTTTAGATGACAACGACGTAAAAATAGTAAGAAATTATGATACCGGTCTGTCTTACAAAATACTGATGTACCGTTATTTTGAATTACGATGAAGAATCTAATTTATTCGTTTCCATCATAGTTGTTCGTGTTTTAACAAAATTACAATAAAGTACTTGCAAAACGTTCATTTCATAGTATTGAATAGATTTTTATTCAAATCCGCGTTTAAAATATAGAAAATAGTCACAATATATAATGCTCGAATTTGATAATTATTTTATTATTATTTATAAAATTAATAGTTAATGTATTTTATAACACTTCAAAAAATGTGCTAATCAATTGCAATATTTTACCCTCAATTCAAACACAGTCCCTGTAGCGCAGCGGATAGCGCGTTGGACTTCTAATCCAAAGGTCGTGGGTTCGATCCCCACCAGGGATAAATGGTGTGTTCACACACATTTAGTTTTACAATTTTTTTTTTTTTTTAAAATTCGCCAAACGTACGAATGTATTTTTTATTCGCAGCCGAATGATTTTTGCGACAATGATGGCAATTTTTAATACTTAATGTATATTTTGTATATTTTTTCTATAGCTTTACATTAAACCTATCATTAAGAGAAAAAAAAAATAGTATTATTCAGCGCATAAAAATTTGTAAATTATAGTTTCAGAAATGTTTATTATTGTCATCAGACACAATTTGATCAAAGCAATCAAAGAAAGACAGTTAATTTTAACCATTCACAATAAACATACATTTAACACGACTGAATAACTTTTTTTACTCGGCGTTTTCAAGTATTTGTACACTTCAATTGATTGAACATCTTATTTAGAACCAGAAGAGTAAGGTTGAACACGTGTATACGCATAACATGTTACATACGTAGAGTATTCGATTACACACATTTAAAGATTGATCGAATTATAAAAAAAACATAGAATAGCATAGAATAAATGTTAAAACGAATTTTAATACATAAGTTTTTGTTTCGTACTCGGCTATTACGTCGATAAAACAATGAAGCTGGGTTTTCGCTGTCAGATATTCGATACATTTTGTAACGTACGATCAGTGGTGTATTGGTAAATATATTTATGGGCACTAATAAAACATGGATATTAATCCAACAAAAAAATGTTCTCGCTTCACTCCACAATTTTTTCTCTCGCTACGGCCAAATAAATGTAATAAATCTCTTACATGTTTATAAATTCTAATAAAACTAAAAAACTACAACTCCACAAAATATACACTTGTCGCGTATTATAAATTGAATGATGCAGATTTAAGAACAACGGTCTGAACGTCTATCCTCCATATTGTATTTAATAAAAACTATTTTTCAAAATGTTTTGAATTAAATTTAACTTAAAATACGTTAAATGCAGCGTACACCGTTATCTTCGACAAATAAATATCTCATTCAAATGTTATGGTTCATAAAAATTTTTTCTAATGAACTATTAAATAATAATTTTTATTTGGTGTTCGAGTTAATTTATGTTCGTATAACCGTAAAAAAGTATTTTACATCAGGTATGCGCCGAAAATCGATTAGTATAGCCACCAATGCATGCGTGCGATTGGATAACGTTTCTTAACTATTTAATAACGTGTACCTACTTATATCGAGTCACACCAATGTTATTTCTGTTATTTTAACTTGAAAGCTACAACTTTTTATTCACACGGACCAATTCTAGTGCGTGCAGTTCACTTGTTGTTGGCTACTATCGTGTAATTTACTCATGTTATTATAGTATATTTACGTACATTTATGGAAAATAGCGCCCAAGTGCGATATCGTGAACAATTTTTCAAACAACATTTTAAATTTTTAAAACAATATACGCTTAATATTGGGCAAAATATTTGTTACTTTATTTGTTTTGCTCACGATATGCATTGCATTTACTCGAAATCTGCGAATTATAGTAGGAAGTGCAAAATTTACGATTGTTTCACATTACTCTTTTTAGTGTAATTATTCGAATGAAGAGTGCGCGATTGCTGATGTGATTGTCGCGTTCTAATATGAAGCTTGTCCGTAAAAAATAAAAATGTGCTCGTCGGGTCGGACAGAGCAACTTGTGTCTAAACTTTTGAAGACCGAAACAGTGCCAGTATTCTACCGGTTATCTTATGCACTAATTGATATTCACGGTAACAGATGCATTTTAGATACCAAAAAATAATTAACTGATTTGTTTATTTTATATTAACTTATTGATCAGATACTAGGGGTAACCAATAGGTTGATCGTGATATAAGATTGAGTCGATCGCGATTCCCTTTCATTGTTTTTCGAATTCTGTCTGAATATTTATTTATTTTCTGTACATTTTTATACCTTTGTTCAACCCACAAATATAGAAATTAAAATAATAACAATCAATAAAGAATATACATATGGTAGTCATACAATTTATTAAATGGTTATTTAATAATAATGAAAAACAAAATTATACATTGAGATCGAATAGCTATGTAGGTACATTGTACATAATCTAATGTAGAGACAAAATATATATTAAAATACGTGTTATGAAAAACTGTAAAACTAAAGTTATTATTACTTATTGGTATTTTGAATAGAATAAATAAAGGAAGTGTATGTATGTAAAATTTTTATTACACGTGATTTTTGACATTTTATGTCTTTGGCACATAGAATCGAAAAGCGTTACCGATAAAGCGTTACATATCATTCCTTAGCAACACCCTTTAGCAACCGTCTCCTAGCTACATTCTAATATTTATATATTTAAATAATAAAAAAGAGAAAATAATTGATTACAGTGGCGGCTATCTTATGATTTGCAAGTAATCGAAAAGCGTTACATACCATTTCTTAGCAACACCCCTTAGCAACCGTCTCCTAGCAACATTCTAATATTTATATATTTTTATAATATTTATAATATTTATAATATAATATATAAGATTATAATATAATATTATACATATATAGTTATAAAATAAAAACAATTATATACTAATATTACTAATAGCAATCGTGTCTTTATTTTTTATCAATTACCCTATAAATATAATCTATATATAGTTATGTGCTACATATGATGACAAGGACGGCAAAGACATAAAATGTGGTACTTCATTGCAGACTCGTATGCAATATGGAATTTTTTTTATTAAAAACAGTTTTGTTTACTACTAGGCCAATAAAAGACGAGCGCAGATACTCGGCCTAGTAAATAGAATCTGTTTTTATTTACTCGACTAAAATGTCTATTAAATCTAGTACTATACTTAAACCTGGCTATAGTAAGACAACATAAGAAGTTGTTATTTAACAAATCCGAAACGAAGCAATATTTTAGAACTAATTTCTGGGGATTTAAATAATCATAAAAAATCATTTTATTGGGATTTTATTGAAACAAAAACTCAGATTTGTTACTATTAAAAGCTTAATAATAAAATACTTACTTGGGTTTTTCAAATTATAACAATAAAAATCGAGTATTGTAAACAAAACTCAAAGCTTTAGGCATTTGCATATTTGTTTAGAAAGTGCATATTGAAATTGTGGTTCGCTACAAATTCTAATCACAGTACGAAATATTTAAATACAAAAATTGTTGTCGCATAATTTTGCATGTTTCGTCATTTTTTATAGGAATTCTCATATTTTAGGTTTAAGAACTTTTATATGCATCTATAAATATAAATATATATGTATAAACGATAGTGTCCTAATTTATAATCAACGCAGAGCCGAACTTATTAGAGTTATCAACATGTAATTTTTTGGATAGATTAACGTTATAATTGTATTGTACATTAAAAAAAAAAATTACAAATTTTGATTTTAAGGAGGTTTTTATGTGTAATGTGTATATCTATACACATATTGCGTGTTTGTATAATAAACTATTAAATAATAATAGCAGTCGGCTGGTAACAATTGGTGCACGTGTGCCGGGAAATAAATTATTTAATAATATTGACATAAATTTAATTTTGTAAATCTTATCCGTATATTAATTTACATATTATTCATATAGTTATCAAAGTTAATTTTAGGAAATTCCGTCCGATCGCAAGCAATACGTCTTTGGCTTGTTCATTTCATATTAATTTTTTATTCATAATCAACGCATAGTCCAACTTGTTGTTGTGTAAAGTAAAAGTAAAATGTCATTTATTGAAGAAATTTTTGTCAATGGAATACTGAAATCTCAAATAGTTAAACCAATTATCGGTGATGGTGTCTGTCTTTTCCGTTCAATTTCATTTAATTTGTTTAACACTTAAGAAAGATGCCAAAAAATCCGAAATACAGTTGTTCCTTCTGATAATAATTATTGTTGTAATACGCATTAATTAATATTTTGATTTTAATTTTATATACTATTTATAATTTTTATTATTATGTTTTAAAATTCATATAGTGACAACTTTTTCACTGCTGAGGATCATGTTCGTGATATGGTCAATCCTACTCTCTACGGTGATTATTGCGAATTTGTTGTAGTTGGCAGTATTTTCACATTTTAATTTTAAATGTATTGCATTAATTATCTTTATGCTAAATTTGTTGTAGATATAGTAGATCCCAGTAAAAATATCGCGTCTAACTGGCAATTTTAAAAGTGGTAATTTTGTTGTTTATTTATTTATTTCTAATGTTCTTAATGTTACAGAAAATGTAAATGGTACTTCAGAGGGCGACTAGCATAAGCGAAGCTACTGTCAAAAGCTATTATAAATAAAACAAATAATGATAATAATTAGCTTAATAACTTATTAATATATATGAAATATTTTTTAAATTATCTTATTTAAATTGTATTTAAATAGACAATATTTACAACAAACATAACATACACCCGACAACGACGAGTAATTCAGCTAGTATTTCATAGAATTAACGAAATCATTTTTTTTTTTTACAAATTTATAGTTCAACAAAAAATATTAGATGACAACCAAATATCTAAATTTTTCATCATTTGATTAAATTAATTGATTCATCGATGGCTATTTTAGTGTTGCTCCCAACGCAATTAACAATGATATTATAATCTCTATTGTATTGAGAAATTGTTATAGTGATCGCGGATCCGTCCGAATTTATTTTTATCTAAATTTACCAAGACATTATTATTGTACCATAAATTTAAGCGGTCGTTATCAGTATTTATACAGTTATACCGAAAAAGATTAAAGTTTAATAAAAATTGTATAGCTTGTTTAATAGGGAGACATAGATTAAGCAGTATTTATTTTTTAATTTTATTTTAATTTTTTTCCCATGTACCTAATGTAAATTATACTTCAGTCAATGAATTGCGTAACATTGAATTTTATGATATTTTTTCAACAGATACGATACATGTACATACTTTGTATGTGCATATTTGTGTACTTTTAGCGCATTAAGTTCCGATCCTTGATTATAAACATGATTCAATGAAGTTTATTTAATATTACAAATAATATTAATAGGAATATAATAGAAATTTGAAGAGAATAATTATGAATATTATAATATTGTAGTAATATAGGTAGTTTCATTAGGAACTCAACATTATTTATAATATTATTGATATAAATAATTGTAACTAAAGTATTATTAAAAAATCCATAAATATGTAAAAGCAATTAAAACAAAATCTTGCAATTTTTAATAACTATTGTAACATGGAACATTCTTATAATAATAATAATAATTTATCAAATAAATCGCCAAAGATTATAAATAATGATGTGAATAATTTTTTAAAGGTGGATTTAAAAATTAATATAAATTTAATATTAATTTCTATTTTTGCATGATATGCTTTAGAAAACAACCGTATAGTAATAATTTCTTTATAAATAAAAAAAATAGAAGTATTAAATAACCGAAAGTTTTTGATTTAATTTAGCTTCGGAAGGATTGCATATACTTGCATAACAAAGTCAAGAAAAATTAAATCATATTATAAATGTACAATCTGATATTAAAAATTATATTCTCTTTAATTTTTTTTTTTTGCATAATAGTTATTAACAAAAATTTTATAATATATTCATAATTCTATATCTACTCATGAATCTATATAAAAAAAAATCCATCTCCTTTACTGAAATTTTATTTATTAACTAATATTTTCCTATGAAAAATGTAAGCAATTTGTATTTGTACATTTGAAGGTATTCTTCGTTTTTATTTTTATATTCAAGTGAACTTTTTGGACCTGACGATGATTTATTTAAATCGAAACCTCATTTAAGTATTTCGCACACATACAGTAAATAATAATACTCCAGGCGATAATTTTTATTTTATTTTTGTTTATATAACATGTATCTAATATTTAATACCATTTTTAATAAATCATTTAATTATACTTAATTTTATTGTTAAGAGTATAAGCCACAAAACAATTTATTTTTATTCTATAAAAAATCTTTATGTACGAAAAAAATCAACAATTATTATTTATAAACTATTTGAATAAACAATACATTTTCTTAGAAATATTTTTTTTTTTTTTTAAAGAACAGTGAAACTTTTTGAACGATTTTTATTTTACACGGGTACGTTTTAAATACACGATGTTTTCTAATATCATTGTATATTTTGGTAAATTGTGATACGATCCATGTTTTCGTTCTGTTCGGTGAACTACGAATATTAATTTGGGTACAGTACACTATTTTACTTTTCAACCATAATACACAAGTAACGAAAACCTTAATTTATACACGCATACAACCGCAGTACGCTGTTTATTAAAATCGATTAATTAATTAACGGGTGAGGGGATTAACGATATCTGATCGGATTACACGAATATAAATCTATAGTACATCTTAACAATTACATTAATGTTACATACGACAAGAACGATAACAGCGAAACGGTATTATAAACCGAAACACAACATGTGCGTATAATTACATAATAATAATAATAATAATAATAATAATAATAATAATAATAATAATAATATGAACGTGTCCCGGTTCCGGTAAAACGTAGTACGTATGTTTTGTGTTTCGATCTCCGAATCCGTTTGACACAGATTGTCGGTAAAAGGAAAGAAAAATAAAAATAAACCATCACAGTTAAAGCGCACACGCGGCATGTTTTTTTTTTTTTTTTTTAAAATATAATTTGTAAACGCGGACGGGAGAAGGGGATTAGAGAAATAAAATGCGTTTTCACCGGACGGACAAAGTTTTGTGCGCTGCGGTCGGCGGACGTCGGTACGGGTGCGGCGGAAAACCGCTCGAGTCCCTTTGCGGACGGCGCCCGCGCACCGAGAACGGCGGAACATCGCGGACACGACGGCCCTTCGTTGCGTTCGGTGACGGCGTTCAGGGACGGACGGCGGTGCGTTCACCGTTTTTTGTTCTGCATCCGGGCGGCCGCGTTCCGCTGCCGGTCCGCGCACAACGGTATGTGCCGTTCGGCGGACGCCTCGTTGAACGAACGGCCGCAGTGCGGGCACTTGACCAGGTCCGAGTCTGCCTCGTCGTCCGGGTCCGGCGCCGACGCGTTCTCCAGCTCCGGCGGCAAGTCGCGCACCGTGCCGCCCGCGGCCAGGTGACGTTGCACGGCGCGCGCGGCTCGCACGTTGCGCACCAGCTGGTCGTGTTTCCGGCGCCACGCGTCCTTCTTCTTCTTCAGCTTCTCCGCGGCCCGCTGGTCCTCCTTTTGGCTCTACGCGGGGGAACAAACAAACAAACCGTGGTCATTGGCGCGCACCGCAATAACTACGAGTGCTGGTGTTGGTGACAGCGTGGGGAGGGGGGGGAGGGCGCTGAAGATTTTTCGCGACCCGGCATGCGCGATAGCGAATCGCGGCCACGTTGAGCGGTCGGTAAATATGTTTACATGGTATGGCGAATCGCGGCCGGTATTTTTCGGATTCTAAAACGGGTGTAGTAAATCGCGCTCATTGTATGATCCTAGCGATCGATAGTGACACCTCATCGGTAGTAACACGCAACATAACTCGTATCGTTGGTCTCGTTAACTCGAATGTGATATTGTGATAAATGAAATGTATCAGGATGTTTTCATAGACATATTATGTTTTATCTGCTCGACTGTAAAATAAAAATAATATATCGAAGCCAATTTTTATCTACATTTTACTCAATAGAAAATAACTAACAAAAGGTATTTTTAACAACTTAATATGCCGAATATAAAAAATATGAAACGATTATTTTTTTTTTTTGGTGACAGTGATTATCGCCTCCTCGTGGTGTTCTCTGGATAATGCTAACTGGCCATTGAAAAAATTATATGCCTGATATTTATTGGGCGCAATTCACGTTATATGTCGATATCTTTTTTACGATTCCGAATAAACTGCTACTACGTCGAGAGCGCTGTCGTTGTCGCAAAAACGCAAACCGTTTTCAGCAGGGTCCTAACAGAAGTGCTGTGGACGGAGAACAATGCGCGCGATCATCACGAACTATAAAAGCGCCCGTTGCGGTCCTGACCTTCTTTTTGAACGATGAGACGTCCACACCGGCCTCGGCGGCCACGGCCTCCAAACGCTTGCGGCTGGTGTCGAACACTTTGCGCTTGCGGTCTCGTTCACGCGTACGCTGGCACACTTCCTGGTGCTTGGGCAGCCGGTCGGCCGCAAAGTCTCGCGAGCACAGCGGACAGCGGGCCATGCCCGGCGCCGGCGGGCCCCGGTCCGCGGACAGTTGCGATTTGACGGGCTGCAGCGGCCGCGCCGCGGCCTGCTTAGCGACCGGTTGCCTAGGCGCGGCGGCGGGCTTGGAAGGTGGCGTGGTCAGCCGACGCGGGGCCGTGGGCTTTTGTTGCTGCTGGCCAGGCGTCCCCGGCGGAAGTCTGGCCGCCCGCACCCACGGTTTCTGGACTCCGGCCGCGGTGGCCGCGCTCACGCTGGCCACAGCGTCGGCCGCGCCAGCGCCCGCTGCCAGAGCGTTGATCACCGTCGGCTGCACGACGGGCGGGAGCAGCAGCCTGTTGGTGGGTGTGTTTCCGCCACCGCCGGCCGGCTTGCCGAAACTGCCGGCCGCTTTGCCGCCGTATCCACCGCCGTTGGACGCGACCACTGGTTTTTTCGCGCCGCGGCCCAACCCATTGGGACTGGTACCGTTACCGTTGACTGTGGCCAACGGTTTTTTCGCGAGCGTCGCTGTCTTACTGTTCACTCGTCCGGCCGGTCGCTGTGCCGCTAGCTGTGGACAAACAAAATTGAATTAATATCGTCATAAAAAAAACACACACACGCGCGCGTGCGCTCGGACGTCTACTAGGCAAATCTATAACAGTGCGCTTAGGTTAAACTATTCAACATTTTCAGCACTGTCTCCACTAGGAATTAGAAAACTCAATTCTATAACTCGTTACAAGCACAAACATTATTCGTAATTACTTAAACCTATGTTTCAAGTATAATTATGGTAATATATTTTATTACTATATAGTATTTAATTGTATGAATGAATTATTTAACTAATGATAGGTAAGATAACAGTTTTTAGTTTTTGAAACTGTAATTAATCTAAATAGTGGAAAACTATTATGATTTGAACCGATAAGCATAGTCGTGCGCACCGTGCGGTGGCGGTGTATCCGGGCTCCCCCTTAAATGTGTTTAAAGAAAGCTTACAATTTAATTCTATGAGTAAGGAATCTGTATTTTTTACTGATGTTTTTCAAATTAAATGTAGTTTATTCTAAATAATTTGATATAAAATAAATTATATTTCGTAATAGAAAAACATAAAACAAATATAGTAGAATCCGCTTATTACGATGCCGTATATAACGATATTTCGGATAAGACGATTCATAGCCATGTATTCAGTTGGTTTTATATCCCACGTAGGTAATAATGTTTTCGTCATCCGGATACAACGAATTTCGGATATTACGATCTGATTCTTTAGGTCCCTGGAAGATCGTTTTAAGCGGATTCGACTGTAGTTCTAAATGTTCGGGCAAAAATGTATTATGATAATGTAACAGCTACAACTCTAAAGTAAAAATCATAAATAATTGAAAAATAGACTAACATATTCATTGGAAATAATATACCACAATATTAAATAAAAAATTATACTTGTGTTTATTTAATTATTTATATATTATAGTTTAATAAATATAACAACACATTTTGTTAAGATATGACTTAAAAGTGTTGTAGATACCCCTTGAAATACAGGTCTGCGTACGCCTATGCTGACAAGGAGTATATTATTCAATATCCCAGGAGGATTAATGTTTTTCGAATTCAACGATAAGTTCATTTAGGATTATACGAAAACAGAGAGTACTATAGACTATAGTCAGGGGCGGACTGGCTAAGGTATCGAGTGGGCGATCCCCGCTTGAGCCGGTAAAATTGTTGGTTGCTTGAATTATTTTGGGCCGATAAAATCAAAACTGAATAAACGTAAAAATTGTATACTTAGATTTGTATATTATTTGTATTTCTTTGCTGATACTGAATAAAATAGAAAATGAGTTAACTAGTAATTTTCAAAATTTTGGGCCAAATTTTCTGTTTTTCCCAGGGCCGATTTTTATTCTCAGTCCACCCCGGACTATAGAGTGAAACAACAACCAAAGTTTGTTTCACAATATTCACAGGGTAAAAAGAATAAAATATATCATTTAAATACGAAAAAAAAATTAATTACTAGTAAAATCATTTTTCACACATGGCAGTGCTAAGGAATGGTAAGCGTAACTTCATGCAAACATTCAAGTTATTTTGTTGACAACTCACATGTAAAATGTGATATTATAGTATGATAAATATGATAAGCTTATGTTGACATTTCTAAGGCATGACCGTTTTGTATGGTGGTAATGGAGGAACAGTATACTCTCACACATTAAACATAACGATTTTATTTTGTATTATTGTTAGTTACTATTACACAACACACTAATAGTAATAACTTATAGTACAACTTAAGTACAACTTAAGTACAACTTAAGTACAACTTAAGTACAACTTATAGTAATAATATTATACTAAGAAAATAAGTCTACAATCACTACTTTAGCAACAAATCCAGTACTACTGTGGTAACCAAATATCAAGTACCTAACTTTGGAAGGCGAATAATTTGACGGACCACATATTCAATGATAGTTAATTTTTGACAAAACATATTTTAACTTTGTCAATCGATAGCAATACTTTTTTCAAAATACAGCAAAATTTATGGCATTTGTTAGTATACTCGTACATATATATATGTATAATATCTATAACATATTATATAATATGTTCATCAAATATACAGTTATTACATAATGTTTATACAATTAATAACAAAACGTAAAGAAGAAGATCAAGACCATGGAATGAAGTCTAAAATTAATTCGTTTGCATATTAGTAAATACAATGATCCTGCTGTGTTTTTCATGGTGAATAATTTTTTTCCTAATTAATTTTTTGCTTTTTTTCATATTAACAGCACTATTACATTATTGTGAAACCAAATGTTTTATATTATTCAATATTTTCTCTACCTTAAAACTATATGATTATAATTAATTAAATACAATTTTTTTACATAATTAGTTTGTATAGTGCTCAAGTATTTAATTTTCGAATAAACATATTTTCGAATAATTAAAATTTTTAATTTCTTTTTAAATATATTCAAATGATAAGTATGTAAATAATACTTATTTTTACTAAATTATAATTAATTGTTTTACACAAACAAAAATAAAACTTACGATAAATGGCCATAAAAATTTCTCTATGTATTTTTAATTTTTTGCAATTATCATAGTTTAAATATCATTGAAATTTTATTTGAGAGTTAATGAACTCGTACTGTTTTTTATCTGTCTTTATAAACTAAAGAAAAATAATTATAGAACATTTTTTTAACAATTAAAAAAGATGAATACCGAATTTAATTAATAGAAACAAATCAGAAATTTTTTATTATCTTGCGTTATAGCAAACATTAAACAGTTGTAAATTCGTGTAATTTTATACTTACTATTTTAACGCAAAACTCCATACAAATGTACTTTATAGTTATATAATCGGTCATTGGTATGCAAAATTAATTATAAAATTTAATTCTGACGTCAAATTAGTTTATTGAAAATTCGTTATTAATTTATATATTAGGAAGTATAATATATAGGGCTTAAATAGCATCTTCAATTATTATGTTGGTTTAAAAAATATAAATTCAAAACCAATGCACGCATGTAAGAAATATGAATTTGTAATTTGAATGCATATAACTTTGTGATTAAAAAAACAAATTTTTTTATTGCATATTATGTGTTGGTTTAATAGATAATATTGTGCAACCAGAATATTTAAAATATCACAATTAATTTTATTGATTAAACAATGTAATCAGTTAATGTATTATTATAATATGATTAAACTGCAGTAGATTATCAACAGAGCACTACACTGTTCATGAATGACATTGTACTCGTATAAATAATTAATACAGAAAGAAATTATAGTTTTATCATTTTTGTAGGTTCGATGTATATAATATTTAAATTATAAAAGCTAAATAATTATTATATTGGAACATTGGTAAACAACACATTTTAGCCATATAAGCAGGTGATTTAATTAGATAGCATATAAAAAACAATTGTACAACACTACTGACTATAACATTTTAATACAGTGATCAGGTGGCCGATGTTACCTCTAATACAGCTTTATTCTACCTGTGGTATGGATATCACTAATAATAATTGGAAAGCTCGTAATGATGGTCCGCGAAGAAATTGTTTGATATAATTTATATTGTATTATTATTATTATTAACATTCAATATTATTTGGTTTATTTGATAGTCGCATTCTCATTAATTGAACACAACATCGACGTATCATTAAATTGTTTAACTAATACATAATAATTATAATCTATATTATAATAATTAAAGTATATAATAACTGTACATATTTGAATTTTATGCAGTGAATGTTTGTAATTCAATAATTATATAGTTCCATCAATAAATTGCTGTTTATACACGTAACAAAACGTACACATTTTATTTTTTGATAAGCGAAAACATAAAAAAGATGTTTTTTGGTTAAGTGGTATGTGAAAAATTTCAAAATAATTAAGTGGTATCGCAGATGGGAACCACTGTTCTAATTTATGCACACAACTAGATGTTTAACTTCAACACATAAACGTACTGACTGTTGCGATCGTCTTCGCAGTGGCGTTTTTGAGGAACGAGGGCCTTTGGGGTGATCGACCCCCTATCAATTGATATGTTTGTGAAAGTATTTGTTTTACATTTACTAAGATAAAATTTAAAAAAATCAGAAACTAGGAATTTATTATTTAGCAAGATCTGGTGTTGATCTGGTGTTGATTTTTATTTTAAATATATATTGTTTTTTATGTATGTAGTACAGTCATGTTATGCATCAATTTATGCGTCCAAGACGTTTTTAGAATGCTTTAAAAAATTATATCATGTACATTTCAAAAAATATAAGTAACTAGGTGCACTAAATGTTGTTTAAACTCCCAAGACACATCTAGGACCTTTTTGAGAAGTAGGGTAAATAAAATAAATATACCTTCTCGGTCGGGATTTCATTGCCCCCCCTCCTCCGCCTCCACATAGAGTTAAGTCAGATGCGCTACTGCGTCTCTACATTAAACGTGTACGTTTTTAAATGAGCAACTGCATAGCCATAGGTGAGCAGGTGACGGCAAACTTGCCGATAATGACCTGTTCGTCTTCGTCGTCATCGTCGCCGCTGCCGGCGTCCTGACCGCCGTCGTTTCCCGCGTTCGGCCTTTTGACGACGGCCCTGCCAGGCGCCACGACGTTCGGCGGCGGGCCGGGCCCGCGACCGCCACCGCCCGGACCCGAGCCGCCGTCCATCAGCCATTTGAGCTCGGGGGCCGACTGGGCCGTTTTCATCTTGGCACCGCCCCGGAACGATTCCGAGAGAAGTTTGCCGCCCAGATTGGGCAGACGGCCGAAGAGCGCGAGCAGTTCCCGACGCACGTCACCGCCGGTGCTGTCTATGCCCACCAGGTCGGCGCCGTCCGCCAGCGACGGGCCGGTGAAGCAAACCGTCTTGCTCAGCGGGTCGTCCTCCGGGTCGGACAACGGTCTCAGCGGCCTGGACCGGTCGCGGCCCGTCAGGCTCCTCCTCCGCTGCCGCCGGAGCTGCTGATGGTGCTGGTAACCGGTGCCTTGGGACTGGCTCAGCTGGTTCCGCTCGGCGAACAGCTGCCGCACCTTGGCGTCACACGTCAACAACGGGTTAAGCGTTGCACCGGTAGTTACGGTCGGGTGGTGCATCAGCAACATGCAATCGTGGTGGAATGCGGGCGCGGCACGTGGTACGTAAAATACCGACGACGACGACCCGAGCGTTGGGTGCGGCAGTATTTCAAGTAACGGTTACATTAACCTTGTGCCGCGGTGCAATAGCATTCGACGGATGATGGTCGGACGGTCGCAGTGATTTCAGTGGCCACGGCTGATGGGTAAAACATCGCAACCGTCCGAACGACGTCCGACTGCTGTGATGGTGATGGTCAAGGGCGGACAGGCTCCGGGGAAGCTGAGGGGCGCAATCGCCTCCCGGGCCCTCGATAGTGCCGTATTAATAAAATGTATAGAATACACTCGTAGACAAAATGTTACGTTGAAATATAACAGTAGAACACTATTCGTTCGCTGTTTAGAGTTGATTGTGAATCGAGCACTATTAACTACAGATATTTATTCGTCGAAATCTGATAATTAGGGCTCGGATGTTAATGAAACTGCATATTTTTTTCTATTTATCCAATTTAATGCTAACCTGAATACAAATTTAATTCATGTTCTTATGTTACTATTTTTATTTTGCATATTTAATGGTTTTGTATTTTAATTGCATATTTCGGGATTTTAAAAATAAAAACGCATATATCAGTACATTTTTTTAAAGATCAATTTAAACTATCGAACTATGCAATTATTTCCAAAATTTGTATGTATAAGTTTTATAGGATGTGGTAACTACAATCATTGATTATAGAATATATCTATTCTACAATCAATGCTGCAATCTACCACTTATTGACGTTAAATATAAATGTTTAGTTAAAAATAAATTATTATCGACTTATCGTGCTTGTTCAGGAATACGGTACCTAATAAATTATATAATTAAACAAGATTACGTATACTGCAATAATAGAATTTTGTATACGGAGACGACCAGACAATGTATGACTTTAATCGCCGTGTCGGTCATAAAGTGTATATTTTTCCGCGGTTAGTTTTAATTTTATTTTTAAGTGCTGAAAGTCAAGTCATCCAGTTCAATACGTCAACATTTTGTCAACAAGTTTGGGAATAACATTTTTTCAACGGATGGCTTGATTTTATAATGTAAGGTGTGTGCAACTCAAATCGGAAGTGATTGTCGTTTCACCGTTGAACGACATTTTAAGACGGCTAAACATTTTCGTACAGGTAATCGACAGAAACAAACTCAGTCACTCAGTTTACTCAGTAAATTAAAGTATAAAAAATGTATTTTAAATTTTTTGTGTATATTTTGGTATTTTTATTGACTAAAATTCATATTTTATTATTTTTAGCGCATATTTTGATTGCATATCTCGTAATTTTTTTGTTCATAAATGCATACATATTAAAGTATTTTTAAGTACATAAACATCCGAACCCTAGTGATGATAATAGGTCGAACCCTAGTGATGATAATAGGTCCAGCAGGTAAACCCCCGGGGCCCCTCGGTGCCCGGTCCGCTCTTGTTGATGGTGACGTATCGATTATGCCACCGCTCCGCCGTGCTAAGTGTACACACGTGTACATTATATATTTACGGTTAATCGTGCGGTGGTACCGTCGATATGAAAACAACTATCGAAACATCGCAGGCCGATTAGCGTATACGCTACGAGTTCGCAGTTATGAACTATACCGCCATGAACTCACGTGTAAAACAATGTAAAATCTCTGCGGTATAGTTATAATCATATTAATTTCACCCGCTTGGCTGATCAATTTATGTCTCTAATCAACCGCGACAGAAGTAAAACGGTACATTGCGGTCACAAATACGAATATACATTACATCAGCCACTCACATACAATACAAATCATAAAAATATACCGACGAGTAATAACTTTCAGTATTTTTAGTACTTTCTCGGTTGTGTGTATATAAATAAAATATTACGCATGTGAGAATTTTTTTTTCTAATCTCCATACCAAGTCTCATAGTTTTTCGTTTTAGGTTTAATGTTTTTTTTTTTTTTTAATTAATATTTAGTTCAAATTTGCTTTCTTCATTGCGCAGTAAATGTACTTGCTAAAAAAAAGTCTTTCCGTAATTTTATTACTAACTTGAACTCTTCGATGGTTTATTTCACAGCAACTGTTTAAAAAATATGATATAAAAGTTTGATCAATTATTATAAACATGTTTTTTTTTTTAGTACTTTGTAATAATGGTATGAACATTATGCTTACTCAGAAGAAATTCCGTTTTAAATCATCCATCACGAAAGAATACTACGAGTGTCTATGTGTCTAAGCGTAAGACGCTAAATTATCGGGTTGACCTGTAATCTATTCCGTATATGTAACGCGCAATGCAATATAGCTTGACCGTCTTCTAAGACTGTCAACATTTAGAATCAAGAGAACGACAGTTGTTCCAAACGGGAATCAAATTATACATTTGATAATATTATCACACTATATAATATTATGTACACTTGATGACACTCAAATAGATCGGCCCGCGATACGTAAGCTTAATATTGTTATTAAAAAACAACTTATGCGTAAAGTACCTTTCCTTTCACGTCGACCTGTACGAGGGAATCGGCTCCATCCACTTCGGGCCCAGCTCCACCGCCTAATTTGCGTGGCTGTTGTTGCTGCGGACTAACGCCGAATCGCCTAGTCGGCGGTACCGGTGCGACACCCGTAGACGTGGGCGACGAAGAGGTAGACGACGTTGTGGAGCCGACGACACCTTTGACGGCCGCTAAAGTGGCCATGTGTCTCTGCTGGAACTTTTTCTGCGGGACGAAATAAACGACGCGACACCGTTTTAGTGATTGGATATATTGACCTTACTACTTATTAATTACTAATAAATAATCCCCCTGGCCAGGGGCACGGGAGAAGTTCAAAGGTCAAAATTAACGTGTAATAGACACTTTCAGTACCTCTAGTGTTACTGCAGTATCGTGCTAAAATTGTCGATCGTTGATAAACAATGCTTGGTTTTTTTGGTGGACAATAAAAACATAAACGATAAACATTTTTTTTTCAATATAATAACATTACCCATATCAGTGGGGATTCATGAATTCGGAAAAATAAATCGGTAATTCTAGTATCATCAGATGATTATTATGATATGCGTAAATAAAAAATATATGTATATACATTTAAATATGGGTACGGTTTTGAGAAAAATCACTGGGGTTCCAATGACACTCATACCCTCACTCCTTCCCCTCCGCAGAAGTCATTAAGTCAAGGTAACAATAACGTTATCGGTACGTAAAGCTAACACTTACTTGCATGTCCATCAACCTCGATTGCGGTTGACCGGCTCCCGCTGGTGCCCGCAAAGGTGACGACGCCATAACGGCGATGTCCGACCGTAACTAAATCGCGAGTCTACGACGTTGATGTCGTCGTCGCCGCCGTTGTGCGCACGTGTACGCGGCGGCGGCTGTCTGAATCACGGTAGTCGTCGTCGAGTCTCGTGGTAGTACGTCTATGATCTGTAATAAAAAAAAATTTAGGTATTGAAGAATATTTTTCGTTTACTTTCGTTCGTTTTTCTAGTGTGTACTTTGCTCGTCCCCGATGGATCCTATTTCTTAATTATTTTATTTAATCGGAAATAATTTAAAACGATTCTTACAATACACTGCATATGTTATATGTTTTATACGATTTGGTTAGATTTGGCAATGTTGATAAATGAATAAATGTTACGACCAAAGCTCAATCATAGATTAAACCCATAGCATAAATTTCAGATTTTTTGAATATGAAATTAAAAATATAAATATTAGTTACTCTACCTGTGTTCGAAAAGTAAAAATTTGACACAAAAATAGAAAGAGAAATTGATTTTAGTCATAACACGTTGATAATTGAATCTTGTGATTTATCGATAAACGTTGATCTACAATACTAGATAACTTTATACTTGTATTGCATATAAATTATACATAAATGACTAACGTACGACGAAACCAAGTATCTTAAGATATATACGTGATAAATGTTGAATTGTTATATTTAATCTGACCAATTATGGATGTACTCGTATGAATGCGTGCTTGCGAGTTTACTCAAGTGGTTTATTTTATATCGAATAGAATAATAAATAATTTTAATCGAATATTGACCGTGTGAAAGTATGAGTTCATTATATTTATTGTAATTATAAATGTTATCTCACGTAAGTAATACAGTAAGGTTTGGCAAAAATAAAATGAAAAATATAACGTTTTTATGGTATAAATAAGAAATAGCAGTGGACGTGAACAATATAAGTATACAAGCTATATTAAATAAATAATATGAAATCGTAACAACTTTTAAGGAAGTTATGTTTGAACACTACACGATAAACGATATACATACGTTGTTCTCATATACTTGTGCATATTTAAATAATACTCAACAGTACTTGTATATATTATAATAAAAACTTATTTATGTGGTGCATTTATAGATTAAATATAAGAATTGTATGTGTTGGCGGAACATTTTCACTATTAGTTTATTTACGAAATTGGTAAGGCTAACATGATGTGGTAATCGATATCAAAACGAACTGATTATATTTCGGTCAAGTTGACGTCATTATCATCTGTCACATTATGTTACTATTTTAGTATAGTACATGGTACTTGTGTATAAATGCAGGTCATGCACTATGGTGATTTTCTACACAATGAAATATAATATTTCTATGATTAATGCTCTATGCTAATGATTCCGGAAAAATAAAAAACGAGAAACAAAAAAGAACTGTTTATACATTTTAAATGACAGACATTATAATAATACTTTAGGTACGATATACTAAGTCGAAAATTGATTTTTGAAATAAAGTATTCATAAACGAAACAAAATACGTAAGAAAGCATAGATTAGTAAGGCGTAAGAGAGGTCACGGAATTAATATTACAAGGTTGAGTAGCAAGTGTGATACTTGTAACCAACATTTTTTTACTAGGTTACTCGTTGAATAGGTTAACAATGAACAATTTACTTGTCCAATTCTAATATATTACCATGATGTCACACATTTCACGGACATTTTATTTTTCAATATTTTGTTTTCTAGAAGTAATAAGGTATATAGATGACAGATTATCTCTATTATAGTTTATTAAGTTATTTTGTGTTAGGTACAATGTGTTTTGGATCTTATAAGGTGTTATTACAGCAGTATAAATTTCTCAACATTTAAAATTGAACATAATATGCATTGTACCATAATCTAACACACGACAGGCTCCCATCTAAAGTACAAAAAAATATATATCTATATAATAACTTCAATATATTTTTTTGAAATTGGTAATAAAATTATAAACATTTAGTGGGATAAAATAATATAGCTATAAAGATAGCTGAGGCGTGTACCATTAATAAGCTTGGGAGATTGTTCTATTTTGTAAATCAATTACTATCAAATACTATCAAATAATAGTTTTCATATTTCATTTATTGTGATAAATATTCCTTGGGTAATAAAACACTACAATTAAACACCTGTCTACTACAACTACCCTCTAATCTGGTACTACAAGTGTATATAATATACTTATATAGGAACTAATTATAATTTTAAGCTATTAATTATGTAATAATATTATCATTGTTTTATTATTTTGAATTTTATACTCTTATTTACGTTTCCTTAACACTAATGATAATTGTCTTAATTACTCGTGCAATTATTTTTTTCCATTATATTTCTGTTAAAACTTCCAGTCTAATATTGATATTTTATTTTATAAATCGTACTATTCTTATGACGTGGTTAATTACTTGTGAATTTATTCATTAACTTAGATTTTGGATTGAGTGATGTATCAAACTATTTGTTTATCTAAGCGTAAAAGTCTGTATCATTAATAATAGCCGTAGGTTGAAATTCTGTGGTGTGTAGGAATCACGCGATATAAAGGAAAAGTTACACGTAGTGGTTGTACATTGTTTTATTGATACTTAGAGATTGTGCAAGCGGTGACTGCAAATCTACGAGAACAATACGATAATAATAAAACGCGTTTGACGGCGTACATAAGAATGCCATATCGATGTATCAGTTGCACGCCACCATAATTTTAATAAATTTATAATACACTGATAATTATTTATTATAGAAATAAACACAGAATAAGTAATATCTTTGCAAAATTATAATATTGTTGAAAGCACACGATGAAAATAAGATAAAAAAACGTTGATTTAATATGGACTTACTGTAATCGATGAGATAAAGCTAATGAATACGTGGGCATTGAAGTGATTTTATTGCTAATATTTGAAATCTGAGTTAAGATATTTATCAAACCATTCTTATTGATTATGATTGTTATTCAATCTCAATATTTAATCGAATTTGATATTAAATCGAAAGTGAGAAATTAAAATTATTGTAAAATATTAACGATTTTAACCATAATTTTAAAAATAAATAATTTAGCAAATGATTTACTTTTATACAACTATGGGTCAAAATTTAATACTTATTACTTTAAAATAATTGGTTTTAAATATCAACAGTAATATTGTTTCATTTCTTATTTCAATTATTAATATAAATATATAATTAAATATAATTTTAATTATTCTCACCAACATTATAAACGCTAATTTGAGAAATTTACAAGTTGTACACAAATGTTTGTCACCCGAGCATAAAATTATTTTTGAAATATTAAAGAATTAAAATTAATAGCTATTTATTTTGATAATCTTTGATTAAAATGACCATGTAATAAAAGGAGATTATAATATTAAAGAGTATAATGGAATATTATCGTTAAACGATAATACAACGATAACTACTGAATTAGTATAAATAAAAACAAATTTCTGTGGCACATTTCAGATAGTTTAATATAACTACTTTATAATGATAATTTTTATGTATAGGTTTGTGACTTTAGAATGATTTATGATTCTATAAAACAGGATAATATTTTGTTGAAAAAAGTTTGTATTATTTTGCACTATTATATATATATATATAAAAATCGTGTTAATTTGAACTGAATCGGTTCACACATAAACAACTACTAACTAGTTTTTCTTTGAGACCACACTGATCTTAGTTTTAAGACCTTCTACATATTGTTATATTTTTGGTAGCCAAAAATAATGGATAAATAATAATTAATAAAGATGATGCTATCGATATAAGTTGAAAGTCAGCAGCAGTTTGGCGACGAAACAATTTTAAGTAAAATTACCTATAGTTTATACAGCAACATTATTTTAGTAAGTTACTGTAATACCAAAATGCGTTTTTATATTCCTACGTTCCTAACCGTAAACGATGCCTCTGTCGAAAATCGTAGGTGACGGTTGAATTAATCGATATTGGCCTGGTCGATTAAATATGCAACATTACTGTAGTCGGTCTAATGCGATTTTAAGATGAGATTGTTGAAAATATCACCCACCGAATTAATTCGCAAATATCGTGGTATTTTGCTTTAATTCCTCGACAATAACGTGATGTATAGCTTCGGAGGATAATATCATACCTATACCCACATAAAGCGCCAGTAGTTTTCGCTGTACAATCCGCCCACTATGCTCGTGCGTTCGAAACCACTTGAAGTATCCGCACTATCATAATAACATTATTAATATTGACTTGCATAAGACTGCCGCCCGCCTGTACGGTTTTACTACGGATTCGCGCGCGAAAGAGGCGGTGACAGCACGTTGCAAACCGCAAATACGCCGCTGCCGCCGCGAGAACGACGTCGCCCACGCGATACCATTACCACACTTACTCATTCAAATACATATGGTAAAAAATGAAAAAATAATAATGATGACACACACGCACTCACACACACACACACACACATATACACACACATTCACACACGAATCGATCACTTTTACCCCGCCGTCTACACCGGTGCTCTCTGGCCATCACTACTTCAGGTAACATCGATTGCTTGTGCGAGTGCGTGCGTTCGAGTTAATAATCATCAGTTATTCCGGTATATATTATCAGTATTCTGTGATGTTATACAACACGAAAAACTTAATACACACATACAGCAGATAGTAAAATATAACTTTTTTTTGATCGATTTTGGAAACCATAGGTGCAAAAATGTCAAGCTTTCATACGATAACTATTCTCATGATTATTATTCATTTTTACTTTTTATCGTTGATTAGACTGCCACCTTTCACATTTCGCCGTTCCAACAAAGCTTAAACAGAATTAGAAAATTTGGTGAAATTATGTTTGCATCAAAGTTCATTGCATGATAAGCAATCAAAAACAAATTCAAGATTAATTAAAATAGTAGTGTAAATCAAATGTCGAATATTACGATCGAAACTCGGATAGACGACTGATTGAGAATACATATTTTTGAAATGAACGAAAATAAATATTCTTTTGAACAGTGTTCTTCGACGGGTTGTATTATAAGGCGACACACTGTTTAAACATTTCATATTTTGCGATACATTGCACAAAATTTAAATATAAGTCACAGAAAAATCTCGTTTTACGTATAATACTATATACTTGTGTAATAGTAATTTTTTCGAAGTAAAAATAACCAAATTAGAGTTCTTAAATTCATAATTAAACATGTAACATTAGATCAAATATGAATATACATTTTTCAACATACTTTGTAACCTACGTTAATAAACCCCGCAACACATCAGTGTATCGTGATAAAGTGATTGAGAAACACCGGCTTTGAGAATAGACAACCCGGAAACCACACGACGTTGTACCTACGCGTATATATAAAAGAATCATTGCTAACAATGTCGCCGCCGTTGAACGGGGTTAATATAAATAATTAAATCCAACATCGACCGGTCGTTTATCGTACCCAAGGCAGCAGCAACGTGTATGTGTATGCGTTGGCGAACGGGTGGGTTGATGTGTGTGTATCCGAAATAATAATATATGATCTGTACTTGTGATATACGATGATATTAATGTGTATATCAACCTACGTATGAACTTATTACCAATACATATATTACAATATATTATATATTAGGTAGGTATACTTTTAAGTGTGCGCGTGGAAAGTAGGTTGAATCACCATAATCCGAAGTTTGAAAGTATCGAAACGATTACCTCGAGAATATTTTAAATCATCGAAAGTGAAACTATACACAATAAGCGTAAAATATTGCTCGGAAAATATTTTTCTTCTTTTACCGAGTTTTCGAAGTATGTGAATAATCTATAATATAATATATTAACGCTAGACCGGTAGTATATCTTACTATGCCTTATACAATGCACTTCATTTACATAACACGTACCCATATTATACTTGATCACATTCACCAACTAACACTATATGAGATATGGTGGAATGCTTGTGCGGTGATGGTGTACCGTACATAATCTACATAAACTCGTCGAGGTGAAATAACAAAACCTACGAAAACTTTCTCCACTTTTCATCGCAATAAAAATGTATTATATGCTATGCTTACGCGTAGTAACGCAATTATAAAATATCATTATCCCATATCGCACGCCATTTAAACTGTCCAAAACGAAATGCACACACCGCTTATTGTCATTTTGTACGGGTTCAATCCGGCATTGAAATCTTTACCGGTTTTATTAAACTTTGTCGTCTCGCGAGCATAGTAATGTCTCGCATTTACACATGTACATATTTGCAGAATGTCGAGTGATCAACAGTATGTTTGTTTTGCTATCTTACACGGACAGTCGAACGCGAGTAGGTATTACGATTCCGTGCAGGTGCCGGCCGCAGTAATGTACTTGAAAAATATGCCAAGTGTTGCATAGCTTTCGGCACCGAGATGAACGGTACACGTAAACCGGAAATCGCGAATCGCAACGTGCAAGATGTGAATGTTTTCGTTGGAACGGTTATCGCTTGTAATGCACGAAAGACAACAGATAGACGTATGGTGACGTCAACCGATTTGTTGTGTTACAAGACGAGATAATTACGTAATAAACGGTTTTCCCGTATCGAATTCGAGTCACTCGCGAAAAAAAAAATTGTTTCTTTCGTCAAACGCTGCATGTGATGCACACGCAAACGAACCCGATCGCTCTGCAACCGACACCCAGACCACATGGAGATCTAGACCACTGTTTTATCACTCGTTATAACTGCTTGCCACGAACAATCAAAGGCTGGCGGTCGCTTGAACGATCTACGTACGTTGAACGTTCAAGGGCAACCGCGTTTCCCACGGCAAACGTCCGAGGCAAACGCGGTACCGAACGGTCATTCGGAATGTGGGTACTCACGCGACGGTTGATGTCCGCGGTGCGCTGTCTCGTACGCCACCACCGTGACCCAGGCGCTGCCGGAGAAGACACGTACGTGAATGATGCGCGTTGAGCAGCGGGAACAACGCGGCGACGAGTGTGTGTTGATCACGGTCAGAGAGAGAGAGAGAGAGAGCGCGCGCGCGCGAGAATCGACAACTGGCACCGAGGAACGTGGTTCGCGTACTGACTTGAGCCGGCGACCGCGGGAGGACGACGACGTCATCGGCACGTGGGCCGGCGACAATTAACAACACAACAATAACGGCGGCGACGACCTAATAAGTACAAAACGACGGCAAGGTCACCGCGCCGCCCCTCCTCCCGCCGCCGATACCTGTACCTATGCGCACGGCGCGTGTGCAGACTTTCGCCGCCGCTACCGCTGTCGAAGAGAGCCCCCCGTCCGCCGCCCCCCGCCGAAACGGCCGAAGTGCTGCTCGCGCGGCGTCGACCGTTCGGGGTTCGCGGTCGTCTCGATCGGCGTCGCGGAATAATGACTCATCCGGTGGTGCCGGTCCCCCTATCCCCAGCCATGTATGCAAGAACGGCGGAGCGCAGCGCTGGTCAACGCGCACACCGGACTTCCATAAATGGTCGTTACGCGCGAGTCATTGCCATCGCCAACACGAGTTTCGATCGCGTTTTTTTTTTCTTCCCCTTTTCCCGTCAGCCCCGCCGACAATGCAACGCACGGCGCGCGACGTTACCGTGACAATGCCATACCATGGGTCGCCAGGACGAGCGATTCGCGTCAAGTTAAAGTTGACGGAGAGTTAGGACTTCTACCACGACCGGGGCTACGGGCGACGAACAGTGCACGACTAACGCCGCGATGTAATCAAATGAATATCAGCTACTAGGTGTTGCACGACGATATATTTTTCGACTATCGGAACCGGTTCGTTTTCTTCGATATCGTAACCAGGTTCGGACTTGCTCGACGATTTCGGGCGGGAAAACCGCTAGTGACCGGGAAGCTCGTCTTATCATGCCGCGGTCTATTTACATTTTTTTTTTTTGCTTCATTCTTAATATAATATTTGTTGAATAACTTCAGCATTTATTTATCTATAATTCGTATATGTACATGTTTTTGGTTAACTTTGACTCTATTGTACGTTTCATAAGAACGGAACAAAAAACAAGACAAATTATGAAATTTTATTCAATATAAAATAACACTTTCCTTAATATCTTAAAATTTTAATACTTATATAACATAACTCAAAAAACTATTTATTTTTAACGAGGTACACAACATATCAAATTACAGTATTAAAACTTTTTTTTAAGTAACTCTCTTCGTTTCACTACTTCATTAATAATGTTTTAGTAGTTCTATGTTAATTGTTTCCAAAATAAAATTATTGCATTTATACATTTTTTTCTTTGATAAATCGGCTTCTAGGACCATTCCAACTTACAATTTTGCCTTTATTTTTCTCTACCTAATCCCTTTATTCTCTAATCTATACCTCCTCCTATTGAATATACAAATAAATGATTTATTATAACTAAACAAATTTTCAATAAAATAAATAATATATATAATATATATATTATTTATTTTATATTATTGCCGTGAGTATTTTATAGTGAAGTCATAGGTGGAGATTAGGGGGTGCTTGGGGGGCTTAGTCCCCCCAAAATTATTTGAACATTTTTCAATGAATTAAATTGGTTATTATAATAGTTGTCCCAAGAAAAATTTAAGCCCCCTAAAATTCAATAAAATCTCCTCAAATGAGTGAAATGCTAATAAATACAATTGGTTTCAATTTGAAAAATCATCGTCAGGTATAAAAGTGCAATAAATATAAAATAAAATGAAAGAATACAAATAAAAATAATTTTTAAATAGAGACAACATTTTTTAGTTTAATATTAATAAAATTGTTAGTTAAATTTTTTTTATTTATTTCACATATATATAAGCATATAATATAACATATATTAATTTTATTGAATATTTATTAATTTTAATAAATTAATTATAAATTCGATAATAATTTATTATTATTTAAGAATATTAAACATTAAACAAACATTTTTATTTTTATTTTACATATATTATTTTAATAAAGATAAATATAGTGTGTTTTATTATATTTTTTCGTATTTACCAATTGTCAGCGGTGGCAGGAAGTTTTGTGAGGCCCAAGGCAGATTCTTTCACGGGAAACTGGAATTTTTTTTTGTAAAACCAAAAAAATTTTTCTTGGATATCTAGATACTCGTATGACATATTGTTCTATTTCACATAACTTATATATAACTATTTTTCCCTGGGTAGTTGTCCATAGACAGAAATTTGATTGCATTTTAAAGGTGGGGAGCTTAAATCTTTCTTTGCAAAACTATTTTATTAACCTATTTAATACTTTGAAAATGTTCGTAGATAATTCGTTAGTACGTGAATACGGGAATACGTATACATACTTACTATTCTAGATTAACGAACGGTAATTTCACACGAATACGTCAATGCGTATATACATGAAATAAGAAGCTCTAATTAAAAAGTACGTGCATCCTTTTTGATTCAAAAGTAATTTCTAAAAATATAAATACATACACTACTAATAATTGATTTCGGCAAATAGTTATATTGAGGCATTCCTCTGCATTCTGTTACCTTACGCCAACATGTTTTTTAAGTCTTTGTCGCTACATTCGTTTGAATGTATATGTTTATATGAATAGTTTTAACTTCCAAAATTAATTTTTCGTACAACCATATTAGTTAATTGATAAGTTATTAAAGTTAGAAAAAGTTAATTTTCAATTTAGTTAAAATAATTTTCTTTAAAAAATAATAAAAATAAAAAAAACGATTAATTTGTATACTGATTTATTTTAAAATGTTTTTTTTTTTTTAGAAATATCAAACACGCTGCAGTTTTTTTCTATTACCATTTTTATCACAAAATACCAAATACCCACTTATACAGTACACATAATATTAATGAAACCGATATGTGGTAGATAACATTATTAAAATAAAATATTTTTATAATGTAACAAAAACAGGCAATTTCATAATAATCGCGATCTCCCGGGAAATTTCTTAACATCCCAGTGACCTAGTCCAACCCTGATATTCGCTAATTATATCGCGATGTCAATATCGAAAAACATTACATCGATATAATTTATATAACTAAAAACAATCCAATGTTAAATTCAATATTTATTATCGGACTATTTGCAATTATTTTTTTTAAAAATAAAAAAATAAAGTTTTCATATTAGAGAAAACAGAAATTATAACGAACTGATATCGATTTTCGCTATCAAAATATTTTCGATGAATTAGTTATATCGATATCGATATTCAAATAGGATGTTGTTGTGCAACACTATTAACCACACATGGATATAGAACGTATATACATGAAGAAATCGAAAGCATAATTAATGAGAATTGATAACAATTAAGACTAAAAACAATATGGATTATATATAAGCATGCAACGTTTTCTCATAATGTTGCTAAGTAAGATATATTTTTATAATTTTAAATATCATATATAAAAAGAACCGGATGGGCCTCGCTCTGCTGTACACTTGGGGGTGAAGTGCGACTCTTCATAGGATAGGTCATTGTAATGGATTTGTTAAATTTGAATTCAATGATAGGTATCATTGTATACGAAAAACGATTCTGAACGGAGATGATATGTTTGTCTAGAATATAATGCAATGTTATTTATAAATATTGTAATAAGTATATTTTATTTTGAAACGAAAAATTTAGAAAAATCGAAAATTTAAATTGTCTACCTATAAATAAGTCAAAAAAATTGTGCCTATGGATTTTAATAATTTTTGAATGACATTAAGAACTACTTCTGTGAAATCTTCTATTAAATTTTCAAGTATTTTGTACAAGCCAAATTTTTTTTATCACCGATTATAAAAATAAAATGTAAAAAAATCGAATATTTTAAATGCCTATAAGTGGCTTAAAAATCAATATAATATTTTGAAAAAAAAATATTACATAAAAGAAATACCAATCTTAACAGCTGGTAGAAATTTCAAAAATCTGCGACTTATACTTTTTGAATAATAACAAATATTAAAAATCGTTCGAGAATAAATCGTTATTTTATGCAATTTCGTAAATATTTCAATTTCAAACAGTCATACAATTTTTTCCTCTAAGTCCGGTATAAATTTTTTTAAAGATTTTTGAAGAGTAGCTTATAGATAACCTAGTGTTAAAATTTTGAACCTTAAGTATGAACAGAAAAAATTTTATAAATTTTTATCTACAAAATAACTTACAAATTTTCGCAATTTTTACATATTTCGTATAAATTGGAACTTTGAGCACTTATAAAAAAAATTGTGACTTACGATTTTAGATTTTTTTTTTTATCAGTTAAGGAACAACTTATAAGAAACCTTGTATTAAATTTTCAAGATTTTCTGGCCGGCCAAAAAAATTTTATCGTTATTTAAAAAAAAAAAAATTAAAAAAATTGAAAATTTCAATTGTCTATAAATAGCTCAATAAAAGTCAAAATACTTTGAAAATTAAACGGAGTATATAGAACGCTAATTTCAACATCTGGTGAAAATTTCAAGTATTTACATCGATTAGTTTTTGAGTTATAGCAAAATAAAAAAATTGATTTTGTCGAAAACTGGTTTTGCGTAAAAACTCCCATTTTCCCCTTATTTTTTTAGGGGTTTTCCCGTCGCATTTAAAAAATATTGAAAATTTTTTACTTTTGACACCCCAAAGTACCAACTAGATTCACCTTCCTTTCAGAAAAGTTGCTACAGAAGCAAATCGAAGCATTTTTACTGCCAAAAAAGGTGTCGTCAGACACAAAAATAAAAAAAAAATAAAAAATAAAAATAAAAATAGATTCCATCACTCCGTTCAGAATCTAAAAAAAATAAAAAAAATAAAAAAAAAAAAACACACATCATTGTAAAACCAATAGATTCCATCACTTCGTTCAGAATCTAAAATGTAACGTGAGCCAGACAAAAACGGCACACCAATTTTTTCTATTTCAACAACATAGCATATAGTGCCTCCTATATACCACCGTTCATTCAACAGTAATGACAATACAATAATAAATTCGTATATTGTATACACTCATACCCTCCAGTCTTCTGCCCACTTGTTTCTCCCACTCGTTTATATGTGAGTACTAAACGATCGACATTTAAGTAACAACGGTGTATAACGATATGTCATTATTAAAACCGTAGAGCAGCGTTTTTAATACTTCTATTGAACCGTGAAATATGCATACGCTCTTAAATGAGAAATAGCAAAGTATGTGAAAATACCTAAATGCAATGGGAATTCTTCATATGGAATATTTGTGTTTTATAATCAAAAATATGTATTCAATTCTGAATTAACACTAAAAGATTCAAAATCTATTAAAAATATTAAATGTTTATACGTACAAATTTGTATGAAATAAATGTTAATAAATTACATAATAGACGTGAAAAATAGCTATTGATTCCCTAGTTACTTATAATTATTCTATACTTACCAGTAATTTAGTTGTAACTAAGAATGAAATATTTCAATAAATTATGAATTTTTAAACACTGTCATAAATTAAATAAGCGAAATTAAATTATATACTTTGGTAATAAACGAATCATTTACATGATACCAAAACACAAATTATATTAAACAACCTATTTTACTGCAGATAAATTGAAGTTAATTTTAAAAATCATGCACATTTTTTAAATTGAATAGTTTAATCAATAGTTTCAGAACTAATAAATTCTTTTAGCTACTAAATGAGTTTCTTACAATTATTCAAAGATCTTTAAAATTTGTTTCTCGAGCATATTTATCTTTAAAAATGAATAAATGTTGTCTTAATCCATGCAAGTTGTTTAAAAAAATAACAGAATCAGATCGTCTTTAATAACACAAGCTGTTTATTGTATATTATAGTGTCTTGTAGAACACTCCACCAATGACATTACTAAAAATTCACATTAATTTTGTCATGTTAAATTCAATATATTCAGATTTAATTATTATAGCCATCATTCATCAGTGACGCTGAAGTATGTTGTTTTCCTACATATCTAAAGGCACACTATATCTTCAATACTAATTCAGCTTTGATCCAATTACCCTCCTTCATCACCAACCTAATGTGAATATGAAATTAGTTTTATTTGTACATAAAAAAAATTATTTATTTATTTATTTCGTATGGCTTTACACAAATCAACTTTTAAACAATATCATAACAAATCATAAAATTACAAGCAATAGTATTAGTAACTGATAGGTACATAAAATATAAAATATAAATAGTTGTTTAACTTAAATAGAATCATAATCAAAAATAATGGGATTAAGAGAGTCGAAAAGATAGGGTATAAGAGTCCTTAAGATATTTATAAGCTTATATCGAGATTTGAAATCCAATTAATTGCTTCCGGAGTTATCGCATGTATGCCTTCAAACCCTTGATTGAATTTTCTTCCCTGGCACTCCTTCACTATGTGATTCATGGTTTGATCTCCGTTGCCACAGTCACAGACTGGGTTGTCTTGGAACCCCCATTTGTGTAGAAGAGCACCGCTTCGGCCATGACCTGTTCGAAGTCTGTTTAATGTAGACCAGGTGCTTCGAGGGAGATTCATACCTAGGACTCCTTCATTGGGGTCAGGTACTAGCTTCTGATTTGGTGCGGAGAAGTTAGCCCATTCTTGGCGCCAATCTTCAGCACTATTGTATTTTGAACTGATCAGTTCCCTGGCAGTTTCAATAGGTGGACTCCTTGATTTTAATCTTTTTTCCGGAATTTGGAGTATCATCTGATATAGTAGTGATCGTTTTAGGTCTTCAGCTTTCTGAACAGTTTTTACAAGTGCTTCTTTTCTTCGAATGATTGGAGGTTTAATGTTTGCCAGTACCGGTAGCCATTGGAGTGGTGTAGATTTTACAGTTCCACTAATTGTTCTCATAACACTGTTTAGTTGCGTATCTACTTTATTTACGTGCGCACTATTGCACCAAATTTGGGACCCGAACTCCGCTGTACTATATACTAAGCTCAGAGTAGCTATTCTTAAAGTTTTTGCATCGGCACCCCAACCTGTACCAGCCAACATTTGTACGAGGTTACACCGAGATCGGATCTTTTTATTTAAGGTAATCAGATGCGCTTTAAATGTAAGTGCCCGGTCTAACGTAATACCTAAGGGGAGGATGGTGGTAGCTTGCTCGTAGCCCTCCCTGCATACGTTAGTCCGCTGAATTCCACGCGATCTAGCAACAACTAACGTATCAATACCACCACTAGGCGCTGATACCCAGCAACAAATCAACGCCAATGTCAGTCATGACAAACCAAAACGGTCCTTTTAAGGACCACCTATCATTAAGTATTAATGGCAACCTAAGGGTGTGCCACCTCAACATAGAAGGTATTTCAAAATCAAAGTGTGAAGTTCTTTCAAAAATTATGGATAGTGAGAGGATTGATGTGATAGCATTGCAAGAAACCCATACAAAAGACAGATAAAAAAAAATAATATCAACATAATCAAAATGTTTTTTAATTTTAATAACAGTACGGGCCATCGTTTTAATAATAATAGATAATCATTTATAAATAAATTGGCTTGGCTTATTATAATCAATTTAATGTTGCAATTCATATTTATTTAATGTAGGTAATAATTTATAATTAATTAATTTTTAACCTTCTATACTTTTTAACAATTATTATACTGTTAAAGTGTAGATAATATATTTCAGAACGTTAAAAATAATAGAGGTCAATATTTTAGACGCGTGATAGGTTAGGTTATGTATAAAATATAATAATTCAAAGAGATTCGGTGGTATATACTGTACAACTAATACTGAAATGTTTATTAATTATTTAATACCATAAAAAGTGCAATAATATGTGTCTTACACTTTTGATAATTACATTTTTATAATAATTTTACCAGTATAAACATATTTCAAGGCAAGAACAAATTAAAAATTTAATATCATATTTTATTAAATAGAAAATTTATATATGAAACAAAATGGAAACATAAATAATTACGGTACTTGATATTCAATTATATTGAATGTAAAATAATTTATTTTTGTAACTTAGTTTACACGGTTAAGACTTTTGACCGAAAACTCGAAATCGCATGAAATCTTATAAAGTCGTAGCCATTAAAATAACAGTTTATGAATAAATATATCTAAATATAAAATTACAATTCTGTTTTTGAAAATTGATAAATATTATATTTGATATTGGTATGCGTTTTTTTTTTCATAACACCTTTTTAACAATATAACTTAATATAAATCAGTGTTGGGAAATATCTAGATAAATGTATCTAGATAAGTTATCTAGATAAAAATTATTTATATTTTATCTTATCTAGATAAATTTATACTCAGTTATCTTTATCTTCATCTAGATAAAAATCTAATTATCTATCAGTACCAATCTAGATAATTTATTTAAATAGAATAAAAATAAAATTTGAAAATTTAAAATGTTTCTATATTTTCATTTTTACATTTTTCTGTACATCATATACCTATGACACAGATGATAACTCACAAGATGACAATCTTCTTATGAAGTTTATTTAAAAAAAAAAAATCATTTTATATTTTTTGTTTATTAATGTTTGAAATTAATTTAAAAAATGATATTTATTTTAAAATGTTTTTAATTATAAATTTTTTACCTAATATCTGTAGGCTGTAGTATCTTGAATATTTTCAAAATCAAACATGAAATTATCTCATATTTATCTAAATAAAAATGTACTTATTTTTATCTTTATCTAGATGGAATTTAGTATAACTATCTTTATCTGTATCTAGATAAGAATTAGTATAGTCATCTTTATCTTTATCTGGATAAATTATTAGTTATCTATTCCCAACACTGATATAAATCAAATGTTTTCAATTCATTATTATTACCACTAATTTATTTCAAACGCTTATTATTCACAATTCACATTGCGTTTGTTAAAGTGGAACAATTAAAGCCACAGAAGTTTCTCATTCATAAATATAAAATAATTTCAATTTTAAGACCATCATAAGGTTTAATATTTTATATTATGATGCAATGACATATATATGCGATATGTTTATTGATCTTACATAACATATGTATGCTTATGACGTATTTTAATTTCATTACTTTTTTTATCAATAAATACAGTTATAATTGACCTATAATAATAGTATTTTGTTTTATAAAGTTGAAGGTTATTTTGTAAATGAATCTATGAGGTTATTATCGATAACTAGTTTCTTGAATGTCAAGGACCACATGGCATTTTATTTTCAGTCAAAAATACTTTGACACTTATCACATTTGTCACTGATTAATAGGATATATTTAAACCATATTATGATGTATAATGATCAGTCGTAACATAGGCATTGTTTACAAACTGTTATCAATTTTAAACTGCTTTAAGTGGTGTGGGGACACGGTTGATAGCCCCACTTATATGTGAAAAATTAATAAAATAAATGAAAATTGATTATAGTATAACCAATCTACGTTTAAGTACTATATTACTGTGATTAGCTCATTAAAACTAACAAAATATTAAATAGTGGTCGATTCCTTTAGCGATAACTATAACTATCATGTGGAAACGGAAATACGAAGAACGTATTCGTCAAAAATTATAGTCACTTAGTCGGAAGAATAATTAAAAGCAGATTTCGTCAAGCAATTATTTAAAATTTTACTTTATCATAATATTAATATTATGGTTTTTCGAATTAGAGTTATTAAAATACAAACATACATTATTAATGAATCATTCCGGGACACTTGGACGTCATACTCAAAAGAGGTACTGTCCTGGCCAAACCTGGACGTATGGCAACCCTTTTACTAAAACTAGTTACCCTAAACGAGTAGGTGCTATTATAAATCGGCAAAAGAAAATAATCTTTCTACTGGAGTTGCCGAACATAGATCAGTATTATATCGAAAAAATAATTTTGTAACTACTGAATGATCTGAATTATCTAAGCAATATAGTGTTTTATTTTTATCAATAAAAATTGCATTATTTTTAATTCAATACCGCTTTGAGAAGTATCTACAGTAAATTGTCCGGATTTTGAAGACGTATATAATAAAAAGAACCGGATGGGCCTCGCTCTGCTGTACACTTGGGGGTGAAGTGCGACTCTTCATAGGATAGGTCATTATAATGGATTTGTTAAATTTGAATTCAATGATAAGTATCATTGTATACGAAAAACGATTCTGAAAGGAGATGATATGTTTGTCTAGAATATAATACAATGTTATTTATAAATATTGTAATAAGTATATTTTATTTTGAAACGAAAAATTTAGAAAAATCGAAAATTTAAATTGTCTATAAATAAGTCAAAATATATCAAAATACTTTGAAAACTTAACCATGTATAGAAAACGTCAATATAAAGATTTGGTGAATATTTCAAGTTGTTGCGATTTTTGGTTTTTGAGTTAGAGCATTTTAGAAAAAACCGATATCTTTATCAGTCTAGGATATTATACATTATATTATATTTTACATGTAATTTTATGTCAATATTCGCTGTTCAAACGCTTATAAAAAAATTTTCGCAATTTTTTCATATTTCGTATAAATTGGAACTTTGATCACTTATAAAAAAAAATTGAGACTTACGATTTTAGATTTTTTTTTATCAATTAAGGAACAACTTATAAGAAACCTTGTATTAAATTTTAAAGATTTTGTGACCGGCCAAAAAAATTTTATCGTTATTTAAAAAAAAAAAATTAAAAAAATTGAAAATTTCGAATTTGGAAATTTGAAAATATTATACTTTTATATCCAACAAACAAATTTAAGTGAAACCTGGACTTATTTATATAAACAGTTTTTCGGTTTGAGGGAACTCCAAAAGCATGATACTGCAATAACACACAAATAACAATTTAAGAAAATTAGTGTCGTTTAACTTTTTAGAATACTTTATAAAATGGTGCATATGTATTATTATTTTTTTTTCATTTTGCGAACAATGATTAAATATGATTCGAGTTTTACAAAGTGAGCATTGTTAATAAAACGTTAACTAGACAATAATTAAATTAAGTAACTTAAGTATAAAACTAATAATAATTATAATACATTATAAGTGATTGATTACGTAAATAGCTGATGTTTCCAAGTGCAATGTTGCATTTAAAATTTTTTTAATGATGTATTTAAATACAATATTTTTTAATTATTCTAATTTTTCGTGTACTGTTGTTGTTATGATTGCCTATATAAAACTCCTCAAAAAGTGAGTTAATTCACATGAATTACATTTCAAAATAATTCTATTATAATAAAATTATAAAAAATACTAAAAACATATATTCAGAATAAAAATTTAACTAAATATTTTTAAAATAACTTAAATATTCTCTGCTTCTACTTTCAATTTTTGATCAATTACTAGCTTAGATCTAATTTCATTAATTCAAGATAGATTATTATTATTAAAATAGTAAATATTTAAAATTTATCCTTCATGTATTTTAGATTCTGAATGGAGTGATGGAATGTATTGGTTTTACATTGATGTGTGTTTTTTTTTTTTTTATTTTAATTTTTTATTTAATTTATTTTTTTTTTTTTGTGTCTGACGACACCTTTTTTGGCAGTAAAAATGCTTCGATTTGCTTATGTAGCAACTTTTCTGAAAGGAAAGTGAATCTATTTGGTACTTTGGGGGGTCAAAAGTTAAAAATTTCCAATATTTTTTAAATGCGACGGGAAAAACCCTAAAAAAATAAGGGAAAAACGGGAGTTTTTACGCAAAACCAGTTTTCAACAAAATCAAATTTTTAATTTTGCTATAACTCAAAAACTAATCTATGTAAATACTTGAAATTTTCACCAAATGTTAATATTAGCGTTCTCTATACATAAATTTTCAAAGTATTTTGACTTTTATTCAGCTATATATATAGAAAATTGAAATTTTCAATTTTTTTAAGTATTTTTTTTTAAAATTAAGATTCAATTTTTTTGGCCGGCCAGAAAATCTTGAAAATTTAATACAAGGTTTCTTATAAGTTGTCCCTCACTGATAAAAAAAAATCTAAAATCGTAAGTCACAATTTTTTTTTATAAGTGCTCAAAGTTCCAATTTATACGAAATATGTAAAAATCACGATAATTTGCAAGTTATTTTGTAGATAAAAATTCATAAAATTTTTTCTGTTCATACTTAAGGTTCAAAATGTTCACACTAGGTTATATATAAGCTACTCTTCAAAAATCTTTAAAAAAATTTCTACCGGACTTAGAGGAAAAAATTGTATGACTGTTTGAAATTTAAATATTTACGAAATTGCATAAAACAGCCATTTATTCTCAAACGATTTTAAATATTTGTTATAATTCAAAAAGTATAAGTCGCAGATTTTTGAAATTTCTACCAACTGTTAAGATTGGTATTTCCTTTATGTCATATTTTTTTCAAAATATTATATTGATTTTTAAGCCACTTATAGGCATTTAAAATATTCGATTTTTTTACATTTTATTTTTATAATCGGTGATAAAAAAAATTTGGCTTCTACAAAATACTTGAAAATGTAATAGAAGATTCCACAGAAGTAGTTCTTAATGTCATTCAAAAATTATTAAAATCCATAGGCACAATTTTTTTTATAAGCGTTTGAACAGCGAATATTGACATAAAATTACATGTAAAATATAATATAATGTATAATATTCTAGACTGACAAACTATGTCGCTGTATGCAACTGCCAACCCATCCTAATTAAAAAATATATTTATTGTTTCAAAATAAAATATACTTATTACAATATTTATAAATAACAATGTATTATATCCTAGACAAACATATCATCTCCGTTCAGAATCGTTTTTCGTATACAATGATATCTATCATTGCATTCAAATTTAACAAATCCATTATAATAATGACCTATCCTATAAACGAGGTGCACTCGACCCCCAATTGTACAGCAGAGCGAGGCCCATCCGGTTCTTTTTTTATTTCTTATTCGTAATTAGATTTTATTGAAAATATTAAAAATTATGATTTTTGCCACATGAAAAACTCATGGCAAAAATTGTTTTAAAGATTTAATATAGGCAATCCAATCAAAATATTTTGATAATCATATTTAAAGTTTTTTAAACAATATTTATACATTTCTAATAAACCAATGAAGTTAAATTCCTTGTTGTTTTAATTTTTGATCAATATATGCTCGTACATAATTTTAAAGTTTAATATAATTAAATATTTAAAAATAAAATGAAATTGTATATATTTTAAATTAAAGTAATAATAATTTTAATATTTCGATGGACTAGAAAACATGATTTTGTAATAATTTCAACAGTTAGTAATATAATTAATTAATGACTTGTAGAAAATAGTTTCAAAAAGCTCAAGTGATCAGCTAGAAAATTATTTTTTTTTAAAAGTAGTTTGATCTTAAGTTCATAGATTTTTCATAATTTATCATTAGAATTTGTACACATTTTCATTCATAAGTAGTATAAACATAATAATTGATAACCGGGCAGACAAAAAAACTGATAAAAATCATAGAAATAAAATAAAATTATTATAAATTAACACATTCATCGTTTCACTTTAAATCTACGTAATTTTTAACTTATATCAAATGTGGAACGTGCATTTTTTTATTTCGTCCATTCGTCAAACACAATAAAGTCAGTAATTGTCAGCACCCTTTATAGCTTAATGACATATAATTTTTATTGAATAGTATTTTTTTTATTGTATGTGAGTTTTTCGTCTTGTCATATGGGTCAAAAAGAAAGTTGAATATTAGTAGTCTACATTCGGTTATCAGATCATCAAAGTGTTTATGGTCCATGTGTTTTATAAAATAATGTATTATAACAAACACTTATAATTAATAGTAATAATAACATCAAGCGAAGAAGTATACAATATTAAGGGATTCACTTTTACTATTTATGTAGTCTAACATTTAAATACTGATTATAGTTCAACAAGTAAAAAATAATTAGAAAAGTAGCTAACAATAGATATTTAAATAACTATACCGTGAAAATGCAAATTATTTACCTATATTATTTGGTGGATGTAGTTTTAGAATTTAATGAAGATACTATCTATGTTGTTTTAAAATAAATATCGTATATGAAATTATGTTTTAACTCGTGAAAGTTTATGTGTATTCTATCATACCAAAATGTAATAGATTTTGTAGAATTTATGTATTTTTATAAATTTTAATATCTCTGTAAAATACCACGAGAACTCAGACATTCAAATTGTCATCATTAAATGTAATAAATAAATGTTATTTGAAATCTGAACATTTAATAAGACTTGTGTTAAATAATAACAAAAACATAGGAAAAGAAACATCATTATCATAACTAGGTGTTGTTACCGAGAATTTAACACTTTTGCAGATCATTGGTGGTTGCAATTTTCATTTTTATATTAAGAATGTTAGATGAAAACGTTAAGTAGTAATCATACTGCATTTGCTTTATATTTTACTCTTGAGTAAGGTTATTTTAAAATTATCACAAAAGAAATGAGATGTAGTTTTTTAATGTTAATCTATTATTTTGTTGTTCAAATTCGAATAATGGTATTATCCAGTAGACTTAGAGAAGACTAAACCGTCTAAACGAGACTTGTTAAACACTTGACAGCGTTTAATATCATCGTTGGCGCTGTTTATCCATTGTCGGTCAAATGAATAAACAGGCCGATGATCTTCTATATAATA
>JASXSY010001655.1:0-154670 GCA_034509805.1 Sipha maydis | reverse complement strand
TGTACTTGTGTATATATAATACATATTTTGTATAGTATTATGTATTTTGGGGGAAAAAGAATTCAAATTTAAAAATGATATCCATTGTTTTTCACTTCTATACAAAATACTATTCAGGTACACGTGATAAATAAAATGTAATAATATAAATATTTATTTTAACTTTAGAGTCTACTAATGAACGAGAAGGTTCATTTAATTATTTGTATAAGACGATATAAAGAAATAATTAACATAACAATGTTATTAGAGTTCTATGCTGTTATATTTTAAACTGTGTGCTGATCATTTATCATTGGAATAAGTCAATAGCGTGATTACTCCTGGTCCTGATCGGCGATTGGTAAGAATAATCAACGTAAATAATATATTTTGTTGTAATAAGATACATGCAAGCCATAATATTACAATATTGATCTTTATTCTGCTAAAACGTAGATAGTTATTATTTTAAATTGTCAAAAAGACAAAACTATAAGTTCATTTGATGTGAATAAAATAAATACTTAGATACCATACAGTACCGTGGTAATTCATGTATAGTTATTGCATTATTTATAACTAGCTATATTCGATTAAAGACTTCTGTACTAGGCACTCGACTTTCTTTTTTTGTTTTGGTCTGGATAGTCTTGGGGGAATATGACAATGTAAAATGATGACGAGGCAAGAGGGGAGTGTAGCATCTAAAGTACGTCAAAAAGTGATCCTTGACTTAAATTATTAACACCAATAAAGCATATATACGCTGTAAAAGAAAAAGCTCTAAAGTATTCACTTAAATTTGACATTATTACAGTGTTTTCCAGCAAACTTTACTACTGTCTATATGCTTTCATATAAATACTAAAAACAAGTATTATTTTTTCAAATTCAATTTTTACGATAAGAAATATTTTATTACATTAGTAATTATATTTTTTTTTAGTACATATCAAATATAACGTCGATAAAGACCATTAAAAACTTTCAAATTTGACCTATAAAGTTAGTATTGCTAAAATAATACATTATACCATTTTTTAACTGATTTATGTTTTAATAATCAACTAGGTAGCATAAGTGTATTAATACATAAATAGTTACATGATAAGTTATAATTGGCTGAAAATAAAATCGTATTCATTGTTTTTAGTGATTTTCATATTATAGCTATGGATACATAATAAAACGCTTCTAGTAAGTTTCAAGTGTATGAATTAATTATTGTTTAAGTATAATATATTTATTAAGATAAAGGTTCAGGTTGAACTAACTTGTTATAATATTAAATCTTTATGAATTTAAATGTAGAAATATTAAAAGTTTTTGATCCCGTAGAAAATTATATATTTGTCAGACGTGTACTATATCTTAAAATGTATATGAACAGATAACGATAAATTATTGACGTATACTATATTATAAGCATAAAGCCATTAAATCTTTTAAGACAATGAATAAATTCACTTCAATAACTTAGTTGCATCTCGACATCTGTTATATTATTTATTAGTTGTTATGAAGATTTTATACATTAACATATGATTTAGATCCGGAGTGAAACAAGGAATATATGGGTATAATTATGATATGTTTTAATGAAAAGTTTTATTTTTTTTAAACGAAAATAATTTATTATGCTTGATATTTCATTATATTATAGTTATATGTTTTTAATAAAATATTTATTTATGCGTGTTAACACTATTTTAATTGTATCAAAATAAAATTCCAACAACTGTATCTATATATAATAAATTAATCCATAATGATGGTATGGATACAAATAAGTAAAGTTCTATAGAAATAATAAAAATGTCATTAATATCAATTACAATATTTTGTGCACAAAAAGTTATGTGACTATAATTATTTATACATCGCGCACCTATTTCATATAAATAATTTTATTTATTTTGAGATTTTTTGACTCTTATTGAAATAATAACAGATCTTTAATATATATATATATATATATATATATATATATATATATATATATATATATATACGAGCATAGAATAAATTAAAATTCTACAGCAATTCAATAATTTGATAAATTCTTGTTATTATAATATTTTTTAAATTTGTTTTTGTTTAATCACATTATTACTGCTTTGATTTTTAATAATCACGTTATAATTTATCTTTTCTACGAGTAATAAATATTTAAAAGCTCTTTTATTCATTTTATATTTTTTTACGTTCTGTAGCTATTATTTTAGAACTTTTTTACCAACACAATGATTTGTCATTGATTTAAAATTAAAAAAATAGTAAATCTAATGATCGAATATCTGTAGTAATAATTCACCGTTGTTTTTCTCGGTATTTGTACCTAAGTAAACGAAGTGAGGTGAGTACTTAACACCAGGGCTTTATATCCCGACCGACTTATGTTTATTTGGTTTTACATATAAATATGTATAGTAATGTTAATCTACAGCGGTAACAATTTGCGATTACCAAAATAAAACGTATGGCTTCTGATCGATATTGATGGCTTTAGTTTGATTGGTTTTGTGTAGTATATATTTATACATTAATTTTAATATGAATTAATTGTTCATGCATACGTTGTATTTGATATATTTTTTTAGGAATATTATAATGTATTTAGACTTATTTTGACATGCTTAACATGTCAATCAAAGAATATTATTTGATAATTTGTTTAAGGAGTATAAGTTATACGTTTCTATAATTATTTACTATGCTTAACATGTAAAGCAAAAAATAACGTTGTCTAATGAACTATATCTAACGATTGTAGATACAATGTTACTTGATTTAAGTACATGATTGAAATAATACCAATAAGACAACAAAATGTTATCATAAGTATTTAATGAATTATATAAATGATAAAATGAACATATATATATACACCTAATTAAAGTTTATGCATAATGTCACAGTATATTCCTCGAAATAAAATTATTAAAATTGAAGTGTATTTCCACTAACTGACTTGACAACAACAATTACCTGTTTTATGATTACCAATAGTAATATTTTTGTTAGCAGAAATTTTATATTTGCGAAGAGAAAATATGAAACGAACTGTAATCAAGAAAAATCTAACAAATTAGGTTTTCGAGCGATTAATATTAAGTAAAAAAAAAATTTATAACAATAATAATAATAACAATAAAACTGAGAATCGTATTTTAAATCAGTTTTTATGAATGGTTTAATTTTTGTACTGGTAGAAATTATATATTTATTTATAGGCATTGTAATAAAACCTGGGCTGCAAAACATTGTATTATCTGGATGATTTATTTTCAGTATGCTAAAATTCTATTGGAGTCCATAAGTCAGATTGAATGTGTTCGTAATGGAATAAATCATACAGTTGATAAAGCACATGCACCTCAACTAAAATACATAGTGAGTATTACTGTAGTGAGTTTATTCCGTTGCAAGTACCCTTCAAAAGTGTTTATTTTGGCTGTTCCCCAAAGGTTTCATCGGTAAATTCGAACGATACAATTTATTGTGAATATCTTTTCAAGATACCCAAGGGATGGGACGTAGGATAAAATAAAAAAACTTGATAATGTATTTGAAAATTACATATACCAATATTGCACGTATTGAAATAACGTCGAAACGGAATCGGCCATTAATGAACATTATTAAGTATAATATCAATTCTTGTTATCATTACATGCAATCGCGTATTTAAATGTTAAGATGCGATGCACTTAATCGACTTTATGAATCATATTCGATTTACGTGTAAGGAACAAAGCCCGTGTGTTTTCTTCAATAATTTATAACCGTTAAAATTAAATTTAGAAATTTAGATCAAGATATTTTCATCATTCGTTTAAGCGTATTCCGTATGCAGAAAATATTTCTTATTGAATAAGACATACTTCCCGTGGTGTACAGGCACGTTGTGTGATTCACCATGTAAGAAGTGTACATAAATATTATTATAATATGACGTACAAGAAGATATCCGTTAATTTATGAAACTACCTACGTAAACATCGGCTCCAATTTTGTATTCAATGTTAATAACCAGATTTTTATATTTTAAAAGACTGTACACCACGATAGTTATTTATTGTGTGCGCATATACTATATAAGTTATTATCGGTGACATGTTTTCGTTCCACTTGAATTCAAAATTACCATAAGTAAATTGAAAAATGGCCAAATCCGCGCTCGGTTTCCATTATAATCATGTGTCAGATCTTCAAACGCCTATCAGACTGAAGGAAAATCGTTTATATTTACATTACATACCTAGGAAACATATTACACCATTTAACGATATGGAAAACAGTGATAAGATGCTTAATTGTATGTCATGTCGTGCCATCATAATAAATTAACTCTTTTGGTTTTTCTGAAAACAGAACAGTTTAAAATAATATCCATAGCGTTATTCAATGTTTTCGTACGATTAGAAACAACTGTTTAATGTCATGTAAGCATCATTCACCAAGATAGTGGAGTGTACGTGAAACACGAATGCGACGATCAAAATATTATGAATGATCGCTTAATGATAATATACAAGTCTTATAAAATTATGATGTTTTATATATATATATTAGTATAAGTATGAAACATAGTATAGTGGTTTTATTAGCGATTCAAGTTAAGGCTTTTTTTAAAATTTATATAATATATATATATATATATATATATATATATATATATATATATATATTGTGTGTGTGTGTTTAAACTCTTTTTTTATTAATCCGTATTTGATGTTTATTGGGATATATGGTAACAGCAGCTGAAATGTTAATTTTTTTTTTAAATATTGTAACGTGCTAAAGGTTTTCTTGTTCTTGAATATATTTAACCGTAGTTCGGGAGTATAAAGGGAAAGGGTTTTAATATTACAAATAAATATAGATTATCACTTAAGTTAAATACATAAATATAACTTACTGGCCATGGATGTTTATAGAACAATATGAAGTTTGGCTACATCGGATGGTTATCGTGGCTGAACTGCCGTTTAATACATATTTGACATTGGTTGTCGGCCTTAAAATAGTGATAAATTACATATGCCCTACTAGGAACGTAGTGTTTACTTAGCAAACATATATTTACATATAATGTGTATGGGCTTATAATAATGTAACGATCGTTACAATCTGTTGGAAAGTAATTAAAGAATAATCAGCATCAACGACGTAATGAAGAATGTTCATTACATGTGTATAATAATAATAAAAATAATAATAGTAATAATAATAATAATAATATATTTATTATTTCTTGATCTTATATGATAAATCGAAAAAGTGCGATACCGATGATCACGGAAAAGACTAATAAATATTTCCTGAAAAATGTTAAATGTTTAGGGTAAATAATCTATGTGGTTTTCTTTATTAAAACAATATTATGATTTATTTTAGTTGATCAGTATATATACGCGTTATAACATTTACATTTGAATACATTTTTTAAGATGCGTGCAGCATAACATAATTAATTCCTATAGTGGCATAATCTGTTTTGCATTTAAGAAATTCGCTATTCATCTGACTGCATTTGGTAAAGTATAAAAAGAATAATTTATATCTGCATTTTGAATATAATAAATTTAATAAAATTACCGAAATTGAAAATATTACCTTCGTTAAAATAATTTGTTCTTTGGATTTATTTGAACTTTAATAATTTGTCTGTATTAAAAGCAACAGAAAGTTACAAAATTATTCTAAAAATAGCTATCTGATGGGATATAACAATTGGATGGGTCACTCAGGTTGAATGTTTGCCTTTCGCCCTTTAGATAGAATGAGGATGGCTAACGTACAGGTAGTGAGATATAAATCGAATACTACGTGGGCTTTGTTATTTGAACGCATTTGAAATCATTCCAAAACCCGTATACCCTTGATTGAGATGAAAATGTAAAAGGTAAATTTAAAGTGTATTTATTTATTTTATATATTAATGTTGTGAATATCATTATAATATAATACATGCATTATATTATATATTATTTTCTTCTTGATATTTTTATCTCGATAGTATTTTATAAAATGTTATAGCTTTCAGGACGTATAATTTAAAAGAAATTGCTCTATAAATACTTAGTTATATAATAAAATAAAAAATCATCGTAGGTTGATCGAGTACTACAAAAAGTCACCAGTAAATATATACTTACATGTTTAAATGTTATTCAAAAATTTTTATGCGAATTAAGAATAGGCATTTCTAAAATAGTTACATATAAACCGGCTCAATATTATTTGATAATTAATCACTATATGATAATGAAAGTTAAAGAGCATATATAGTAGATTAGTTGACGTTTACAGTAATAACTAGTAATAAGATAAAAGAGCAAATTAATATATTTCTATTTTCTATTAAATTTATGTTTCAGCATTATTTATTTATTATTATTATTTTTTTTTTTCGAGAAACTATTCAAACATACTCCAGAAAACTGATTGATTGAATTTCATTAAAGATTGACACGTAAAGCTAAAATTATTTTTCATAAGTATAAAAAAAAACTCGAGGAGAACATGAAAAGGTTTTTTATATATAATACTTATAATTTATATACTTGTTAGAATATTTATCAATAACCTACGTAACAATTATTGCAGAAAACCACTGAAATGTGGTTAAATACAAGCAAAGTTATTAATATCTTGTAAGTTACTTCTTTTATACTATACTTTTATACTTTAACTTTTTAATTAATAATTAATAAAATTAATGCACTTTATTTAGTTATACAATTTAAATAATATATCATGATGATAATTTTTTCGACTTAATTGCATACAATTTTAAAGGTGATATATTTAAAAAAAAAAAATGTTTTATATTGAATAATATTCGTCATAATTATTTTTGAAATATTGAGTAAATGATTTTTTTTTTATGTTATGTACCAGAATACGTGGCCTATCGTTAACAAATAAATAATTTTTCATATTTTAACCTAAAATCTTGAAAAATATAATATCAGGAATATTTAAAAGCTTTACATGAAGACCCGAAGTGTAAGAGATGTTTTATATAAGATGGAAAGTTTTCAAATTCACAATGACATCCATAATTAATGACTCAACAAAACTATTTAATGAAATATGTTTTAAATCATAATACGAGTATAAATGTCTATTGCTGTGACCTAAAATAATGTATATTTAGATATTTCAGTAATTATCTACACAAATAATTGCAATAGTATTATGTAGTTTTATATTTTAAATAACTATTGTTACATTTGTATTCTAAGTAATACTATACGTTTATCAAAAGTCAACACTAATACTAGTATATTACAATTTATTTTCACGATTGGATTGGTCAGCAGTGAATGTCAGATATTACGTCGACATTTAAGATGATACTTTGTTACGTAGATTGAAGTTTTAGTTATCAGTGAGGGAAGTACATTCATTTGAAATTTTCTTTTGATTATTGCTTAGAATGGAGTGTATATTTGCAATAGAAGCATAAAATTGATCACGGCAGTTAGTTTCAATGTAGATTGCAATTCATACAAAAGCAGCTACGTTTACGTTTAATATTATCTTTAAAGCCACACGACGGTTGTTTGTCTTTGCATAATGATTAAACAACTGTAACGAGCGAAACACCTTCATTAAATTATATGTTTTCGGTATGTATATATTACATATTGTGCTTAGATAAGAACTAAGAAACTGATTTGCATCTTATGGATTCCCTTATAATTATAATATGTTAAGAATTTAATGTTGGCATTTTAGATTTAAAGTTTTTGAAACATATTGTATTTTGATGAGTATTAAGTTGATATTTTAATACAAATGAATAAAAACATAATCAAACAGGGGTTTTAATCAAAATATATAATAAATTAAAATAATTGAAAAAAAAATTTAATTAAAATTTTTTTTTCAATATATTTATATACATAAATTTATTTAAATCTAGTACAAGTAAATAATACATGGTATAATAATACATAAGAAATATTACTAGAATTTACTCTACACTGAGAAACAACATATATACTATATTGCTACGTACTTTTTTGAGTTTATCATTTGATATTATAATTATACTCTTTTAACTACTTATTGATATGAAATTTAAGAAACTTTAAATTAAAAATTTGAATTTAATTTTGCAGTTAATTTAAGATTAGTTGGTCATATTGTATAATAACTTCTCTGAACTTAACAAAAATATAAGTGTAAATTAAAATTCAGTCGGATTTAGTTTACGTGAAAATAAGAGATATAAAAGTTGGATAGCTTACGGGCGGATCGGAAATAGTGGTTTTAGATTGATAATAATGATAAATTATCTCATAACTGAAAATTAATTTCTAATAAAACAAAATTTACATATTATTCTGAAAAAAAAAAATTATAAGTTATGAATTTAGATCTACGAAAAATATAACCAGAATAATTGTATTCAGAAATGTCTAATCTAAATAAACTTTAATTGTACATTTTAATACATAAATGTAAAATTAGGTAGGTTATATTAATGAATAATTAGAAAACTGAAATATTTTAAATATCTCTTGAGATTTTCTGTGAGAAAAGTTATAATATTTAGAATTTTTTTCCATATGGTAACTTTCAACAGACCAGAATAGTGATCATTAATCATTAATAAATATTATAATCTTACTTTATTTCCTTTTTAAAGTTATTAACACAAAGTTCTTAATAAATTAGCAAAGACTTTTTTTTTTTTTTATGGAAATGTAAATTAATCAAGAAAATTACTGCTGGGCGTTGGAAATTTACCAAATTTGTGGGCTATGAAGATATTACTGTTTTAGATTAAAAATAAATTTAAAAATGTCAGATCATATGTATCACTCCCCGTATTATATAAAGCTCACAGTGAGTATTATACGTATTCATTTTGTTTAAAAAGTTGAGATTCAATACTGGTAACGTAGGTAGTGAAATGTTATGGTTTTTGTTTTATTTTTTGAATTTTAGGTGTTATAATTATTTTTTTTTTACGTAAAAGTCATAAAATATACTAAACTGACTTGAAAAAATAAAATTAAGTCGATTTTTTTTGTTGCAATGAAAATACTGTAATAGTTTGTACAATATTTTTTGTTGCAATGGTTTTTGTTGGTTTTTCAATTTACTTAAATATTATATTTATACGCACAATAGATAAAAGATTAATAATAAGTAGGTAGAAAATTTGTCTTATGGCATCTTAAAATTATAGTCAGTTAAATTTATTTCGAATTTTCATTAGAAATATTTACGATTATATTTGATAAATTTTTAAAAATAATATATTTTTTTATTTCAACAACTATAGTTTAATAATATTATTAAGTAATTATATTTAAACATTTAGTTGTTCGAGTCATGATAAAGTAATCTTTAAAAAAAAATGTATTTAATAAACTAACTAACACGTCATAACTATAAATACACAATTCATCACTATGTTTCTATAATATAATAAAAAAAAAATGGACCCAAACTGTTTTTCATCTCGAAATGTTTGATCGTTCAAAAATTAAATTATAGCATAAAACAAAAGCATGTGATCTTTACAAATCGTAATTCAAAGATTGACGAAGGGTCGTTGTTTTGGGTATTCAATAGGTTAGCAAGTTATTGTTAGTAAATATATTTTTTTTTTATCACCAACCCATAAATAGTTCTTTGAACATAGAATTTGTGACATTTTTTTAATCGGTAGAAGGTGTAAGAGATTTTAAAATCAGAAGATAATACATTTGATAAATTAATGATAATTATATTTTATAGAGCAGGAAAATGGCTTATAAACCATGTCTACTCACCAAACATTACGCTTGTTAAATTAATATTATTTATTTACAACGATATGTTATAATTTAGGTTTTTTAGCGATTTCAGAAGAAGATATGTGACATAAATGATGGTACTGAATGAAAAAATATAATATACGTTATACTAAAACACGTGTCACAAAGGGTTTTGATTTATATAATTTTTATGGGATAATATTTTTATTATGGATTCTTTGTTTTTCAATTTTCTGATATATTTTTTCACAGATGATCTGAATGAATACTGCACTATAACGGATAAAAAAAAATCAACAGAAATGTATTTAAACAAGATAAATTGATTGGATTGTAAAAATTAAAAAATAATAAATGCTTTTATTATAAATAAATAAATATATAAGTATGGTTATTACGGAATGCTACTTTATATTAATCATAAGTGTATATATTCTTAGTTATCCATTTTTATTTGGCATATAGTTTTCCGTCATTTTATATTGATCAAGTTTTACAATATCGTAATCGAATATTTATGAAAGAAATGTAGTGTGGTAGATAACACAATGATATAGGAAAAATATATTAGTAGTCAACATTGGAACTCCAATAAAATGTATTGTGAATTCACTGATAGTGTAGATTTAAAGTTGAGTCTTTTTGATTACCTATAAATGATATAGAACATTTTTTGATTAAAAACGATTTTGAAGCAAGAAAAAACTACAAAATAATACGTTTTATCACATGAGTAGTATTCTTTATTTATCTTACTGCTCGCATCCATATTTAATAACAATTTATTTGCTTTTTATTTTTGATAGCCACTTTAAAAAAAAGGTTAAGTCTATACAATTAAAATATTAATAGCTTGTTATATATTGTACATTTTACCTTAAATAAAAATCAAAAAAATCGTTTTCCTGTAACTTTAGTTAATATGATCGGATAAATATTTTGGTAATTTTTTTATGAAAAAATTAATATAGGTGATAAACATTTTTTTACTTCATCAGATTTATTATAAAACCTTCCCTAGGGCTTGCTTATTTCCTATGTCTGGATAAATGAAATGTTATTTTATGAATTTATTGGTGTGAAAGATTAGTTTTTATTAACCATAAAAATCTTACTCGTTTAATAATAAGAATTATTTGGTTAAAAATATCATAAAATATATGTTTAAAATACACACGTTTTAATTATCAGTAAATTGTTTTAATTCAATATAATTCAATAAATATTCATACTACTATTACGTGACTATTTGATATTCGGTTAGAACAGTGAATGTCCGCCGATAAAGTTATGTAGTGGAATTCCTATGTTGTAGCTGGCTAGACTAGGGGTCGGCAACCTTTTTTGACGGAAGAGCCAAAAGTTATAATATACAAAATTTTCCTGATTTTAAAGAGCCACTAAAAATTTTCGTAATTTTTTTAATATAATTTTATTTTTAAATTCTAATAGACATAATAATAATAAAATTAATTATAATAATATAATACATTTATAATAAAAAAAACAGTTTTTAATAATAGGGAAATACATCAATAAGAGCATTGGCTTTGCATGTCTTTTGAAAGTTCTTTTAAATTTGGCTCATAACTTGTTGTTTTGAGTTTCAAGCACGACTCTAGATTTTTATTTGTTAGTTGGCTTCTTACTTTGTTTTTTATTGTATTCATGCAAGAGAACGCTTGCTCACACGAAGAAGTTGATCCAAAAATTGCCAGCACTCCAAATGCCAACTTTTTCACCTCGCTGTAGCATTCTGGAAGACTATTCCAGGCTTCGAATATAAATTCCTCTACTCTCGGCATTTCTTTTAGAGCTGTCCACTTGTTCTGCGCGACGTGCATGCATTTCTGAACCTCCAATTCTTCCAACTTACTCTTGAGTTCTATGAACTTGTCACTCCACAGGTCTTTGTTTTACAACGATAGACTGTACTCCATGCGGGCCATATCAAATTATTTTTGTTATGTATTATTTCATATTTCCAAAAGAAACAAAAATAATATACTTTTTTATATCATAAAATATTGTTTTTGAACATAAAATATTAATTTTTGTGTATGTAGCTGGGGAGCCGCAACTTTAGACCGAAAGAGCCACATGTGGCTCGCGAGCCACAGGTTACCGACCCCTGGGCTAGACTATATCTGCACTAGATACTCTGAAGTTCCCTTATTAATATTTATTGCCCTGTTGTGGGATTCCAAGGACTCGTCAATTTCGTAAAATATAAAGTTATCAAATGAATAACATAATGATGTTTATTATTTAATTATAAAATATAGTAAATTAAATGCAAACACCTGATTTTGAACAATGGTGGTCCAAATGATAGGTAGAGATGACACGAACAACGTACTTGATATTGTTCCAATTCTAAGTTATTCGTAATTTATTTTTATGATAATATGTCAATTGATGTTCTACGTCTTATAATTGACCGTTGACGTCGTGATCTGTATTTCCCCCCGTCGTACAATAATATTAGACATACGAGCTGATTTAGCTAAAAAAACGAGAAGTGTTAGGCTTGTATAAAACAGTCGTAACACTACGAATTTAAATGATTATAGACTATCTAAAACAAAGTGAGTAATCACTCAATGAATATATTTTTAAAGCTTATTACACTTTATCTTAAGGTTTTAAAGATGTAAATATTTAAAATTTATAAATTATTTCGGTTTTGTGAAAAGGAAACAATTTTTCTAGTAAAAGATAAGACAAAATGTTAATAATGTATTGTAACTGGTTCTTATTGTTATTTCTTTTAATTTATTGTATCGGTCATTTATCAGGGTTAAAAATTTACTTAATAGACGGAAGTGACAATTTTTTTTTTTTTATTGAATAAGTATTAGACGATGTTACATTTTTTACGGTTTTTAACAAATAAAATATTATTTGATATTAGCTCTAAGGAAACAATTTTCTACTTATATAAGTATGTTATTAAAGCGTTGAAGGATAATTTATCTTTAGTTGATCGGTGGAAGGAATGTGTCTTATTTGTGATGGACAGATAAAATGATAACGATTTTTTTTCTGATGGTTCAAGTATGTTTATGAAAAATGCATACTCTCACTAATTGACCCTCAGTGCAAATGATAAATGTTTTGTAGATGAACAGTGGAAAGTAGGCGACAGGCGAAACGCATCATTTCGAGTGGACCTTAGTAAAGGATATATATATATATATTTCTCTGGGAGTTTGGGCACTTACTCGGGTGAGTTCAATTATTACAGCAGACATAATGATGGTCCTTGAAGACTTGTGAATAAACTAGAGTTGCAAGTCGAAAGAAATGTGTACGTGGTAAAAAGTATACATTAAATTTAAAAAGTAAAAATTATAATGTAGTACAATTATGTATATTTAAATTCATGTTCGAAATTGGTTAGTGATATATTTTCGAAATATAATATTAAAATATGTTTCACTTAGCTTCATTAAGATGTTTTATTAAAACGAAATGTAGTTAAAAATCAAAAAAAAACTATACAGGTATCTACAATGTCGGTTAAATTAACTGCAACATTTTCTGAGCATTTAGAAAAAACGTGTAAAATAATATCACTCATATTAATGATCACTATGGTGAAATGCTTTGTAACCACGAATACAAATCAATAATTCAGTTTAGTCTGGAGTCTTAATTCCATTAAATATCATGGTGGATAAAATTCCAAAGTGGGTATTTAGGAAATTATTTTTAGTCTAGCAATTATCATTCTAATAAATTATAATATAACTGTTTTCCTTACATTAGGCGTTACAATACATGTTTATGTGTATTGACTATTTATTTAAATTGAAAAATATATTTCAATTTTATACAAATATAAAAAAAAAAAAAAAAACAGTAAAATATTTATCAAGAATCTCGTTTATTTGAACAAATTACGAAGAACCAATTACCTATTTTACGAAGCGCTCACTGGCAGGGCCAAATTAAGTACAAAGTCCTGGTTCTAGTTCCAGAAATATTAAAAGCCTCGAAGGCGCCTTTTTTATCAGAACAAATTCATTATGTATTTTTTTTCGCATTATATTATTCGTATTACGACGTATCCCAGCTGGTGTGGATGAGTGTGGCAAAACAGTAGGTTTGGACTGGAATCGCATGCACTGAGTGCATTCACCTCAATAACTATACAAAATAAGTCGATACGTTACTTATTTCCATCAATATTTCGTTGTCTATAGATTTTTAATTCGGATTCGTGAATAGATTTTTTCTTATTAACATACGAGCATATAACAAATCGGGTGTTTACGATTCAACCGTATTAGTTGTAATGTTCCCATAATTTTATATTTATTTTGTTCTTATCGAATTCTTTATAGTATACACGAGTGGTTTTAATATCGAGACAGTGTAGCAATATCTCATTTAATTATTATTTTATTTTTATTGACATTAACTTTTAATAAATACATAATATAATATTACAAGCTACAAGTTACGACAACGTCTTAAGAATACGTTAGTGAAGTCACTAAGCGAAAGCTTAAAAAATACTAGGAAGAAAATATGAAATTATTGCTAACTAGTGAGTATCTGGTGCATAATTTATACCATCTATTACAACTAAAGTTGTTTTAATAAAATTAAAATGCATTTTGTTAGCAGTTGATATATACCTACCGTACTTTGTACCGGTATAAATTCATTTCATCCTAAATGAAAAATTGAAAAAATTGAAAATCTCATATTTAAACCACGGACGGAGTTTTTAATTACTTAAAATTCAGTTAGAGTTTATGTTTTCGAGTGTGTTGTTAAATTGACTCATTAATCCCGAGTTTGTCCAAAAATCAGATAGACTTTTTTGACATTAAAATATAGTATACAATATATTGTGTGAAGTCATTTACGCCTAAATGAGCTGTTTTAATTACATTTGTGCCTTACCATAATTGTCATACCAATTATTACGAGACGTAAAAAAAAATATCTAATTTATACTCTTAATACATAATTTCTGTAAATTATATATATATATTGAAACACAAAAATGTATCAGAATAATGAATTACATTTGTATTCCATTGTACAATTCACAGGACGGAAGTAACCGAACATTTTTGGTATTAAAATCAAATTTTTCTGTTGGTCTAAAAGGCATATTATAAACTCTCCGGAGACGTAATCGTCGTCAAAAGATTTCTTCATTAGTTTAGCTCTATACGTTTGGGCCGTTTCTTCACGTTTGAGTGTTTCATTAACTGTTAACAAATTAATTTGATTTGAACACTTGAATGATCATCACGTAGATACTAACTTTTCAGTCCTAAAATTGAACGACAAGAGATAACTATGTTACGCGAGCTCACCGGGGAAAGGTAACCGAGAGAAATATTCTTTTAGATTCCGAGTGATCGGTTCAACGGGTTACGCGGCATCCTACGCGAGTGAACTAAACGCCAAAATATCGAACAATCGCTTTCACTGGAAGTGGCCTACGTAGTCAAAAGCGATAAAGCGGATAGATGTTTTCAACAACTGGTCGATCGTGGGTTGCCGTGGAAGCCCGGCGGTGCACATAGGACAATGTTGCCGAATCACTCGAATTTTCGCGCGAAACACGCCGCACTGCATTCGCGTTGAATTCGTTCACGTAAGATGCCGCGCGTGTTTCAAAAACTATTTAATATAATATGTATACGTAAACCACTGGTTAACAAAAGATACGTCAAGTATAAAACATTTTTTTTCTATCACTCTACACCATCTATTGGGTAGATATCAAAATTTTAAATAGTATGAAATACAACCGACGTCCACATGTGCGTTTGAAAATTATATTATTTAATTTTAAGCTCTCCGGTTGTTTTTTCGTATTTAGATTTGTTGTATCTTATTTTTTTTGGACTGGTTAAATTATTCATCTTAAAAAATACAATTCATAAGATATTATATCTTACAGTCAACAATTTATATTCATTATGTAATAACTTTTTTAATTCAAATTATTTATTTTGTTTTATTTTTACTCAGCGACGTTCTGCGGAAGGGCGGTTAAGCGTTTTTTTTTGAATAAAATATTGTGTAAAATTATGATTTAAATTTGTATGTACCTACATTTTTTTTTTAATAATCAAATTTAATTAAACTGTTAGCACTGGCAAAGTTATGATTAAACGGGCAGTAAAATCTATATTCTATAATTCTGACAATGATAAGAGGTGTAAAATGTTCTCATGTTGAGTGTAAAAAGTTAGGATTTTAATACGAATTGTCGATAACAATATTTTTGACAGTCGCATCGCTATTCAATCGTTTAAGCAAAAAAAAGTAACTTCTCGAAATAACTGACAGCTTTCTAGATTTATTTGATTTGAATCCCTTACATCTAGAGACGTTTTAAGAATATTACATTTTAGCGTGTAAAACCCTCAAATGGGTATTGGACTGATTTTAACATGTCAATCAATCGGCTGATAGGTTAGAATTATTGCATACTCTATACCAGACTGTATAGAAGAACAATAGTGTATACATACTGACCATCGTTGAATGCGAATTATCAAACTCACAACAATATGTATTATGCAATGTGAAACACTAATAATATATTATTGTAAATAGCTAAAGCATGGACATTGAAAACTCTAAATTTTTAGTGAGTTCTATGCTCGGATCGTTCGAAATAATACTATTTACATCTCGTAGAAGATGTACGACTCTAAATAAATACCTTTTAGTGCTGTTTAATTCCCATTCGTAAATATTAACAAAAATAACCATATTATTATTGTAGCATCAACCAATGTATCAAAATCATATTGAAATGTAATGGAATAATATTAGTCATACTAGAATATTATTCAAGTAATGACATTTGCATGGTTTTAAGCCAAATAACAAATAATACTCGTATCAGTAATTTTATAATACACTCGATCTTTAATTATATTTTATTTTTTCGTAGTCCATAGAAAATAAAACAAACATTTTAGTTTACATTACAATACTTATTTGAATATAGATCATTTTTTAATGTAAGTAACAAATTATTTATTATTAAACATATATCTAAAATGTTATAAAATTAAAATGTATATAATATTATTATATTTACTAAAAATATAAAATATAATTTCGTCAAATATTAAAACATAATCATTAAGAGTCGTGATGTAAAATTAAAGTAAAATGTCTTAAATTCATCGCCGTTCTTGATATTAAGAAATAGTATTTTTCAAATCGTCGGCTTGGTATCTTTATTTGCGTTTTTAAATATATAAGATTATCAAAATATTTTAATCATATGAACCTATTTCAAAACTGATTATCCAAAAACTTGAAGAGCTTTTATGATCACAAATAAATATGCATCTATGTATAAGTATATTTAACATATGTATGGATATTACCTAAAGATTATTACGAAGATAAATTAACTAGATACTTAACTTATAAACATTTGTTGGTGGCTTTTTTGTGAATATTTGTATTTATTTTACCATATTTTGTTGAGTTATAAATAAAATAAACTAAATATAAATAACTATAAATAAACTACTATTTTCTTTTTAATACCTATAAATTGTTCCGAGTTATAAATAAAATAGAATAGTTTATAGGTATTAAAAAGAAAATAGTAGTTTAAAGTAGTTTCATATACATTTTTTATTAATTTTTCGAGAATTTAACATGATTAATTCGGTGCTATAGGTTTTGAAAGTATTTGAAAAATTTGAATAATTTGAGATTTAGTTAAGCCACCAGATCAAGTACTTTGAAATTTTAAATAAATTATAGATTCATTTAATGAGTAACTAAAAAGCCAGACATAGTATCAAAATAACACAAATATAAAATCATGTGTTACAAACATAAATTAAGTATTCCTAGAAGAAATTGTTTGACAAGACTTTGTGGATATTTTCGTACAGTTTCCAATGGAATATGTTAGAAAATATCTTTGCCTAAATCTTTTTACTTATATTTACCTACTTATTTTATAAAAAAAATGTTTAATCTTTTTTATTCCGGTATGAAATATATATGATATATAATCTATAATATATAATATATTATATAAATAATTTTATCGTATTGATAATATATGAATACTGAATGTTGCATCTTCAATAATTAACATTCGTTTCATCATTACATTAAAGGACGCATTAAGCCACTTTGCCTACTGTTTCAATATACCTGTATTACATAGATTTTAATTATTGTTGCATTTCAATAAGATATAGTATACACGTTCAGAAATTTCAGATATTACACTTATTGCTATTAGATTAATATACAATTAATTAAATTTCGGATCTAGACAGATAATATTTATCACTAGGACAAAAATTATTTTTATGTATACAACCATGAATGACAAACAATTCATTGAATTTTTACACATTATTACACACATGCGTTTATTATAGTTACTCGTCTTATTGTTTACCTCATTATATGTACATATAACCCACTATGCATGAGTGTGGTTATTGCGTGAGAGTGATCTCCGATGTCAGTTTACAGGTAAAAAAAAAATATAATAAAATCCTATTAAACATAATTGATTATTCAAAATAATTGAAAATATTAGTTCATAAAAAGACAAAAGGATGATCAAATTCGTATGGTTGAAAATACAACGTTTTATTTTAATTTTTTTTTTTTTTTTATCAAACAGGATTTGGCCTATATATTAATCGAATTTATTGATGATTGAATTTCAAAAGGCACGGAAATATTATTATTTTTAAATAAATGTTGGTCTATAACTACATATTGATGTGTGATTCAACAAAAAGCAAATAGCAGTGTTAAATACCGGTAGGTTTTTTTTATTATATCTACCTCAAATAAGTAAAAAATGGACACATTTATTTCATTTACCTTTTTTTCATTGTAGTATTACTCTGAACACTACTTATTTTGATATTGTTAAATATTTACTATTTGAACATATTTTACAAAACTCAATTATTAAAATATAGATATAATTTATTGAATTGTTTGTACTTTATTGTTTTCAAATTTAGATTACAATAGAAGTTTGATATTATTTAAAATCCTTGATGCTCTCTACATATATTTAAATTGTACTACGTAGAAATAACGTATTCATCATAATGGAAAATGTTTAAAAATAAATGTTTTTACTTTGTGTTAGTCAAAATAGTTAGTCAATTTAATTTAATACTTGGAAATTCTTAATAAACAGTTGTAATAATTTTTTCCTAGTGAATGAATTGAGAATATTATTTTTTTTATATTTATAAAGTGTAAAATTTAGAGCTATTCGATTTTGACAATAAAAATAATTTTCAGAAAAACCGAGTGTAGATACAAAGTTTACATAATTGAAGATTTTATTATTTTTATTTTTTTCAGGAGATAAAAACCACAAGGAAAGAATCATCTAAATTTATCATAATTTAATTTATTCTCGCTGTTTTTATTTTTTATTTTTATTTTTTTTAATACTAAAACTGTTACTTTTTATAGCAGTAAAATTAATAAATATAAATTTTATTATCTAAAAATATTTTTATCATTATTTTTTGTGGACGTTTGATGATATAGATATCGAAACTAAATTAATACAAAAAGATAACTAGAAGAATTATAAATCGATTTAATCAAACAGCGATGTTTGAATTGTGTTGTAAGATGTATCTGGGGCCTCAGGAATGTCCAAAATATTTTTTATAACAGAACAATGATTTTGACATCTTTAGTTTTGTGGGTGAAGTGACAATCAAAAGTTTTGTGTTGTACCTTTATTAGATTCATTTATTTAACTATTCGTTCTGTATAATATCATATTTTGATGTATACATTTTTATTATAAAATCATTATTGTACTTCTTAGATAGAATATTTTTTATAGATATGTGTATTTGCGGGGATATAAGTTATATTTCAAACACAGTGATAAATTCTTATATTATTAATAAACTATTATTAAACATCATACCTTCCAATATTTTGCTAAGGAATTCTTCGATGTATTTCAACGTATGACGTATAATATGCCATTACATAGATCTTAAGTTATTTAGAAACATTCTTTAACTTTTTGACTAAATCTATCACTTCTTTTGTTTTAATCTTCATCCGATTTATTATCTCCATTTTTTTACCAACACCATATTTCTAGAACTTCTAGAGTGGTTTCATATTTTTTGTTCAAAGTCCACATTTCACTTCTGTATAATAATGTGCTCTATATATACGATTTTATTAAACGTTTTGTTCTTAGATCTATATTTTTTGATCTTGGTAATTTATTCTTAAGTAGGAATGCTTATTTGCTTGTCCTATTGTACTTTTTATTACTTTTTCTGATCTTCAATCATTGCTATTATGCTTCCTTTTTTTTTTATTAGAAAAGATAAAAAATACTATAGGTAATTTTGATGTTTTATGATTTTTACAGGGCTTGATGTCGTGATAGAAAAGGGTGCTCAGTGACACTACTTAAAACTTGATATGACTGGTGGATATTTAGTTTTATTGATGACTTTTTTTTTTTTTTTACTAATTAAAGTTAGATGTCTTTAAGTATTAAGTAGGTCACGTGGCCATTTACGTATTGAGCTATCTGGGAGTAAGAGAGAGGAGAGAGTAGAGATGAGAGGGTTAGGATGATTTCGTATGATACGTATCGTATTTTTATGAAATTTTTTGTAGTGGTTTGACACTAGTTCAGAGATAGTTGGAATTTTTAGGTCCTTGTGCAGAGTGTAGTTGCTGACATACCAGGGAGAATTGTTTAAGAGTTGGAGATTGATAGATTGAAAAGCTTGGAATTTATTTAAGTTGGAGTTTTTTGAGGTTTGTATGCCATAGGTTATTGCAGGTTGAATAATTTGTTTGTATATAAGAAGTTTATTATTGAGAGGAAGGTTAGATCGCAGGAGATGTCTGCATTTATGGAGTTTTAGATTGAGGGAAGTTTTTTTGTTTTTTATGTGGGTTGCCCAAGTTAATCTTTTGTCCAGATGAAGTCCAAGGTATTTTACGGAATTTTGTGTTTGAATTAATTTGTTATTTAGTATTAATGGTTGACTGTTTTTAAGACTAAGAGTAAATGTAATGAACGTTGATTTATTTTCGTTAATTTTTAATCTCTATTTGTGGAACCAATGTTGTAGAATTTCTAGATATTCTTGGAGGTGATTTGTAGCATCTTGAATATATTTATTGGAAAACAGAATAGCGATATCGTCGGCAAAGGAAGCTAGAATAGTATTATTTGAGTGAGGTATGTCAGAGGTAAAAAGATTATACAACATAGGAGCGAGAATGCTGCCTTGGGGAACCCCAGCATTTATAGGGTGAGCTGACGAAAATTCGTCTTCACAGCGAACTTGGAATGATCTGTTTAAGAGAAAGGACTTTATGGTAAGAAAAAGAGGTGCGGGAAGAAAACGAATTTTGTATAGCAGACCCTCATGCCAGACCCGATCAAAGGCTTCAGCCACGTTTAGGAATAAGGCATGGCAGTAGTGTTTCCGTTTTAAGGTAGATGCGATATTATTAACGATTCGGTGTACTTGGTGGAGGGCAGAGTGTTTTTTTCTAAAGTCAAATTGGGTATTGGGAATAGTTTTTTTCTCCGATATAATTTGGTTGATTCTTTTAAGGAGAATTTTTTCAAGGATTTTTGCTAGGGAAGGAAGGATACGGTATGAGGAGAGAAGATCAGTGAGTTTACCGGGCTTGTGAATTAATATTATAATTGATTTTTTCCACGTAGACGAGATATACGACCGGCGCATGATGGAGTTAAATATGTGTGAGAGGTGTATGATGACTTTTTTTGGAAGACGTTTGAAGATTTTATTAGTTATTAAATAATGGCTAGGAGATTTGTTATTGGCAAGTTTTTTGATAATACATTGAATTTCAGAGAGAGAGGTATGTTTTGTAGGTAGATACATAGGGAGGGTTTGGAATAAAGATAATTCAACGTGGGTTGAGTGATCGGAATCAAGTATGTCTGGGTGGGGAGAGAATCTAGATTTTAGGTCAGAAGCAAATCAATTAGCTTTTTCTAAGTAAGAAATTGCTAAAGTATTGTCAGGGTAACTTAGAGGAGGAGAAATAATTTTGTGTTTCAGTAGATTTTTTGTAACTTTCCATAAAGAATTGTTAGTTGTTGAGATAGAATTTAAATAATTATGATAATTGTCCTAGTTAAATTTTCGGAGTGTATTTTTAAGAACAGAAGAAAGGTAACTGTAAGTTTTTTTATCACTAGGTAGGTGTGATCTCTGCCATCTAGAGCGGGTGTGACATTTAGCGATAATTAGTTGGGAGATATATTGGGAAAGTTGGGAAGTGGAATTTTGTGTGGTTGAATTAACTGTAGAAGAGTCAAGTGCAGCTTTTTGAATATTTGATATAAAGGATAGGATAGCCGAGTCTATGTCCTGGGTTGTTTTCAGTGGTATGTTAAGCGTGATTTTATTTTCTAGGAGGGTCTGAAATTTAGACTATAAGATATTCCCTGGAGTAAGAGTAGGATATGATTTAATTATGACTGAAGAGTCATTTAGTGTTAGAATGATAGGTGACTGATCTGAGGAAAGGTCGGTTGAGTTTGTAATGGTAAAGGATATGTGATTTGGCAGCGTAGAAATAAAGAAGTCAAGAATGTCAGGTTGTCTGTTGTGATGCGAGGGTTAGTAAGTTGGGTATCGTGGTGAAAGAATTTTTAGAGCTCTATTTGCAATGTGGTTGTTCAGTGCACGATCCCTAGTGTTAGTTGTTCTAGACCCCCATGATGGGTGTTTAGAGTTAAAATCGCCACCGGCAATGAAATTATTGTCTAAAGTCGAGAGGTAACTGTTGAAGTCTGCTGTATTTATTTTTGAATCGGATGGGCAGTAGATAGATGAGATGGTAGTTGGAATATTATTTAGAATTAATCTTATGTTTATGGCTTGAAATCTATCAGTTTGGTATGGAGGGAGGGGAGTGTGTTTTATGTTATTTTTAATTAATATTGCAGAGCCTGCATGAGCAGTCCCATCAGAATGATTACATTGGTATAAAATATACCCAAGAATGTTACAATGAGAGTTGTTGGTTAAATGGGATTCACTTTTGAGGAGTAACTGAATAGGATTTTTACTAAGAAATGCTTTAAGTTCTAGTTTTTGATTCATAAGTTCATTAGCGTTCCAAAGAAGTATTGATATTGGATGAAGAATGTTATTTGGTCTATTTGTCATTAGATTTTATGAGTTTGTATATGACGGTCGTTAAGAGCGAGATTAAGGGATTTATTAAGGATTTGAAGTAATCGAGGAAGGAGGACAGTTTAGTTGAGATTAGATCCGGGTCATTAGGATGGATAGAGGAGTGTATATTTAAGTTTGTTGCCTGGGCATAGGACTTAGATTGTTGAGAATTTAGATTCGTGTTTTACATTGATTGTGGGTAGGGGTACATTTTTACGGTTATCATAAGTTTTTTTTGATTGAAGCGACGATTGAAATTCTTTGTGAATAGGACATCCTCGATAATTGGCTGGATGGCTTCCTCCACAGAAGGCACATTTTGCTGGGAGATTAGTTGGTTTTTGACAGACTGTTGATAGATGATCACCACAGCGGACACATTTTGGGGGATGATTACAGTAAGCCTTTGTATGGCCAAACCCTTGGCAGCGAAGACATTGTATTGTTTATTAGGACGGGGTTCTTCAATTTTGATTTTTGTGTAGTGTAAGAATTTGATTTCGAATATATCTTTGTTATTGAGGGCAGGCTCTAAGTCTATGAAAAACATAGGGAGAGGCAGTTTTGAGTTTCGTTGAAGAACGTTCGTAATATTTCTGGGAGTATGTACACAGGAAAATAAGTTTCCTAAATATTTAAATGTATTTACTTGTTCTATTCTGTTTCTTTTAAGGGGTATATTTAACTCTAGTTCAAGGCTTATTTTAAGGATTTTTATCAACTACGCATTTTGGTTAATAAGCCTAAAAAAAAGAACTATAGATTCAAAATATAATATCAAATTACAGTTAAAAATTATGACACTTGCAGATTTTCGGTGGACTAATTTAAAATTTAATATTTTAAGAAGGAATAAAATAATAAAAATTTTTGCGTCAGGTCGACAGCCGGTGTAAAATTATGTCAAATAGAATGAGGAGTCCTTATCGATACTTAGGCGGTTTGTCCCATCTCGGATGTGCGCGGGGACAACAAGTAAGAGGAAATATTATATCTAGAGGAGGAGGAGACCTGGATGTTGAAGTGTGTGATACCACCCGGACAGCCAGTGTGGTAGCTGTTCCACCAGTTATGTGTGCAGGTCTACCCAACACGGGTAATGTCAACGGTGTTGGAACATCACCATTGCGCCCCGGGTTAAATCTGAGTCTAGGTATGAAGGATAGATTTAAAGTGAGAATAGGCACGTGGAATGTTGGAACGTTGACAGGCAGAAGTAGAGAATTAGCAGAAGTATTGAAGAGAAGGAAAGTTAATATTTGTTGTGTACAGGAAACTAAATGGAAAGAAGAGAAAGCAAAAGAAATAGGAGAGGGCTATAAGGTAATATATTCAGGAAGGACTAGTACTAGGAATGGCGTTGGAGTAATATTGGATGATGAGATGAAAATTAAGGTAGTCGACGTAGGAAGGAAAAGTGATAGAATTATTACGGTAAAATTGGTATTCGAGGAGAAAGTATTAAACGTAATAAGTGCGTATGCACCGCAAGTAGGATGTGAAGAAAGTGAAAAGGAAGAGTTTTGGCGAGAGATGGATGAGGTGATGCAAGGAATACCAGGAAATGAGGATGCTGTGATTGGTGGTGATATGAATGGTCACGTAGGGAGTGAGAGGGTAGGGTATGAAAGAGTGCATGGAGGGTATGGTTTTGGTGAGAGGAATGAGGCTGGAGAAAAAGTTTTGGATTTTGCAGAATCGTATGAGCTTGCAGTAATCAATACATATTTTAGGAAAAGAGAAGAGCATTATATAACATACAAGAGTGGAAGAAATAGGTCGCAGATTGATTATTTTATGTGGAGGAGAGACAATATAAAAAGAGTAAAGGATTGTAAAGTAATTCCTGGAGAGAGTGTAATAACACAACATAGGTTGATGATAATGGAAGTATGGTGTAGTGGAAAAAAGATGAACAAAAGAAGGAATACAGGGAAGGAGATCAGAATTAGGTGGTGGAAATTAATAGGAAACAAAGAGAAGGAGTTTATAAAGAAATTAAAAGAAAAAGCTGTGTGGAATGTTGAGGGAGATATAAATGAGGTTTGGAGAAGGATGGTCACTTGTGTTAAGAACATAGCAAAAGAGGTTGTTGGTGAAACCAAAAGTAGTTTACCAGAAGACAAGGAAACGTGGTGGTGGGATGAGGAGATTCAGAGAGTAGTAGCGAGTAAGAAAAAGCAATTTAAGGTATGGCAGAAAAGTAGGAAGAGGGAAGATTGGATAGAGTATAAAAATGTATGTAAAATAGTGAAAAGTGCTGTAAGCAAAGCAAAGCTTAATAGGTATGATGAGTTATATGAGCGGATAGGAACACAGGAAGGAGAAAAAGAAATTTATAGACTGGCGAAGGTGAGAGAAAAGCGATCCAAGGATTTCCAAGATGTCTGGTGTATAAAAAATGAGGATAAGAGAGTTTTAACAAATGATGAGGATGTGAAAAAAAGATGGAAAGAATATTTTGAGAAATTACTGAACAAAGAATATCCAAAAGAAGTTTTAGAGAGTATGTCATGGAATGAAGGATTGATTGGTCTAGTGGGCGAGGAGGAAGTGAGAGATGCGGTGAAGGCGATGAAAAAGAAAAAAGCGGTAGGACCAGATGGAGTACCTGTAGAGGTGTGGAAAATGTTAGGAGATGTAAGCATTGGGTGGTTGAAAAATCTTTTTAATAAGATACTGATAGAGGGAAAAATGCCAGAAGATTGGAGAAAGAGTTTTATTATACCAATATTTAAAGGAAAAGGAGACATACAAGAATGTGGGAACTATAGAGGAATAAAGCTCATGAGTCATAGTATGAAGATCTGGGAAAAGATTATAGAGAAGAGGATAAGAAATGAGACCTCGATATCAGGAAACCAGTTTGGTTTTATGCCAGGAAAATCGACAATGGAGCCATTATTTTGTGTTAGGCAATTAGTAGAGAAGTACAGAGAAAAGAATAAAAAACTATGCATGGTGTTTATAGATTTAGAAAAGGCGTATGACAGGTTGCCAAGGGAAGTTTTAAGGTGGGCATTAATGAGGAAAAATGTCCCAAAAATGTATGTTAATTTGATCCAGGATATGTATGAAGGGTCGAGTACTAGTGTCAAGAGTCGGTGTGGAATATCAGAAGGTTTCAGTATAGGAGTAGGTGTGCACCAGGGGTCAGCTCTAAGCCCCTACCTTTTCTCAGTGGTAATGGATGAGGTTTCAAAGGAGATACAGGGTGAGATACCATGGTGTATGATGTTTGCGGATGATATAGTTCTGATAGGAGAAAACCTAGAAGTTGTCAATAATAGGTTAAATGAGTGGAGGTTAGCCCTCGAAGAAAAGGGATTGAGAATTAGTAGAAATAAAACTGAGTATATTGAGTATGATTTTGGACAAAGAGACCAAGAAGTTGAAGGAATGAGGAGACAACTGACAATAGATGGTGATGTGATAGGTGAAGTTGAGAGTTTTAAATATTTAGGATCTTTTGTTCAAAAGGACGGGGGCTTTGACATTGATGTAAAACATAGGATTAAGTGCGGGTGGATGAAATGGAGAGAAGCATCGGGCGTGTTATGCGATAAGAGAATTCCAATTAGGCTGAAAGGTAAATTTTATAAAAGTGTAGTGAGACCAACTATGCTGTATGGTTCAGAGTGTTGGGCGGTTAACAGGAGAATAGAACAAAGTATGAGTGTCGCGGAAATGAGAATGCTTAGATGGTTGAGTGGAGTGACAAGAGAAGATAGAATAAGGAATGAATACGTGAGAGGTAGTGTTGGTGTAGCGCCAATTGTGGACAAGATGAGAGAAAATAGGCTAAGATGGTTTGGGCATGTGATGAGGCGAGAGGAAACGAATGCAGTAAGAGTGGTTATGAAGATGGACGTTGAAGGGAAAAGAGGAAGAGGAAGACCAAAAAAGAGATGGTTGGAGACTTTGGAGAATGACATGAGGGCTGTCGGTGTGTGCAGAGGAGATGTGATTGACCGAGTAAAGTGGAGGTGTAGGACAAGGGTGGCCGACCCCAAATAGTTGGGAGGAAGGCGAAGTAGAAGAAGAAGAGGAATAAAATAATAAAAATTTGTGTTCAATACTTTATTTTAATAACTTTACTATTTACTTTATTCATCATATTTATATGGGTATATAATACCATTTAGTTAATGGGTTATTAATACTATTTTTTTGGTCCATAACCTAAGAATAACAAAATTTGTTAAAGATTGGTTATTATGATTTACAAGTACCTACTATCAGCAATTACCTATTTAAGTGGCATACAAAGATAACCGCTTCTATCGCACACAACAAAATTTATTGTTGAAATATAAAATATTACTTTGATCATTTGATAACCACTATTATAGGAATTGAAATATTAAATACCGAATTTATTGAATTACTTATTAACTATTACAATCAAAATTAATTTTCTTCTTTTCATAAAATATTAGTAGTTGTGCGATCGTCCCGACATCCAAGCTACGAGTCATCACTGATTATTACTGTTTTAATTTTTGAAAAGGGATACGGAAAATGACGTGTATAGCACTATAGCCCTGGTATTTTCATTGTTTAAATGTTTACTAACGTTTTACAAAATATGAAAAATGTCGGCTGCTGTAGTTCAGTGATTACTAAAATTATGAATGATAACGAAAAACGAAAAAACGAAGTCGTGAGAACACTTTTATAAGTCTATGATAATTTAATAATAATTTATACAATAAATAATACAGCATAAGGCGATGAGTAAATATTGGGGTTTTTCAGGTTTTCCTAATCGGTTTTGGGATTATTTAATCTTAGAAAACTCAAACTTCTAAAAAGTTGATCCTATGAATTATAATAATAATTTAAATTGTTAAATTTATAGCTGATAAGTATCAATGATAAATGTGGATTCTAATTTATAATTTATACCTATAAGAACTACAATTTGCTCTTATCTTATTAATATAACAATCAATTATCAAAATCAATTGCGCAAAAATTGATTATCAAGTGCGTATTTAGTTTTTCCAAATACGCAAAATAAGCCCAATTGTGTTTTAGAAAAAGCCCTGCTCTGGTTAATTTTGTATATTAAGTACCATAAATGGTGTTTTTGTCGTATTTATATTTAATTTGAATGATAAAAATATGTTTTCTATTTAAAATAGTGCTCTTTGTAAATCATTTATAGATTAATTATATTTTTTAATAAAGTGGAAAAACTCAGGAAAAATTTCGTTTTTAAATTAGAAAATTAGTTGGAATAATAACTTATTAATTGAAAGTGATATACAGACGTTATAAAATGCTGCTTGGTTATTGGTGTGTTTAAATTTCTTATTGAAAAATATAACTCGGAGTTAAATATCTACTTATATGAATATTATATAATTTTAGATTTGAATAATCTTAAAGCTACTGCGAAATCTTATCACGATTTTTTCTTTGATTTTTTTTCGTGTTTCTAGATTTAAAATATTTAGTTACACACGGGTAGTGATATAAATTGTTTATTCTGTGTTACATATTTACATAAATTCTCTAGGTATATTCGTTTTTGATGAATTTATTAAATTTGTCACTTGAAAATCACATGTAAATTGTGTTCAAGTTTGAAAGGGAAATAATAAAAGTTTTTAGCTACCGTTTTATAGATGTATATTTACACAAGTTTACTATATCACCTAAATGCCTCTGAACGTTTTATATGTTATTAAAGTTAATTAACCGTATACGGGAGGTATGTATCATCAGCGTAAAATACAATTACTGTAGTAACTGTAGGTACTGTTATCATATATTTATATTATGTGCGTCCGTCATTTTTATAAAAAGCTGTTGAGAAAAACTACAAGCTCGAAATTCCTTTTGAATTCAATTTTTAATCTAAAATGAGATACTGCATCGACATTTTGGTGCAGTTTTACTGGCATAAATAGTTTTATTTTATAAAAAAAGAAAATCAATACATTTTTTTTCTTTGTCCGGAATTTAAAACGATTGAAATTGTAAATTATTATTCTGATTTTTGAATACAACGGCTTGATGTTTTATTAATAAATAAGTGTATTGTAGATTTTATGATCGTACCAGGTACGACCTGAAATATTTATTTGAATAATTTATCAAACAAACACTATATATTATGTTTTATTAAATGTATCTGATATTTAAAATAAATACATTTTAATAATTTATATTGTGTTAAATTATGTCATTATTATTTCAATGTGTTGGTGGTATCGGTAAATGATAATTAAGTTTTTTTTTTTATTTATTATATACTTAAATGTACTGCCTATAAACTACGATTATTTTATGAAATTTTTAAATAACATGATTGTTGAATTTTGTTCAATTAAATTGTTGTTATTTTCTGATACTTTGAAAGCCTAAAAATAATAATTTATATTTTAAGTTTTAGTAATTATTTGAAGCGAAAAATTCAATTATTGCCAACATGATATTTAATTTCAATGTTTAATTAGTATTTTTAATATTTTTAATTAATTATGAATAAGGGGTTCTGAAAAACGTATTAACTTTTCAATAATAATATTAAAATTGAAAGTATAATTAATGTACTCGAAATATTTAAAAACCCGTAAGATTATTTAATAACATAATTTTTTCGTAACTGGGATGAGTCAAAAAAAAAAAAAATGGGTTTTGTGAGTAATGATGGGCTGGAAAAATCAAGACCATCTATTTACATGGCTAAGGAGTCGTGGATATTTTTATTCTATTTCAGTAATTATATTTTAATTTTACAAAATAATGTTTAATTAATTTGAGTAATACGTTCGTTGTATCATTACAGTAAAAAACGTGAGCGTAAAAATATTTAAGATTTTCATTTTCAAGATTCATGACATAAACGTCTATCAAATTTTTAGCATTATAATATGTCTTTTACGTCCTACGCAATATCGGAAATAACGTAACCTGTTTTCTTATCTGCCTTATATTATGGTGATTTTCAACAATATTTATTCATAACTTTATGTTGATATTACGATGTATTTGTTACAAAAACATTTTTTCCTTGCACCTAATAGATCGTGAGTAGTTGTTTTAAATAAATCAATAACGAAAACTGAAAAATTTCTCTTATACATAGGCAGTGGAAAATATATCGTGAGTAATATAAGACCTTTATATTTCTAGAAAATATCTTATACGGACTATTTCTTTATTTTTATCCTTTTCTTGTTCTGAAGGTGCTCGAAATCATTCTTTGTCATATTAATATGAAACATGCATGTTAGTATGTGCGGTTTGTGAGTTAAATTTCAAATGCAAAAATAATTCACTTAAATTATATTAAATTATTTATTAATTTTTTTAACTTAGTGGCTTGTTAATATTATCTTAATTCATAATATTTTATAAATATTTATAAAAATTGATTTCATTAATTTAACATTAAAATTTATAATTTTATAGACTTTACATATATCTGAAGATGAGTTTTTAATCTGAAACAGGTCGTACTTTACAAGTATAATGATTCTTCAAACATTTATTTATTTATTTATATTTTGATTTACGAGTTTTACCAATCTAATAATATTTAATTTTGATTTTATGTATTAGTTGGGAGCGTAATAAAAATAATACGTGCGTCCGGGCACCAATGCTTATTATTGCACCACTACAACACCTAGAAATTAAATACATTTAAAAACTGGATGTGTAGTGGTGTAGTAGCTCAGGTAGCAGTGATCGGGATTCGTGGAAAAATACTTCCAAGCTGCGTGATGTTTGTTGTAGTGAAAATGTATTTAGTGTATTCGCGTGTGTGTGTGTGTGTTTGTGTGCTCAAGAACTATTTAAAAAATAGAAGTTAATATAAATTTAAAAATAGTATAAATGGTAAACTTGATTGTGTAATTAAATTTAAGCATAAACGGTAAAAATATAATAATCGGGACCTACCATGATCAATTATAATAGTAAATATAATTATTTAATTATGGCTTTTTTGACTTGACAGATTGAAATATAATACATATAAATAATGGTTAATTTGACACAATAATAATAAATAAAATTCACAATTTCGCAGTGCACTGTTAACAAGGTGGTAGTGTAACAGTGTAGCTATCCGTTGCCTAAATAATAAAATTATACATACAAAAATAATATGAAGTATCGATTACCGAAAACGAATAATTGTGATATGTGGCGATTCGCGCATACAAGGATAATATAATACTTTTAAATAATGGTATAAAAATTATAAAATACACATCACATTGTCGTATGGTAGTTCACGTGAAACATACGTTCTCCACGGTAATTTTATAGAGACACGAAATAATTTACACGCGAGCAGAAATGAAAATAATACAAATACATTATACTCATTAAAAGGTTTTTCGGTTATATAACGTATGACAATTATTTATAAAACAATAATTAAAATAAACTTATTATTATCCTGCAAGTTCGTGAGTGTGTATGCAGCTATTCTTATCGCGTATTTTCATTTGATGCAAAAAATACTTCAAATAAACATTAACCATAAGGTTTCTTTCAATACAAAAATAACTAAAAATAAGTATAATATTATTTTACATAATATGTACATTATCACATGTAATACATTTATGTTAGAATATGTAATAAAACTAAAAGCTAAATATTATTTTATATATTTGGTTAATTAAGTAACAGTAAAGTGTGAATGTACTCAGTGTTAATATCTAAGGGTAGCCTTGACAACATTTCGGGAGACTTTATCCTTCCAAGCTCCCCAAATTATATTCACTACTGTTAATAGGAAACTCTAGGAAGTTGATTTTCTAACTAAAAATAAGTTTGATCACTGAAAGAAAACAAGGAAAATATTTTTTTGAAACTAAAACATTCCTCAATTTCTCAAAAAAAAAGAAAAAAAGTAATATGCCATATTTATGAAAACAATTGTATTTATAACCTTCTTATGTATTGTCCCTAATTTTTTTTTATGGCGTTTGATTATTATTATTTTTTATTTTATATAGTATTATTGGTGAATTAACGAAAAGTCATATTATATATATTGATAATGGATTTTATCTTTTTCGATTAAATGTTAAGTTAAATTTTTTATCTGAATATTTTTTTTTTTTTTTTTTGATTACAGAAATACAACGGTATAAACAATAATAATTAATTATATGTGTATTTTTAATAATATACAGTGTAGTAAATTCAGAAAATTTGAGAACATTAAATACTATTTTTAAGAAATTTTGAAGTTCGGCCGTAGCGTTCATCATGGACATCATATACGCTGCATCGTATATCGTGTACACTCCGGTATCGCCGCGCGCGCTCATTAGTCATTTATTACGGTTATTATTAACTATCAGTTCCAATTATATAATATTATAACAACAATTTAATATGAAAAACGTACAAAAAGCCGGTCCCGCTTCACCGCGTATACCAAAAACCACAAAACGAAATTTGTCAACCTCGTCAACTTCGCCAAGTCAAAACGACAAAAAATCCAAATCGTTATGCCCTACTCTCCACTGATGACACCGATGACATAGCTCTTACTTTGTCTTCAACCAACCTCAAGGATAATCCTGTGAACCAGCCTCACACTGAACGTCACATGGGGCCTCCAACTCCGCCTATCTATTTCAAAAATATTGTCAACTACTCCGCTTTCAATAAGCTCCTAACAAACATCACCAATTCAAATGGCTTTACCTGTAGTTCAACGCCGTCACACTTCATCGTGCAACTAACTGGTCGCCTAAACTTCAATAAAATCATAGACCACTTACACGACACTAATGCTAGTTTTCATTCATACACCCCCCGTCACCTTCGCACATACAGGGATGTTATCAGAAACCTGCACTTTTCCACATTAAGTAACAACATTGTCAGTGCCTTGGCTGAGTTGGGACACTCAGTCAAACACATATACAACGCCAAAAATAAAAACAAATGTCCCCTACCTTTATTCTTTGTGGATATCTTAATACAAGACAACAATAAAAACATCCTAGACATCAAGTCTCTATTCAATACTTAAGTATTGATTGAGAAACTACACAAAAAGAAACGTGGCCCACTACAAGCTACAACTGTCAATCCTACGGACACACGCGAAATAACTGTTGTCACGAACCTAAATGCGTTAAATGTGGTGAAAACCAACTTACAAAAGAGTGTTCTAAAGATCGACATAGTCCCGCCAAATGTGCACTTTGCACTAAGGAACATACTGCTAACTTCAAAGGATGCCCAGTCTGCAAAGCTGCCTTAAAAAAAAATCGTCCATCCAGCTAAAGGATCTTATTCAAACAGCTATCAAAAAATCAAATCTTACGCTGAAGCCACCAAAAATCATCAAAATTTACACGCGGAACGCAAAATCACCGACACTCAAGTTTTATTTCAAATATAAACTCACTAATTACTCCCCTTTAAATTATAATTTTCCAGATACAATTTCCTTGTATTCATATTTCATCATCTCATAAAGCAAGTAAAGTTAGTAAAGCTCAATTATGAAACTAATACTTGTCTCAATAAAAACTTTGATTATGATACAATTTAATTTTAACAATTGGTAAATATTTATTTTTAAAAAAAAAAAAGTTATTCCATTATAATTTTATATGATCATTGGTAATTTAAATTTACATTTTACCAAAATAGTGTATTTAAATAATGTCAGTAGTTACTATTTAATATTTTATTATTTTTAATCGTGTAGTTAGGAAAAGCGCATTTCTGGTACTTGAAAGTCTTAAATTCGAGATGTTTTTTTCGTTTAAAAAAATAATTTTAATTATGATTGATCCAATATTTATACATAATTTTTAATTTTATCTACCTAGAAACATTTAATTATAGTTGAGAATTTTCTAAAGCAATTTCTGTTCTGTATAATCTTTTTCGTATCGATAACTTTCAACAAGAAAATAGTGGCTATTACTTTCTCTTTCGTTCTGATTTCTACACTGAGTAATTGTTTCGGGTCTTTTCTCCCCTTCCATTATCAACACCGCTACAACTTCTTTTGTTGTCCGAGTTGACCTAGGTGGAGAGGAAAAAAATCGTTTCGTGTTCAGTTTTAGCCTCATTAGCTGAAACTCGTTGCGCCCGTCTGGCTGACGACGGTTAATCATTTATGTCGATGACGGGGTTTCCGAGCTTCGGTGTATCTAGACACAATGTGTATATACAGTATTAGCCTTCAGGTCATAATAGTAATAAAATAATATTAGCAATAATGTCGAATTGAAGGTATAATTTTGAACATTAGTTCAGAAATCTTCTTTAAATTTATACTACTATGAGGAATGTTATAGTTTAAATGTTGTATAGTAATTTTCAATGAATATCGAGTTAGATAGTTTAAATTATAATTCGATTATAAATGAAAAAAAAAAATCCACTGAAAAGTTGTAGTCTGAATAAAACATATATATGGATTTGGTAATAGGCATTATTTATATTAGAGCGTCATATTGTTAATATACAAAAGTTATTATAAGACGATCACAAATATAAAAATACAGAATAAACCGACCAATCAAATATCTTTAACATGTAAAATAATATTGCAGATAATAAACATACAAAGAAAAAATAATATTATAAATATGATAAATTTCAAGAATTTTTATTTTATATGTATAAACAACTTAATTTAAAAAAAAAAAATTAAGTGGACTGCTCATTTTGTGAGTTTCCTTTGGACACAGTATATTTATTAATACGGAATACATGAAAATTGTAATTGATGATTAATTTGAGTATAATATACAATTATCGGTTTTTAAGTATAATTAAGATCAAGTATTATTTTTTTGTATCATATAATTTACAAAAAACTCTATCAATCCAAATTGTCCTGTCTACTTCTATTTTACGACACAACTTTTTATTAAATATTATCTTTATAAAGGACAATCGGTTAGAAAAATAATAAAAATATTATTGATTCGTTGTTATTGGTAACGATTACCGTTGTATGTTGTAGAACCTGATAATTTCGGTGGAGTATTGATATAAAAATTGCTCATTTATTATATATGTTATAATAAATGATGTTTTACATAAAATTTAAAATATTTTCTATTGAATAACAATAGTTATGTAAACAAACATGTAATTTTATATTGATTTATTGTTTTTGGGGTTTTATTATTGTTAATTTCTACACACGTTTGAAAATGTAGTTATCGAAATGGTGTTTGGTAATATTTTATACTACCATGATCGATGAGTATCTTAGTGGGATATTATGGTTTATTGTTCCTATTTTAGATAATATTCTGTTAGTGTTTCACGATACATCGGCACTCATCGTTATTTGTTCCATTATTGCAGCAAGTATAATAACGTCAAACGTTTTGTATTTTTTCTTTAAATTGTATTATTAATACAATTCAATATAGATGAACTTGAAATGGATTAAAAATTTAACAATATTTTATGTGATATAATTAAATAAAAAATGTAGGTTAAGAAAGAGGACCCGAAAATGGTTTTCTAAAACATATACATACGAGATCTCAATTTGTGTTATGCAAAGAAATTTTGTTCGATTTCAAAACTCTTCTCAGATCTTTTGGAGAAAGATAGATATCAATTTGAGAAACAGCAGCCTGTAATAGTCATGTGGGCATTCAAGATTATCAAATATGTCAATGTAAGATGAAGTGTAAAACGAATAAATGTACTTGTTGAGTAGTATATATATATATAAAATGTGAAAAATCGAATTTCGAAACTAATATTTTTTACAATAATATTTAAATAATAATTATAGAAATAGTGAACGAGTTTCCATAAAAATTCCATCATCTAATAGGAGTGTTTGTTGTTATTTCGGTCGTTTTCAAAAACGAAATTAACGGGTTCTATAAATTATTTAATCTAAATAATGATTTTATCACATAAGTAATTGTCAGAGCCACTGATCAGTGTTTTTATTGATGGTTATAAACTTCCAGGCTTAATAATATACCAGTAAATCATAGGTAGAATATTTTAGTTTTATATTTTAAATACTGTAAAATCTTAACTTCAATTTTCCTAACCAGTTTTGTATAAATTAGAGTTATAGTTGATCTTTTCAATATAAAAATTTTCTTTTGCACCTTATTGCAATTTCAAACCGCTCAAAAAGGGTGGAGACTTGTTTAAGAACGTATTAATATATTTCTTTAAACAATAATAACATTAATTATAATAATTTATAATATTTTATTTATAAAAATATTAACAGTAATAACATTGATAACATTGATCATGTATGGGCTTCTTTATTAGGCAGGAATTTATTTAATAATAATAAATAAATAATTAAATAAATAATATGTTTTGATATGAAAAATGATTGTAATAGTAATTTGTGCAATTAGGAAATTTGAATGATTTTTTGTAAAAATTATTTTATCTATTTGGAATTTGACAATATTGTAAGTAATGAATTTCTAAGGAAACTGTTCTAAAATAAATATCTCAAACAATATTTTTAAACCCGCCAGTCTATAAAATCAGAATATGATAAGACAGAAACTGCTAAGCCTTTATAAAGGGCAAAGAAAAATATTGTTTTAGTATAATAATTTTCCACTTTTAATAATGACCAATTCAAAAATTTGGAGATTCGCAGTTATGTACACCCTACACATAAATAAATGTATTTAAAAAAAGGTTTCCATTGTTTGTATATTGTCCGCAAATGAGTTGTAAAAAAGGTAAATGTGCGCAAATGAGTTGTAGCCTCAAAAAGAACTAACAGCGATAAAAAAAATTATATGTCGTCTTGAAAAATATATGCCTATGAAAATGGTAGCATCATTATAATAAGCGATTATACTTTATAACATTAGTAGTTAGCTTAAACCTTGTCCAATTGAAATATTTTTGTATTCATTTTATACTTTATCGTATGTATATGTATTTTCTAGAAATTTTTTAAAAGTTTAATTGATTATGTTACTTGCATGTATACATAACACTTCCCTGACGTTTTCGCAATTAGCATCCCGTTTTAAAATGAGGTTTTTAGCCATTTCAAGTTTCGGTTAAAATTCTATCACCATTTCTGTTATTAATATCTTTATTCAGAAGATAATCTATTATAAACCCCATAACTTTCTGATAATGATTAATATCAATCTAAAGAATAGTAACTCAACTCGAATTACTTAACTGAATACTTTCAAAAAATGGTTTTAAAACATACATTAAACCTTGTATTTTTCATATACGTTTTGATTATAATGATGTGATATACAGTGGTATTATATTATATGATTTAAGCACAAAACAGCTTTTAGAAGATCGAAAAATAAACTATAACATTCTAAATAGGATAAAACATAATAACTCCTCCTCCCTCAACGTAACGCTGTTAATTTAAACAACAAGAGTTAATATTTCTGTTAAAATGATTTTATTTTATTTTTTTTTTTTTTAATGTGAATCTAATGTAAAAATCATAATAAGCAAAATTCATAGTAATATTTGTAATTAAAAAAAACCATAATATACAATAAAGAAAAGATAGGTATGAAAATTAAAAAAAAATTGACACAAATGTTATGTAATATAAAGTTATATAAAGTTTATCAATATCATGCGTTTTATTAAAATTGAAAATTATCCCAAAAACAAAAATACTAAAATAAGTTTATTTAATATGACTCATACAGAGGTTATAGCAGATAATTATCAAATATTATTAAGTAGTATAATATTCTCAGAATCTTGCCCACATTTTATTGATTTACATAATTTATAAATATATATAAAAGTTAATTATAAATTAAATTATGAATATATAAAATTAATGAGATTCTGTCTAGACCATTGTTTGAAATCTTTATTTACGCTATTGTTAGTCATAGATTTCAAATTTATTTATTCTTACTTTATTGATTTTTATAGAATATTTTTTTTTCTTACACGTTAAATATTAAATAAATATAAAGTGTTATAAATTTGTTGAATAAGTTACGAATTATAAAAAAATGTGCATTAAATAGTATGTATCACTGTTATTAGTTATTTTCTTAAGCTCATAATAAACAACTTTCATGCTATATAATTTCATTATCAAATATTATATCCATTGTCCTATTTTATGAGTATTTTACGTACAGCAAATAGTTTTTCATAAATAAAAGAAAACTCATAAATTTCAAATTAAATTCCCTAAAAATATTCACAAACCAATAGTATGTACGAAAACCATTATTGATTATTGATTTTTCGTTAATATATTTAATATATTCATTAAAAATAAAATATATTTGCATATGCATATAACATATTATGTTTAATAATTAAATATTCTAACAGTTTAATAATAATTAAATTCTAGTTTTTGTTTGATTTCATTAGTAAAAATAAGTCTGCAACAATAGAAAGTTAAAAAAAACTAAGAAATCAATATGAGTAAAAACTTAAGGAACTATAATCCATCTTATCTTAGTTATTGATTTCAATAGCAATATTTTTCTTTTATTTTTAAGCACAATGAATCGATAAAATAATAAATAAATCGTAGGTTGTGAAAAAACTAAAAATTTGATACAAACAATTTTAGTTATTTAGAATTTAATATTTGTTACGAAGTATCAATTTATATATTTAACGAGAACATGTATTAAGCCGAGAAAAAGTTTAATAAAATATTTTAGTTCGAGAATTTTTTTACTTTTCATATAATTTAAATGTATTTGTTTGTTTGAAATAATTAAAAATTGACTGTATTTAAATTTAAAATATTCATAAGATTAGTTGTACGAGTATGAAATGCACCCGACTTTTAGTTGAAACGATTACTTATCCAATTAAATTATCAATAACTCTCAAGTCCTCAAAATGTCTACTTAACCCAATGCTAAATACCTACATAAATATTTTTGTCAGTATATCCAAAGTATGTTACTTCTCGAGATAAAAATGTAGGGAATTACTTATTTTCGAACAATTATCTTTAATAACTTTTATAACTGCCTTTAAGCAATATAGAATCACTGTATGCACATCTAATTTTAACAGAGTATTTTAAACTATCAAAGATAACTTTGTATGATGCTAAAACAAATATTTTATATGAACTTAATCACTTAAACTTTGAAAACAAATATACATACTTATTGTAGTTTGAATTTTCCCATTAATACAATTGTCTTGGATAGTTGAACAACACAGTTTAGTATCTTTTAAAACGTTAACTAAATGTTATACGCAAGGGTAGGATTCTTATTCCTTTCTCTCAAGATTTATTCGTTATTCCAATTTATTTTTTCTTTATTGTCATAGTGTAAGTTTTATCTTATTTACATTGTTATTGATTTTAGTACGAAAAATGTTAGTGATAACGTTGCACAACAGAAATCATTTATTAAATAAGTTAAACTTTTTATATTCTATGAAACCATGCTTAATCAATAGTTTCTAATATTTAGTAATAATTGTGATGTAAATATTTTTATCAGTCATACATGTATGCAGTAACTTAGTTTGTGGTGTAATTGAATTAATTTTTTATTACAATTTATATATATATATATAAATTGCAATAAAATTAACCACTGACTAACATTGATCGGTTATTTGCAAGTTTAACGAGTTATTTCAGTAAATTCCAATATAATGATTTTATTATCAACTTGAATTAGTCATCTATAAATTTATTTAATAATTAATTATAAATACAAAATATTTTGAAACAGGTAGTTACGACCATTGTTAAGATTATCTAGATAATAACTTCCTATATTTTATCTTATCTAGATACATTATGTTCAAGTCATATATTTATATGATATTATATAATATAATATAATATATGATAATATATAATACACTCGTATTATTATATTATATGACATGATATGATATATTTATCAAAAATTAAAAAAAACAAGTATCTAGATAAATTTATTTATAATAAATTTTATCTTATATGTAAATAATTTTTTATCTGCGACCAATTTTAAACTGTTATGATTTAGTTAAAATTAATAAAATTATTCTGGGGACAATAATTAATATATTTATAAAACTAATTTGAAGAACATACAACATATGTTTATAAATAATTGAAAAATTTTCAACTAAATGTCTTATTATAAGCTTTATTCACAATGCCCGTATATTTTTGTTAGTTTCTGTTTACTACTTTTATTTTCCACTATTTTCTACTTTTGTTAATTACTATACATATTTGTGCTGTTTTTGTATTAAAAAAATATTATGACGTGGTTGTTTGTATTTTCGATTAGTTGACTATTATATGAGATTTTCACAATAAAAAGTATTTATAATATATGCAAATTATTTATGTGTAGGTAATTAATATTTTTAAATAATCAGTAGGTATACTTATTTATTTTCATAAATAAATATAAGGATTTTATTACAAAAATGAGTATCTAATAAAATAATAAATATTTATTTATAGTGCTAAACGTTTAGATAATTAAGTTTGAAAAGCTTAACGTCGTGGATTCTGGATATAATGATTTAATATAAAAGGTAAGATCTTGGACGATTTTCAAAATATTTTATTTAAATGCAAATAAACATTTTTATTTGTAAATAATATCAATATGAATTTTTTGTCATTGTTATGCAAAAAAAATAAATAAATATTTCAATATATTATTATTTAGTTAAAAATGATATTTTTTATCTTCATCTGTGTCTAGATATTTTTTTTTTTTATCTGGAATCAACACTGATTACAACTTAGTTTGTTCAATACAATACTTATTACAAACTCTATATTATATTACGAGTATATTGTGTTGATTTGTGATTTTTAATTTTTTCTTTCGACATCGAAAAATTTTAATGATACCGAGTGTGTTATAGTAGTATGAAAGTGTTGTAAGTTATTGTAGTTATTTTTTTTGTAATAAAGAAGATTATAGTCTTTATTTGAGAGTACTATAAAATTATGTTAATATGTATAGTGTATATCTTCAATAGTAAGGTATGTTTAATGAGCAGTTTTTATAATGAAAGATATGTTATAAAATGTATGTTGACGCGACAGTTCAATTTCCGAATTAATGTTAATGTTCACTTGTCGCTTTAAGGTAATGTAATAGTATATACAGTTTTAAAAAGTCATACTGAGTCATATTATTTTATTACAATAAGAAAATATTTGGCTGAAAAATTACAGAATAAATGTGCAATTTGAAAATAGAAAAACCAAGAATATTTTTTAAAGAAAAAAACTATCATCGTTAATACCATAGTAAAATATTATTTTTAAAAATTCTTTGAAATAAAAATATTATTTTAATAATATTTCATGCACAAATCAATTTTATAGTGTCAGTGGGAAACAATTTAAACTATTCATTTTATAAGTTACATATGTTTTAGATAAATGTTAATCTATTCAAATATCTACAAATTGTTTATTATAAGATATGATAGTAATATATGTATAATAAAAATTAAAATCCAAAATAATAAATATTTTTATGTACAAAATATTTGTATAGATTTTTTAAACATATGGAGTACATTGATAAACTAAAACACTAAATAAAGGTTTTCTAAAAAAAAAATTAAATCACAAACTACAATGATTATACTTCTTTTAATAAAACATAAGTAATTGTTTATTGGAAGACATTTAACAGTTATTTTTAGCTCGATTTTGAGTTCTTTTCTAACTGTTATAATTATGAAGAAAGTCCATAATTAATTTTTTAAGCATTTTTGGTGTTAAATTTTTTATCGAATAAGATATTTAAAGATAAGTTTGATGCAGATTTGGTATCTGATAGACTATAGAATATAATAAAATACAGATATATCTATAACCGTAAAAACAAACTACTATAAGAAATGAACTTTTATAATTTGTCCATCTGGACATATTTCTTAATAATAAACTAAAAATAAATTAAAACTTTTGTAATGATCGTATCTAACTATCAATGGTTTTACTTTTGACATACTTAGGATTCCATTCAAAATAATAAATCACTATAGTTTTTGATTAAAACAAAAGAGTTTATTAAGCTGTTAAGATTGAAAAATATTTTTTTCACAACATTCAATTCAATGTTATTGTAATTTTTATTATATTATTAATAAGTTAAAACAATATAAGTAGTTTTGGCGTACAGAGTAATTAATTGATTTTAGAATATGTTGAATTGTGTCTATATTGTGTCTATCTATATTGACATGGATTGAGTGACTTAGATTTAATACTAAGCAATAATTAATATTTTATTATATCTGAGGATCAAGTTCTTGACAATAGCTTAAATTAGTATGAAATATATTATTAAATTAGACTATTGCCTATTTCATAGACAACTGAAGAAATTGTATCTAAATTATCAAGCAATTTTATTTTACTATGTTTGATATACACACTGACTAAAAATTAAATAAACGATGAGTATAACTAAAACCTTTTAAGTGAGATTTTTCTATAATGTATCATAAATTTACATATGTTTAAAATTTAATTCCTATTGATATATAGTCAATTATATGTGACATGAATCGGGGCAGTGGTTAGTTGTTTCGACGTTTCGGTTAAGCAGAGTTAGTTCTCTGGAGCTCTCAGATTTGTGACCATCCGAGTTTTAGCGATGAAGTTGTAATATTATAGTGATAATATGCTTGTACTGAATAGTGAAATAATTTTAGACTGAGTGCGACAAGATTAAAACGAAGTGTGTATTATATTATAGGCAAAGAAATGTAATTCCGGGATTGTCAATTAATATTGGTAGGACATATTTTTGAAAATAGTTTTAAATACGACTATATATTAAAATTTACAAAAATTATAAGCACAGTTAATATAATTTATAGGTACGTTATGTTTCAGATTTATACAACGCTTTTCCTTATTTATAATATACATTATATTAACCTTAATTATTCATTTGAATTTAAAATTATTTTTAATTAAATAAAAAACTTTACTGACATTTAAAAATAAAGTAAAATATTTTATACGGTTTCTTCTTATGTAGTTATACTTCTTAATATAATAATTATTAAAACTTTCTTTGACTGGAAAGTTTTGAAAAATGACACATGAGTATATGTGGATATTATGTAAAACGTTCTATACATAAATTATACCATATTAAATACATACTTAGTCCATTAGGCTTCGCTTACACTATTTTAATACATTAAACATTAAACAGTTTACAGTTTACAATACAATAATTTGAAATAAACATAAAGGACATTAAACAGTTTACAATACAATAATATTAAATAAACATAAAGAGGATTTTTTTTTGCAATTAAAATTTTTTATCATTCCTTCTAATTATTTAAAGAATACATTGTTGAACTAAAAGTTAAATTGTAAAATATTATTACTATTAAAAAAATAACAATTACAATGACAGGATGCATGCATATAATTCTTGTTGTTATACATTGAAATTATTAATTTTAAGCCATTGATTTTATTTAATTAATAAAAAATGATTTTATATGGTTTAGATATAGTTAAAGTACCTTAATCTTTGTTTGTATATGAATCTTAAAATAAAGTTCTAAATAATGCTAAAAAATATTATTAGTAAAAAATATAAAAATCGGTTAAACCATATTGAAAATATTATGTGATAATTGTTAAGAAAAAAATAATGATTATATTCCATTGAATAGTTATCATTAGTATATTACACTTAAAAAAAAGTAGAAATTGTAAATTGTTCTTTTTAATATTATATGTTATTAATGTTCGTAAATCTTTAAATTGTATTAAGGAAAATAAAGACAATGGTTTAAAAGTAGTTTTTTTTAATAAATCTTCATTGTTTGAAACATAATTTGGTTATTATACAGCAGATTTAAAAAGAAACTAAAATAAATTAAATATTAATACATAGTTTTTGTTTCTTTTTTATTCATTATTAACTTCATTTCTAAATCAAAATCCACTAAAATATTCAGAAGTCAGAGTCTAATATGTTAAAATTATGTATTTGTATATATTTAATATTCCAAGGATAATTGCAAATTATAATCAACCAGAAAATTATTTGTACATTATATTTAATTTATCCAAAGATGTAGATGTCGTTAGAAAAACCTTTTGGAAACTCACTTAGTTGAAAAAAAAAAATAAAAAAATTGTACGTATTTGTATATTTTCCTATGTAATAAAAATTTTAATTTATAATTGATTATAGGTGTTATACTGTGCTTATTATTGTGCTGAATAATTTTATATGACTTTTTTTATTAGATTTCAAGTTATTATTTATGTTGAGGTATTTATTTATATTAAGGTACTTTAATGTTGCTCTATCAGTCTATCACATAGGTTTTTTTTTTAATTTTTAAAACACTATCTTATGAATATATGAATATTATCAAAAGACAATTTTTTTTAAATTAAATTGAATTTATGATATTAAATATACGATACATATTGTACAATACACTAAAAAAAAAAAAAAAAAAAATAAAAACTTTTTAATTTTTAAATTACGTTCTTGTAAACATATTGTGTTATTTTTATTGTATTTGTGAGTTTTATAAAGTTTTTGATAAACAATAGCTACGAAAATTTTTAATTTTAATTGTAATTTTTGATGATGAGAGTTTATGAACTGATAAATACAAAAACGTAAGGAATTTTTGAGAATTTAAAGAAGAGGGTTTATGGATTAGTTATAATTTACGTAATTCCATAATTTAATTAAAATATCTAAAAATAGTATAATTAAAATATTGTTTAAACTAAAAATATGAATACGAAACAAACTATATCAGATTATGACAACGATTATAAAATTAAATAATAACGTTTGTTAGAAATATCTGTTGTGTATTTAAAATCCACAAGTAAAATAAATACTTAAATAATTTCGAAGTACAGAAAGAATTATTTCTCGAGAATATCATTGTTGTAGTAACATCAGTAACTTATTTTGAACTTCAAATTGAGACATATTTCAGTTTTTAAAACTCGTTTGGATACCATTATAGTCCTACCCATATAATTTTTAAATAGTTTACCGTATTATAACGGAATACTAACGTGAAATTATATTATTATTTTTCCCTAATGCAATTTTGATATACACACATCAAATAAGAACTGGGTTTTTTTCATAGATTTATCACAAGGTTGTCAATTTTTTCGATCAATTTTTTTCTAGTGTCATTTAATGGTAATAAAAATATATGTTTATCAAGGCAACACACCTCAGGTTTGGTTGTAAAATGTTTATTAGGTGGTTGCTGGTGAAGTTTTAAGGAGCGAGCGCATTATAAAAGGTTTAATAGTTACCATATATAAAGCGTGTCAGTTGCACCGTTGCTTATATTATATTTATATATTGGGGTTTTTTTTCGCTAAAAATATTAGATGCCTTTTTTTATGTACGAATATATCTATTTTAATTTATGCAAAACGTTTAGTTAGTTTATTATAATTTGACTGAATTTGCTTTTTTTATTTTTTACTGCGAAATAATTGTTTTAACTTTTAGAAAAACTTTCAAAATATTAGTGATTAATTATGAACATCTAAACATGAAAAATAAAAAAAATATCCTACTCGCAAGTTTCAAAGAAAATTTCAATTTAATATTCTCGTAGGTATATACTCGTTTATTTTTTTTATAACTGTAGTTGAGCACAATTCTTTCAAGTGAGACTATGAAAAACCGAGAAGAGAAAAATGTTTTGGAACATCAATATTTTAGATGAAATTAGTGTAGTGTAATGCAGCATGATGAACGACCGGGATTCAAAAAGTATCGGGGGCTATTATTATTTACAACCAAACAGAGACTCAACTCTATGTAAACTTGAGTTATTATCATCACTTTTTTTTTTCAATGGATTCATTCCGTATCATAATATGTTGGGATATATAGTGAAACTAGGGCTCAATTTAGCGTCTTTAGTTTATTGCATAGGTTTCATTGGTGCAAAAAAATCGAGTTGTGATTATATTTGAAGTACTTGTTTAAAGCATTAGAAATACATTATTATTTACCTCTTTTAAAATAAATGTTGTATTTTTTATCGGAATAATAACTATCTTGAATCACAAATGTCGTTTATTTTTAAATCACTCGTGGGAAAATGATTTGAAATAACAAAATCGTTCATATTCTTGGTTCTTTGAAAGAAAATTATATTGTTCAAGAATATATATTTACCTAGTTTTGCTTGAACAATTTTGTAATAATTTAATTTGCCTAACCTAACCGAAAATATTTTATTTTTTAGACATTTTGCGTATGATAGGTACATATACTTTTGATTTTAATAGATATTTTTCTGTTTTTACTATTTTTGAAGGTTTGATTTGATCATCTATATTTAATTGATGTCATGTAGTTTTTTTTTACATGAAAGTAATTGAAATAACCGAACAGTATATGACAACTGAATCGAGTTGAAGGCTGATAATCATCTTAAAATTAAATGATTTATATTTTGAAATTTAAGAACTTGATGGTTTAATAGCTTATTTATTTTTACTCATTCATGACCTACAATTTTATGATTAATCGTCAAACAGATAAATAACCTTAAAAATTAGTTCGTGTAAAGGCGTATTTGAATTATGAGTTTCTAAGTTTATTAATTTTAAATAAAATGTAACAATGTATACATAGTTTATAATATAAGAATTAATACATTTTTTGATCTTATATGATATTATATATTTATAATTAAACTGCGTAATGTTATACTTAAACATTAATCTAAATCCAATTGTTTTGAAAGCGGAAGACTTAATTTTGTTATGTTGTGTAGTGAAGTTAAAAATAATAAGTCTTATTTAGACGTCGTGTTAATAGAAAATAATTAATTACTTACACAATACATGACACTATCGCTAATCAAGAATTTGTTGATTAATTATCGTAGTGAAAATATCAGTTGAATCAGTTTAAAATGTTCTCATGGATCAGTTGTACTGACATCACATCAAACATTTTTGTGTAATTGAATCAATCATTGTATTAGTATTAACATATTATTTATGTAAAATAATAAAAACTTTGAAAAAATCAATTGATAAAAATATTTAATTTTAATAAAATAAAAATTGTTATAAAACAGTTATAAAATATAAATAATTATAAAACCTAAATATTTCAATTTGCAGAGATAAAAACCAGAGAAGCAGAGAAACTGAGTAGCCGGAGGAAGATGAAAGGTATTTTTTATGTATTTTTATTCGATCATATTTAGGTGCAATATATATTGTTATACAAATTCAGCTGTTATTGCTAAATGTATATAAGTTTTAGTGTTTTTACCATTATAATTCTTACAAAAAATGCTAAAAATAGTTAAACATAGAAAGGCAAGGTTCTTGACATTTTTCATGGTATCATCATATATTTCCAAAAGACAAAAATTATAAGAACTCGGGGAATCTTTAATTTTTCATCTTTTTATCAGTTGATTAGAATGTTTCTTTCAAATTAAATGTCACCCTAAACGTGTACATTCTTATATTTGTCCTGTGGAATTGTAGTCTACAAATATTTTTGCTGATTCTATTCTAGTCTATTCTATTCATTCGAAAAATTTCAATAAAAACGCGATTTTTATGAGAATCAATGGAAAAATTGGAATGCATTAAACGATTTTTATTTTAAAGCAATATATGTGGTATATTACATAATTAACAATAATTAATATTGATTAGGATTCATAAATTCAGTGACGTTTGTAGATTTTATTTAGAAATCTAGAACACACATTTGTTGAAAGGAAATATTTAGTTAAATATATTAAATAGTTCATATTATGTTCTCTTAACGAATAGTTAAGTTTAAAAGTTAGATGAAAATCGTGTAAGCGATTCAGTGTAATATGGATATAATTAATGGAATTATTAGTTTTATATAGTTTTGGTAATTGTAAAAATTTGAGTGTTGGTATAAGTATATTAAATTTATAATAAAGTAAATTCAATAAGTTAAAAATTACAAACCGTAATGTATAAGTATAAGTACACAGTGTGTAAGTACACTGTAGATTATATTAAGTTCAACGTAGTGTTAGTATAAGGGTAGGAATTAACTGATTTATTTTTTATGATATCAGTAGATGTATTGTATACACACATACATATAAAGAACACACTTACATAAATTATAGTAAGTAACATAACCATTCAAATCGTTACGTAGCGAGTCATTCGTTGCACACATGCATTATCATTCTGTGTTTATCGTGACAATTACAATTAAGGAGTATCTTGATAGTTAGGGTAGAGACCTAACTTTTATAGTTTATACACATAATAATAATTTTTGAATATGATTTTTATTTTCATTTTTTGAACTAAATAAAATGAAAAAAAAAAGATAAAAAAAATCATAACTAAATAAAATGAAAAAGAAATTAAAATAATTTTATATATCGACAGACTAATAACCATCGCTGTAAAAGCTTTATTTTTTTTAATAAAAAAAAATGTGAACATGATTCGCTACTATGCCTCACCAGCCATTGGTCACAATCCAAGGCACTATGAACAACAAGTCATTGACAATCAATACCAAAAATAAGCAAAAAAAAAAAAATGCTGATCACCGCTATCTATCACGAAACTAATTAAACATATGACGGAAGAAGCAATTCTGATAGATTGTTCAGATAATGAATTTGATTGGGAAATCGCTGGAACAAGTAATTAGATAATCTAATAAAAATATTATCTTGTCACGATAAAAAAAAAAAAAAAAAAAAAAAAAAAAAATGAATCACGAAACTCCATCTCCACTAACCGCCATTCATTAATTTCACCTATCGAGTGCAATAATATGGACATTGGAACTCCTGCTGAAGTCAAACAAGCTCTTCCACAACCACCAATTTTCATTGAATTTTCGATTAATTACATAAAACTATGTAGTAACTTAATAAATAATGAGTAATTCTTATGTAAATCTATTACACTTATCGTGCAATATTAAGATGTTTAACAAAAAAAATCTCGAGTATCACAAGTATTAGACCTACAAAGAAAAATCATAAAGAATTTTTATGAGGAATTTACATCACACAATCCCCACTAAATACATTAAAGAAAACATCGAATCCAACGGATTCTTGGTAAGAAAACGTCAAAAATGTATTAAAACATAATCTAAAGAGCGCGTGTGTTTCTTTTTCGTAGAACTCAACCATTCTCCAATTAAACAAGACATCTTTAATTTAAAATGTATTTATTTCACCGAAAGTAAAATAGAAACACCACACATTAGACGTGATTTAGTAAATTTCTAATCATGTCAACTATACTAAGTTATACTGCAATCACTAATCGAAATGTATTTGTTGTGTTAAAAACCATAGCTCTGTTTTATGTTGAAAATCCAAGGACCTTCCTGCGAAATATGCACTATGTGGCAATGTTCACCCAGTAAACTCAAAGGCTGCATGATGAACGATGATTTTCATCGTCATCGAAGAATACCGTCCAAACAACGTCCAAACTTAAGAAAAAAAAAAAAAAAAAAAAAAAAACTAGAACCTGACCACACTTCAAAGCCAGCCCAACAGTCAACTTTATCAAGAAGATACCCAATGTCAAAATATTGTAACCAAAATTCTTCCAAATGAACCTAACACCCAGTACATGCAATTCTCACTGTCAATTATAAATCAAATAAATTAAAATTCAATAACTTAAATGATGCATTGAAAAATGCAAAATGAAAAACAAGTTATCTTGCAAGATTAATTTCCGAACTTAAAACATTAATGTATTCCCTTATAACACTTATTAATCTTCTAATAACCATTACCACCACACTTATAAACAAAATAAGTTTCAGCAATGGAAACTAAATCTAAACTAAAATTGTTAACTTGGAACGCAAATAGTATTTTAACCCATAAATTAGAAAAAATATTCGACTATAATCCAACAATACCTGAACATAATCCACTTATGGACTAAGAAATGGAAAATGAAAATAAACGAGTTTAAATCTTTATACACCACATTTGCCCTTAAAAATGAATCATGTCCACTAGTCACATTGTATAATATTTCCATTTCCATCAGCACTGAAATGAAATATTTGGGTCTAATCCTAGATAGGAGACTGACTTGGGCCTCACATATCAAAAATAAACGTAAAGCTCTAAACTCCCGCCATTATATCTTCTCAGATTTCTTTTACGTTCCAAAATAAATATTAAAAACAAAACATTAGCTTATAAATCATTACTAGAACCATTATGAACTTACGGTATCGAACTATGGGGAGCCCCGAAATCATCGAATGCAGCAACTTTGTAATCCTTTCAAACAGAATGTCTTCGATTAATCTCCTCAGCTCCGTAGTACGTTACTAATAAAAACTTACACAAAGATCTTAAAATAGAATTCTTTAACAAAATTACAAAAATATTCTATATTATAAATATTAAACTCCAGTCCTCTCATATCCAATTTGTCTTCTAATACACTACATAACAACTTAACTCGTAGACTAAAAATAAAATGGTGCAGAGATTTCTTAAATTTATTTAGTAACTTACATAAACTCTATAAATAACTTAAAATTAATATTATAATGAAATAATAAAAATTAATTAATATACATGTTGGATGTCACCAAAATGTGCCTTATGTGCCTTATCCGTTATACACGTTATTTTTATATTATATTCATACAAAAACCATATTTATCATAAAATTCTATGTATAAATTGTAGATTACTTTAACTAAAAAAAAAAAAAAAACCATTTTCTATTATACATGTTAATCATAAATTCAGTAGTTCAAAAGTTATTAAAATTTGAATTGTAAATAATTTACCAGAGTTAAACTTTTTATTTTAAAATAGCAATATAAAAAAAATAATGAAAAAAACATCCTCTTCGTGATACAATAATTCCTAAAAATCTACATAAATCTGAATAGCTGTATTATTATGTATTTTTAAAATATAATATATGAAAGAATAATAAGAACAACAAAAAAATTTAATATTCTCAAAGACGTAAAATAAAAAATTCTTCAATCTTCTTCTTCTTCTTCTTCTTCTTTTGCCTCGCCTTCCTCCCAACTATTTGGGGTCGGCCACCCTTGTCCTACACCTCCACTTTACTCGGTCAATCACATCTCCTCTGCACACACCGACAGCCCTCATGTCATTTTCCAAAGTCTCCAACCATCTATTTTTTGGTCTTCCTCTTCCTCTTTTCCCTTCAACGTCCATCTTCATAACCACTCATACTGCATTCGTTTCCTCTCGCCTCGTCATATGCCCAAACCATCTCAGCCTATTTTCTCTCATCTTGTCCACAATTGGCGCTACACAAACACTACCTCTCACGTACTCATTCCTTATTCTATCTTCTCTTGTCACTCTACTCAATCATCTAAGCATTTTCATTTCCGCGACACTCATACTCGAATTAAAATTATTTTATTTATATATAACTTAATAACTTAATGTTTGAAAATTTAAAAAAAGTATTGTAATAATATAATAATTTAAATGTTATATGATGCTTAAGATTTAAGATACGAAAATAATTGAAATTTTTATCCTTCATTATTGTAACATATATATTTTTAATTATCTTTTTTGTTATAACGTATATTTTTTATAAATGCACATTTTCACATAAATATTTTATTTCAATAAAACGATAACAATTATTATTAAGTTAAATTAAAATTTTAGATTAATTTCATCAAAAATATTTTTAAAATAAATAATAATAATTGATATTTTATATTTTGAAATGAATTTTGAATACATTTTAAAATTAACTTTAAAGTTATTTTTGATTAAATAATTTGTGAGTTTTAATTATTGTGTTATACATTATAGTTTAAATGCTGTTCAAAATATAAATACGCTATAGAATTTATTATAAAATAATATACCTAACGAGAATGTAAATAAAATTGCTCATATTTTACAGCAAATATTTTTGTACTTTCTAGTTTGCTCAATGAGCACATTAACTATAATCTGATAAAATAAAAAAACAAAAATCTATTATTTTAGTTTTATTGTTTAATGAATTCATGCAAAAACTTTTCCAATTATTCAGTTTGTGTTTTTATTCATATCATAGGTACTAGATTGATTATGAAGTAGTAAAATATTTGTTGAGAAAATGGATAGGACGTACTTCCAAAGTTTATGTATTATTTCTATACAATATACTGTGGTTTTTCATTATTGTTGGATTAAAATGATCAAAACCATAATAATAATTTGAAGAAAATAATAAATTATTATCAATAAAAAAATATAATTAAGCATTTATTTGGAAACCACATACATTTATTACACAAATGATCGTTGGTATAATATTGAAGTATTATATAATGGTTTGCGAGTAATAAATGATTTACTAAAAACGAACAGTATTAATAGAATTTTTTAAGCGTTTTTTCTTTTCAAATATTTCCTTCTCTTTTACCCTTTCATTTTTGCTCAATTATATATAGAGTTAGCCACCTTCTTCCTTCGCTTTCACACGCGCTGGTATGCCATCATTCGCTCACAAACACTAGCTATTCATGTCACCCCAATTTTTTCCATCCACTTTTACCTCTCTTTCTATCTTCATTTATTTTCAAGTTTAATTAATATAAAAAAAAAAAAAATAAAAAAAAACAATTAGCTCATTCATACACGTTCTAATTCAATTATTATTTCTCTAAAAGAAAAGTGAACAATAATTGATTAGATTATTTGATGATTTTCACCAAAAATATTTAAAAGAACATATATATTTAATTCCTTATAAATTAAGTGTTTAATATTAGAATATATGTTAAAAATTGAGATTATTTTTTAATATCTAATGAAAAAATAAAAAAATTAAAAATAACACTAGAAATGTATATTGGAATGTTCATGGCACTAAATTTGGCTAAATATATTTCGAATTTGAGTTACATAATGGCGGATTTGAAATTTAAAGATTATTAAGTATATCTTTATAACCTGTTATCCTTTTTCAAAAATTTGAAACTATATTGTACGAAATTTAAATATTAATTAATTTTCCTATCAAAGTTGTAAATATTATTATTTTGCTTCAGTATTTTTATAAAAGAAAATGTTGTCTATTCGAAATCCAAATTTATTATAATGATTATATTTAAAATACATTAATATATTCGATTGACAGAAGCTGCATTACGTTGTAAAATTGTACAGAGTAAAGATTAATATGAAATATCGAATACTCTCACTGTTGTTGTACTTGCGTAATAAATTTGAGGAATTATATGTGTTCATGGAATAAGTTTGACATCTCGATTATTATTTATATTTTATTAAAATATTTTATTTATTAAATATACTTACCAAAAGGAATAATTTTACTAGAAAAACAAAATATTAAAATGGATATATAATTGCACGAATAATTGGTTTGAGTGCTATTTATTTCCGCAACCTAATGTAATTAAAGGGATCTATTTGCTCTAACGAAGCTACTAGGTGATTAATCTGTTCGTTAATTACACTGGGTGTCCCGGACAACTAAAATTCGAATAGTTACCGCTTCAAGTCCGTGATAAGATTAAGCCTCGGAGTGGTTCCCGAAGCCACTAAAAACTTATCTTTCATCAGATGTCACCAACGTGTATGCAAGCAGTAATAATCACTTACACCATGACGGAAATGCTTTCCCTTATCTTATTATTTTTGTATATATATAGATTTATTTTTATTTCATAAAAATTACACTTGCAATAAAAAGTAAAATAAATAATTATGAGTATACCAACAGAAGATTTTGTGATTAAAAGAGAAAGGGAACAAAGATGTGTTTTTATATAATGGTTAAAAATCCTATGTTTCATATTAAAATAAATTTGATTGCTTTTTTATGATGAAACTGTTTAAGCTACTATCTTTTATTTGAAATTATAACAGTGTAAGATTTACTTTAAATATGAAAGAAAATGTATGTCCAAATTCTCCAAGAATAGATAATTTTACTAATTACTAAAGTGGTTTATTGGATTATAAACTATTTTACATGTCGATTCTTGTAGGTGAGAGTGATAGAACTTGGATTAATAGAATTATAATATATCGATTATACAGTAGTTTATTAAATTTCACACATTGTTTGTACACTTGTATGCTCACTTATAAATGTATTGTATAAACAAATGTATCGGAAGTATCGGCTTAATTTATGATTAAAACAGTATATTAATAATATTAAATTATCTTGATATATGTTAGTGGATATAAAAATAACATATTAGAAATACATTTATGAGTATTAATTGTTTTGTTATTTTTATATTTTATGTAGTTAAATATATAATACTACTGAATATACTGACTAATGGAATACATAAAAATTTAGTACACTTTTAATATGTGAAAATAATTTTCATTATATATATTTATAGATTGATTTTATGTGAGTTTCTATTCGCTGACAAATTATTGAATATATATTTTTATTAATCAATCTTATTTTATTGCAATCTTCATAACATATATTTTTAATTATAAGAAACAAACAATAGTATAATCATAAAATAATAGGTTAAAAAATAAATGGAAATTAAATTTATCATTAGATTAATCATAATTCAGAGAGTGATATTTTCATATTTCATATGTCTTAAATATGAGTGTTCTATTTACAAACGCAATTTGTTCTTCTTAATGGAAACCATCTAAGGATAATTAATGAATTCAGTAATATAGTTGACTGACCCTGGTTCTGAAATAACATTTGTGGCTAAACCTTTATGTTGATGCAGGGGATAAATTTTGGTTTTCATTAGCCAAGGGTCTTATGACCGTGTATATTCAATTTTGAAGCATCTGAACATTGTTTCTATACTCTAAAACAACAGCTTATTTAGTGTATAAAATGTCTTATGGATACCCGAATTGATTATGATTTTATTGTTTAATTAAATAAAAATAAAAATATTTTTTTACGAATAAAATTAAAACTACTTAAATATTAATAATTATTAGAATATTATGGCTAAGAAAAATTCAATCGAATTAAACAGTCACATATTTTAAATTGAAAGTTAACATTAAATGCTGTACTTTTTTTAATAATTGCATAATAAAATTTACACTAAGTATTAAAATATATAAGATGTAACCAAAATCGGAAAATAAAATAAACTATAATAAATAGATCAATTTATTTAAATGTTGATAATTATAAATATTATTATACGTGATTAGTTAAATAATTATTTATCGATGAGATTTAAATAAAATTTAATCTAAAAATACGATCATTTTCCATTAATAAAATGTGATACTTTAATTGAAATGTATTATTTTTTAATTATTTATTTCTTTCTTTTATATGTCTACATTTATAATATACGTTTATCATACAAATATAGATCGCACACTTAAATATATAAATTAAAACTCATATTTTTTATATGATACAGTAAAAGTCAAAAGTTTTAGGTTTTTATAATTTTTTTTCTTCATCCTTTTCCATTCCATGGGAAAGGACATTTGTTTTTCTCGTATTGATTCAGTAAATTTTATGACTAAAACAAATATGAAATATATTTTTATTTGTGTTGTAAATTGAAAAATCTGTACAGTTTAATCATTTTATTTCAAATAATTATATTCTTTACTTTTAAAATCTAAATATAGTATTATATATTTAACAGGAATATAAAATCGTGATTTTTATTGCAAAAATAATGAACAATATTTCATGAAATTGAGTTCAGTCCTCTAAAACTTGAATACTGAATTAAAATAAAACATTGGAAATAACTTTCAAAAAATTTAAAACATACTTATTCTCTGTACCTTTAAGATATTTGTATAGATAATAATTTTGAAAATATTTTAAAAACTAATTGACATACTATAATTTTTAATTTTATAGTCACTTAACACTTATTGTATACATTATATATTTATAGTACACAGGTCTAGGATTAAAATGGATTTAAGCACACAACGATTAAACATGTTTTGTTTAAGTTAATAAGAACATGTACCAAATTTACGAAATTAGATGGGAACTAGAGGGAGCTTAATCCCTAAATATATATCTTACATAATAGGAGTACAGATACAAGTTAAAAAATAATATTCATTCACCAAAGTGTTAATAAAAAATAAAATCCTAGTTAAATCTATACACGTATCTATAATTACGCTTCTAGCTTTTTATTTAAAATAAAAGTTTAGTTGCATTTTTAATTTGAATTTTTTCATCCATACGCTTCACGGATTTATCAAAACAAAAATATGGACAAAAATATTGACTATCATGCAAAAAAACCGTTCGGCGAGATGGTGGAGTTTGTATGGTACGATAATGTTTTGTAGCATATTATTAGTTTTGTTTTGTTTGTTGTTTTACGTCTGTTCTCATTTTAAAGCAACGATGGATCATGCATATCATGCATGCAGTCGATTCTGATCGAGGGAAAAGTATATGGTCCGAAAATCGCCTGACAAGGTACAGTAGACACAATGTTTATTTCGTTTAGTTGTTCTCATGGTTTTAAATGATCGATGGTAAAAACTCAAAGCACTTAATTTGTTACCACACCGAATTACCATTACGTTCGGGTGAACCTGCTGACCGTATTGTACGTAGGTACATATATTTTAAAATATTTTATGTAAAGCCAAACAAACTGCAATACATACTTGAATCGTTAATACCGGTTTATCCGATCCCGTTTTATTATTTACCGTGAAATATTGCTGCCAGCTTACGTATTCAGTTTTTAGCAGCCGAAAAGTTTCGGTAATGGGTGTTGCACGATCGATGAAAAACCCGAGATCATTTGAGTTGACATTAACATTTTTATCAGGCCCCGCATGTAAACGTTATAAACAACCGTCAATATTGCCACGGGATTTACAATGACGCGACGTAATTATGTTAAATGGGAAGTGAGATGAATACATCCACTTGTGTGCTTATATACACTCGTTGATCGGTACTTTTTGAAAATAACCAAACCTTTCCTGGATATTATTAAACGTTGTATTTCAAAAACATAATAATAATAATAATACATCCAATAATGTCGTTCAGAATATAAAAATCTTAACACCCCGAAGTGTAAAAAAATAAACTTTTTTTTTGTATTTTCAATTGCTTTTTTCAATAACGGTTTGAACGAGAAAACTATACAGTCATAATAGTTTTTTTTCTCGGAATGAATATCGGGGAAACGGTAAAAACCAAAAGTTTCTACGTTGTTTAGTTCCTCACCAGGTAAAACTTTCTGGGACGACCTATTTGAATGTTTATATATGTATAAACATGGGATAGTGCGTTATAGGCCATTTGAGTAATTCGTATTTCTTTGAAACAACTATTTGTGGTCTTTTTCGATGAAGTGACACGTAAGGAATTTATTTACCAGATTTAATACACTCGTAGACTATGTAATGTAGTTTTCTTTAACATTTAATCGTCGATAAAACGTTAGATTTGACGAAAATAGGTTATATTACAAAAAACAAAATTATGAGAAAGTATGAAATTATTATAAAAATAAGCCGATTTAAATAACTACCGAGAAATAACAACCACATAACTTGCTGTTGTTGATTATTGCGAATGAAAATATGAAGTGTTTGTTGTCTTTCGGCGTTTTTGTTGGGTGGCTATACGAGAAATGAGCAACGAGTCTATGGTAAAAAATCTTGAGCTCTTCTATACGCTTAAACGGACAGATTTGTCATATACAAATAACAACGCGTAGTATGTTTGATGTTTATGAATCGGAAAAAATGAAAACTAAGTTCGTAAAGTATACGATAAGGTTTACTCTAACAGATTAAATAATGATCTATAGTCGCTGTATCAAATGTATATCATTGCAAGGTACTCACGATATGCAAATATTATTTCTTTATTCTATGGACCGCAACAGGTATTTGATGGTTCATTGTGCGAGGATTATTGTTTTCGAGAGAAAAAAAAAATTCAAAATCACCCGTGATACGATGCAATTCGGAGGCGTTTTAGAATCTTTCTAAGTTTGTTGTACGCACAGTTTGATAAAGTTTAACGATTCTCGTGTGTTTCGAAGTTGTTCTCACGTTATATACGTGCATCGGAACTACACGCGAAGGTCGTAGGACGAAATAAGCAAAAATATTGAAAGAATAGTTTTTATTTTATTTCTGATCTTCCTCTATTCATATTCGAGGCAAACGGTTTGATGGCGGTTGGTAACGGTTGTTGGAGAGGTTGTTTTGTTTTTATTTTTAACCTTCTACGCGATATTCACTTCGACGGTTGTATGATTTAATGGAGTGATTGGGGGGGGGGGGGGAGTTAAGCGGTTGTGTTATAGTATCGTGCGTGGATCAATAGAAAATATGTTTTTGTTTAGGGTCAGTGTACCGATTGCGCTCTTTATATTTTACGATCGATGTACCAACTGCGTTATTTATCAGTACATTTTGTTAACGTAAAACTAACAAAAAAAAAAAAATCATTTCTATTGTCGAGTAATACAAATATGGCAAAAATCACCAGCAATTTTTTTTTTTTCAAAACACACGCGTTGTTATTATTGTGAAAAAGTTTAAACGTCATCTATAACGCAACTGGTACAACTTTGAATGTGTTTATTTATACAATATTAATAATAATACTCGTGTTATATAAAATGTATGGAGCGCGATTGGTACTCGAAAAGGTGATTTTAAGCGCAACCGGTGAACTCGTGTCGTATCGTATTGTTGCACTAGACCGTTAGTGTTGCCAACGACCGTAACGGTGCCGCGCGGTGTACCTGTAGAGCATCCGTTCCTGTCGGTCGGCCTCCTGGTAGATCCGGTAGTACGTGAACAGCATGATGACGCCCGGCACCCAGAACGACACGCTGGACGAGACGACCGCGTACTTCTTGTTGACGACGAACGTGCACACGTGCGGGTTGCGCGCCCGGTCCTGCACGTGCTCGTCCGTGGTGTACCAGCCGGCGAATATCGGCGCGAACGATATGAGCACGGGCGACACCCAGACGGACGCGAGCATGACCACGGTGCGCGCCTTGGTCATGATCAGCGGGTAGTCCAGCGGCTGCACGATCGCGTAGTACCGGTCCACGCTGATGCAGCACAGGTGCAGTATGGACACGGTGGAGAAGTACACGTCCATCGAGTTCCACACGTCGCACATGAACGGGCCGAACAGCCAGCGGCCGGTCACCTCGAAGCTGGCGTTGAAGCACATGGCGAATATGGCGACCAGCATGTCGGCCAGCGCCAGCGACACGACGAAGTAGTTGGTGATGACGCGCAGCTTGCGGTGCTGCATCACGCTCACCATGACCAACAGGTTGCCGAACAGCGCGGCCACCACTATGAAGCACATGGCCGCGCACTTGACCACGTACCCGAGCAGCCGCACGTCGTCCGCCAGACCGTGGAGCACTTGGCCCGCGAGGCCGTCGACCACGCTCGCCGCGCTCTCGGTGGCCGCCGCCGACGTTGCCGGCGTCGTCTTCGCCGCGGTGGCCGCAGTCACCGCCGCGGCCACCGCCGCCGCAGCCGCGTCCGCCGCGGCCATCGCGGTCGCGGCCATCGTCGTCGTCGCCGCCGCCGCCGCCGTCGTCGTCGTCCCGTTCACCGACATTTCACGTCCACCACCCCGTCGTCCGTGTTACCCGTCTGAGACTACATCGTCCGACCGTATCCGGTCCCTGACACCCTGCCACCGAGACACTGGTCGTCCCCGTCGTCACCGTGTCCGCCACCACCACCGTCTCGATCGTTGTTCGTCCACGGCATGCCGCCGCCTGAAATCAAAAGAAAACCCGTACCGTATTACACATTGCACGAACCCGGTGCATCCGAGGTGTTCTTCGGACCACATGCAGTAAAAAAAAAGTACTTCAATACTATTCGGACAATGGATTATTTGAAGTACTATATCGAAGCACTATTGGCGTCCAGGATTTATTTTATTTTTTTTATATAGTAAAGCACTTCACTAACACGTTCTTCTTCATCTCGATAGACTTAGCACTGTATACTATCAATTTACTACCACGGTTGTGGTTAAAAAAACTTTTTTTTTTTTTATATTGGTTTTAATTAATCGTATACACTCCTAAGTCTCTCAGAATTTGATTGAAAATGTATGCAGTGTAACTATACCGGAAAACACTTAACACTCAACTGGTTAGGTTAGCTGTCATTAGGTACCTAAGGTAATTCAGCACTCGTTAATTCACAACCGTCCTAGGAAGTGATTGTTGAACATCTGCTACAAAGATTATTTCGGCAAAACCATGAGTTTGAAAATTTTTAAGCTTATCACTTAATTTATTAAGTACACATCAGTCGAAAAATTTATTATTTAATATGTAATAGACACGAGGAGAGGATATAGTTATATTTTTTACGTTTTGTATTCATTTTGTCAATTATTTTATTATTCATTTTGTATAGAAAAAAATAACTAAACTCGAACTTGTTATTATAACCATGTTGCTTTGTACTTCGATGATAATATACGACAGCCCTTAATCTTAGAACAAAACGCGTACGAAAATAGTATAGTTTTGTGAAAAAATTATATTTATGATTCCGTCTAATGTTTCAACGTACTTTCCCGCAATAAATATAAAACTAATATTTAGTTATTTATGTGTTATTATAATCATTAAATGTTCTGTTACAGTCAGGAGCAAAAAGTTTGACAAATAATAATGCGTTTTGAAATATTTGGTTTTATGATTCAAAGTTTTAGACGATCGTTACGAAACAGTAATCATTTGTTTGCTGACTGTTGATAACATTACACACAAAGTCATTATTGGTGGAATCGAAGAAATAAATTGCCTTGTGTAATTTAAACTTTGTCAATCGTTAAATACCGATTAGCATACGCAATCGGATCAATGGACAATTATTTTGAAACGTTTAAAATCGACAATGAATAATAATCATAAAAACCAATTTACTTCTACAAAACTGTAAACATAATTTTGCGCAAAAAAACCTGGATTTTATACATCTTTCTTCAAAATTTTTCCTCCTAATACAGGGTCCACTTAGAGAAAACAAAAATTAGAACAAAACAGGAACTTTATATTTTTCGACAAAATCAAAAAACATTTTTAAAACAAATGTGTTTTTTCCAACAAATTGTTTGTGTTTAAATACAAAATCGTGTTCCAAGCGCTGTCGGTAAACATTAAAAGGTTTTTGTTTTGTTGATGTTTTGGTGAATATTGTCAAATTTGTGTGGACAATGTTTTTAAAATATCCAACAGAAAATAGTGTTTTTGGGATTTTCGGAGAAATGCGATAGCCGATATGGATATTTTAACCCTTTGTCGACCAATGGTACTTTTAAGTAGTATAACTAGTTACTACAAAGGATATTTTAGAAATTAATAACCAAAATACTGAACACTGAACGTCTTGAACTGCTCAAACTCGGACTGAATGACTGCTAATGATGATGTAAAATGACTGGTTTTTTCTTTCGCATGGATAGTTAAAAACAAAAATAAATGTTTTTTCAAACTAAAAAAAGTTTGTGTTTTGTTTTTGTTCTGTTTTTGTGTCAACTCTGTCTGTGTGGACCCGGTATAAAGTTGAAATTATTATTTCTTGAATTTAATTGTTTTTTCAAATCGACATTTATCGAAAATGTCAAGTTGTCGAATATTTCAAATTATTGTTATAATACTTAGAGTCAAATAAATAAATAATATAAACTCGATTCAACCGAAAACAGATCAATAATTTCGTATTGCATTCTCCGACATATCATTGGAGTTGTTATGTTTAAAACAAAGTGTTTAAATCAAAATGTTTAAAACTGTTTTAAACAATTTATTTTAAATTTCATCAACATTTTTCAAATGTTTAAAACATGTTTTTTATTTAAGTGTTTTAACTAATTTTAAATAATTTATCATTCATGTTGATCTATAGGATATGCATTATATATCTGGGAACTTAAAAAAATGTAATATTAAAATATTTTAAATGATTTAAGCTACGACCAGGGGTGTAACTAGAGAGAGGGAGACGGCGATTTATATCCGGGCGTAAAATTTTAAAGGGTTTAATAGTAAATAATTTATTAAAGATAGTTTTAAAGGCCGGAAAACTTCACAAAAAAAAAAATAAATAAATAAAAAAGTAATCTATAACTAACAACTAGTTTATTATATTTTTAAATTTATTGAGCACTGATTATATGTTTAAATTTCAATAAGTGTGATTTTATAATAATTATTAGAAAACAAAGTGTCAGAATGGGTATTTGATTCTTGGTCTATGGTGAGGCGTAATTTTAACATTTTTCTCGTGTGTAATTATTCCAAATTCCACCTCTGGTTATGAGTTATTACTAAGTAATTATACAACCAACAAATGAGACACGAGTAACAACTAACTGTAAGTAGTTAAACAACAATCTCAATAACTGATGATGTGATAGACGAAGACGATAGTTTTGGACCGTGTAACCGCAAGGTGTATTGATACACTTTGGTATACCGTATTACCACAGAATAGATAAAATATTAGATAATTGAAACAATGCTATCTACAATCGTACATTATATAATATTATTGATACGGAATTTCTCGCGCGTCGCTAGTGCGCATTTGCGCTGTGTTTCGGTGCATCATAAATTACTGTCTGTACTTAACCCTTTCAGACCCAAAGTACACTGTAGTGTACGATAACTATTAACAATTATTACACCTGATTAAATTAATGTATGTATATTATTTATACACATGGTCATAGACTTGCTTTCAATAACATCTTGTTCCTTTTTAAAGGCGTAATATCCCGTTGGTCCAATTTTCTTCGGGCCACTTCTGACACTAGATGGGGCTCACATCCCTCTTGCCTCCTCAAAATATTTAATGCAGTCATCAGAGCAAAATCAGACTATGGATCTTTTCTTTACGCCTCTGCCTCTCATACTCACCATAAAAAAACTAATTCGATTCTTGCTTCATGTCTTCGAACGATCATCGGTGCCATGCACTCGTCCCCTCTTGTCATCTTAGAGGTGGAATGTTCTTGTCCCCCTATCGAAATAAGAAGTCGGCGCCTCGCTGGGAAATTTCTGCTTAAATGCCTATCTTCACCCAATCAATCTTTTTTCAACACTTTTGCTTCTATTAAAACTTCTTGGACTTACTTACCTAAAAGGCTTCCCATACTAGCTTCTGTTGCTTTCTCTTTTTCGGATTTTTCTCCATCCATTTATCACTTAAGCCTTCGTTTACAATTATACGACACTCCGTACCTTGCCTTAACCCATATTCCTGAAGTCACCATCTCTCCTAATTTCCTTGGTTACTCCCCTAGTGATCTTTCCCGTCTTCCAAGATCCCTTGTTAATTCCATGTTAAATGATTTTGTCCGGCTCAATTTCCCACGCTCTTTAAATATTTTCATGGATGGATCTGTTTCGCCTGCCTTTGCTGGCTTTTCTTTCTATATTCCTACTCTTAATATTTCCTTTTCTGAAAAATTGAACTCTCTTGCGTCATTTTTTACCACCGAATGTTATGCAATAATTAATGCTCTTCAGTTCATCTTCAATCTTGATTCCAAAATCTTCTTCATTATCTCTGACTCTCAGTCTTGCCTCCTCGCTCTTTCCTCAAATTCATTCAATTCCTCCCTCTCTCCCTTAATTCTCATCTTCAAATCCTTAATTAATCGTATTAGCCTTAATGATATAATCGTCAATTTTTTATGGGTTCCCAGTCATGTCGGTATAACTGGCAATGAGCCAGTTGATCTCCTGGCGGTTTCCACAAAATTCTCTACACATCCTTCCTCTTCTATAACTCCTGCTTCTGATCTCCTAACTATCTATCGCAAACTCCTCCACAATGCTTGGCAATTCACTTGGTCCTCATTACCACTTAACTTCTCGTCTTGGCATAGACATATTGCTCCTATAATTCCTAAGTTTCCATGGTTCAACAAAATTAACATTTTCAGGCGTCTTATCGTATGATTTACTCGTCTCCGTATTGGGCACAGCCTGAGGAAGGAGGCTTTTCATTCTTTCAAGCTTTCTCTTAATTCCTCTCCGCTTTGCTGTAGCCCTCATGATGACTCAATTTGTGATTTTAATCACATTATATTTAATTGTCTTTCCCTTCTCCCTAGTAGACAACTTCTCTTTTCATTCTTATCTTCACTTGGTTATATAACTCCCGACTCTAAACTTCTCCTTAACTCCCGCTTCATTTCTATCATTCATTCCATTATTAATTTTATCAATTCCTCCAGCTACCTTATTTAATTTTATACCTAATATTTTTAGGTCTGTTATCTGTAATCTTTATGTTATATTATATATATTTTAACTATTATAATCGTATTGCTGTAATGTTATATAACAAAGGCAAAAAAAAAAAAAACATCTTGTTTTTCACAAAAAAGTAATCGAACAAGTTTGACCGGGAATCGCTTGTCTTTAAACTCGCCCAAAGCAATTAAATAAAAACACGACATTTTAAAATTATAAAAAAAAAAAAAAAAAAAAAAACATGGAACATGAATAACGACTGTACACGTGGTAACGGCAACTATTCGTAATACGTTTGTGATAATTGTGTTTTTCTGTGAGAAAACATTTATGGAACTGCGGAGAAATACACGTCCGCATTAAACGTGTCGCGCGTTTAGTCGGTTAGTCGGCGGAAATCGGAGATAGGTCGCGTTTTCGGACAAAGGGATCACAAAGGGACCGCGCGTGACGAGTACCCGTTATTATAACGTCTGTCGCCGACCGCGCTCTTATGTCTCCCGTCACGACACTTCGTCAACCGTCACTGGACAGGGGACGCGAACGGTACGACGTTTGAACCGGTCGACGCTCCATGCGAACATCAAAACCGTTAGCGTCTTAAATTTATTTTTGTTTGTTCACACAATCTAGTGTTCACTCATTTTTTATCATTATTACTCCGAATATCAAAATGCATAATATTATGTTCTGTATTATAATTATTATTTTATTAGTAATCAATCGTAACATTCTTGTCATGCGTCACCACATCCGCCGACTCGTGTACGCACCGCTTTTGTACCACGCGTACACGCGCACGGAAAACCCGACGACGAAAGTTTCGGGACGGAAAAATAAAAAATAAGGGTAGGGAGGAGAGGAGGAGGAAGAAACCGCGTACGCCTCCGATCTCGCGCGTATCGTTGTCCCCGGAACACCCCGTGGCTGTCTCGGCCCGCGGTTAACGCGCGGTCCGGCCGCGGTTCGCGGCGCGACTCCTCTTCTGCCCGTTTGCAGCCTCGTCGACCTCAAGACATCTAACCGCACCGCCCCCGCGACATTCCGACGGGTGATATCCCGTTTTCTCCCCACCCGCCACTCGCGCGACAGCGACGCGACCAAAACCCACCCCTACCCCCACCTCTTCGTCGTGCTCTCGCGTACGGGATCGTTGGCGGCAACGCATCACGCCGACCCCGACGAATACACCTGTTTCGCTTGCCAGGGAGGGGGGGGGTAATGAGCACGAGCGCTCGTTACGCGCGCGCCTGATCGTAAACGCCGAAAACGACTAGAAAACGCTCTGTGCGACGAAACACGTGCGTGCGACGTTACACACATTCACATCGACACGTCGTTTTCGACGGATCCGCTTCGGGTCGTTTCGTTTCGTATAACGCGTTCGCTTCCGACGCGCTCGTCGTTAGTAATCGGTTTTTTTTTTTTTTTTACGTCAAACTGGTTTCGGACTTCTGCGTACCGCGGTCAAGATGTTCTCGATTTTTCGATTATTCGTCCACCGAACGGATATGGACATGAACGCAAGCGCTACGAGAGTCCGCGTACAATATCGTACCGTTTTCAACTGCACCCGACGCGTCTACGTAACGTGTGGCAACTCGTCTTAATATTTGACACCGTCGGTTCGCGATCGAAATCGACCGCTGCCAACACTTTTGCGTAACTATTTTTTACGCCGTACCGTAACGGATCTTTTAATGTTGTGTTTCTCAATTTCTAACCTCTGTAAGTCTGTAATTGTATCGAAAACTTAAGAGTTTCGGTTTTCGAGTGCGTGCTGCGTCTGTGTTTGTTTCCGATCAAAACGTCTGGACAGACAAAATCCCAATACAAATTTAACGACACGGCAGACTCAAGAAACCCGAATAAGACGAACAGAACTATTTAGAGACAGCACGGATCGCAATAAAGTTCACTCGATAAGATTTACTTAGATGTTCGATTGAATAACTTGGCCCGAAATATCCGGTAAACTAAGAACACCTAGCAAATAATGATTTAAGAAATTTAATTTACTTCCGTTAGAGACGTACCGGGAAGAAAATTAATTATAAATCGTGTTCTGAGTATAAATAATCGAGTAAAAATTTCAATATAACGTCATGTACCGGGCAAGGAACCGAGTAAAAATGTAGTGTTACGCCGGGTACTAGGTAAGAGCCGAGTTTTCATTATAACATCGAGTACTCTGCTGTCGAGTAATTGAAGGGTATCCGGAACATTTCTAATTACAACCGTGAACGATTTTATAAATTTATTCCATCAAATGTTTTCTTCGTTATGAATTATAGTTTAGATTTACGAAATAGGTATATAATTATTTTTTTTTTTTTTTAATAAACATGGACGGCGTTTTCGCTATGCAATTTTGATACACCATTGATGTGCAGCACATACAATTACATATCGCTCGTTTTATCTCGGAAACTCCTTAGTAAGTTTTTATATTATATATTATTTTAATAATGATAACTAATATTTCTCGTGTATCAGAACTTTGATAATTGCAATGCTCACTAAATGATTTATTTTCGGGTTTTTGAGTTTTAATAAAAATTATTCTCTAAGTATTCTTTATCGATTACGAGAGCAAATTGGTTATTTCGTTAGCTATTACGAATATTCGTCTTCTACTAGTTGCTGCCTCGTCTCGTGTTGATATCCGAGAGCAATATATTAATTAATTAAATTAATTAATTACATTAAACATATTTAAAACAAAATTAATAGAAAATAAATTTAAACTGATTTTTTTTTTAATATTAAAAGAATATTAAGAGAATATATTGCCTATTTTATGTGACATAAAAACATCATATTGAAAGGATTTTAAGAGAATATAAATTCGATCTCAAAAGATAACTGTTTGTGTTTAAGACATAAATAGGTGTACTTAATTTTTTTCAGAAATATCGTCTAATTGGTACTTATTTCCCAATAATTTTCTTAATCATTGCATAAATCTATTGAACATTTATAAAAATTTGATAACAATTACAGCTTACCAATTTTCGACTTAATCTAAATTTTATTTTCATCATAACCAAAAAATAACATTTGTAGAAACATAAAATTTTCATTGAATGCATTTATCATAATTAGTAAATTATATTAATAATATATAAATTACTACAAATGGTATAATTTAAAAAATATTTTTTACTTGAATTATTTATAAAAATTGCGATTTTCATATTTTTAGATTTTTTCGAAAAAGTTTAGAATATAATTTTAGTTGGACAAAAATTCTTGAAAATTTAAAATAATGTTCCTTATTTCTTTATGTATGTCTATAACTGATTAAAAAATAAAAAAAAAAACCAAGTGAACTTAATACCAAAAACAGATAATTACGAATGTTATTATAATAAATTTTGAAAAAAATAATAAAAATCGCAAAAATTCTCTATAATTTTTTTAGTCAGAAATTGATATAATATTTAATTATTATTTTCAGAAAAAAACTATATGCATCAAGATTTTTCTTATGATTTTCTGTGTTCAAAAAAAAAGAAAATGTTTCTAGAAAGTCACAAAATTAATTTATAAGCTTTACAAAATAAAATGTTGCTGAAGTAGTATAATTCAGCAAATTTAGATTAAACAAAATTGATTGTGTATTTACACAAATTTCATAGTTTCAAAGTTAATAAATGTTATGATATTTATAGGCTAAAACTTACCTTATTAATACAATTAGTTCTTATGATATATCAACCATCATTAAAAATAAAAACTGATTCAATCAACCTCATTCTCTGAGAATCGATTATTTTAAAGCATCAGTTTATTGGTTTTAAGTTTAAAAGACCCATCCCTTTATAGCTGTTTTATTCACCAATCCCAGTTCCCCCTAACGAGAAAGTTTTACCCAACATAGGATCTCACCGTTTTTTATATTATATTTTAAATAAATCAATAAACTTATAAAACAATCAACTATAGTTGTATAAAAAAAATTATAATACAATATATATATATATTGTATTATATATATATTTTTTTTTTTTTTGATGCGTGAGATATATATTCAATTTAAGATCAATAAACTCTCTATTGTTAAGTTGTAAAATAAGTTATGAATAAATTTAGTATTGCACTAAATTGAAAATGTATTTAAAAAAACAAACGCTATTCTAAATATTTACATAGTTATACAGTAATATAATTTTTATAATTAAAATAAATATTAATTTAATTTTGGCTTTGGGTTTGATTTTATTTTCTTATTAATGAATAATTCAATATTATGGTTTCAACATGAGTGAAACCATTATGATTATACATTTTTTCGTAAATTATTTTTGTTACCATTTAATAAAGATTAATATTTAAATGATGCTATGCAACTATACTTGAATTATATTGTTTTTAAGGGTTAAATCCAGTCAATTATACATATCTTATAATTTTTATACAAAAGTGTACGTAATTGTAATAACTAATAAGTCGTATAGATTTTATGTATTACGTTTGTGGAATATTTTATTTTAAATAAATTAAATCAGTAAATATTGAAATTAATATTATTTGGTAAAAAATTCAATCATGATCACTATGTGTATTTCATATTTTGAAAAAATTAGAACCATATAAAGTTAAACTCAAATCACATGTTTTTATGGTTAAAAAAAATATATATATATATATAAAAATATTTTATTGAGTCTCGTAAAATATCGAATCATTCAATTCTATATTTTCTTTATAATCAAATGATTTAAAACAAGTTGGATTTGTGTTAAGTAATTTTTATTCATAAATCTTTAATTTTCAACACATCAAATTAAATATTATTCGTACTGAACCTCAACAATAAAAAAAAAAGTTAACAAACTATTGATAAATACTAAAATGAAATTATGGTAATAGCTTAAATCGTCCATGTACTTATATTAATATTATTATTATTATATTATGTACTAAGCACAATATTACATTATAAATATATTTGTATTATACAAAATTGTGTACATTATGCATTAATAAATGTGCTTTGGTATTATTGTTCTAATATATTATACGCAAACGTGTACAGAAAATATATTTTATTATTTGTTATAGGTATGAAATTGTATTTTCCAAGTTTAAGATTGCATTATAAATAAATAACAAATTGGAAAAATACAAATTTTCTCTGATAGAAATCCTGTTTTTCTGTTAGTATATTTGTTTTTAGATAGTATTTTTTCATCTAGCGTATATGTTATGTGATGCTTAGTTTTTTATGTTAAGCATTAGTTATTGACTTTGGAATTTTCGACAGTAATATATTTACTATACTCTTTTAACTTAATTTATTAATGTTTTCTAGTTATGCTCACTCTTGAATTTTGTTACTGATAAAAAATGTTCTATTATAGATGATATATTATTATTATATTCTGAATGTATATTGTAGACTTTTAAACTGTAAAATTATAATTGGAATTTCGGGAACTAATCAAAGAAGCCCAAACTTTTCTTATAAACGCTTGCAACTATTTTGGTTCTGGATTAAATACAGCAAAACTTTTAAACACAAACATTTAGATTATAATCTAGGTAGTTACACAATCCAAATCAGAAATCCAGTCTACTCAACGATTTATGATAATAATACCACATTATTATCTTACCAAAATTGATTAGTTTTGGTTATTATAATAGTTATTACATGATGATAATATATAAACCCTCATACCTATTATGTATAATATATAAACTTATCTTATTGTTTATTGTATTTATTACTTTGAAGCTATAAGTAATAGTAATATGTATTATATTTTTAGAGAAATAAACTAATCGCGTTATATACCAAACCTTTATATAATTCAATAACTATTTAAAAATATTGAAAATGGTATTATAAATTAACTTTTATAATTTTAAAATAAAAAATGTAAACAATTCTAGAATTAATAAAATAAAATAAATCATAATTATTTGTGTTTATAAAGATAACATGTTATAAAAAATTAAAATAATGAATAATATAATTAAATATTACGTTATTTAAAACAGAAAATTGAAGTATGAGTTGAAACATAATAAAATTGTCTATTCAGTATTTTTAATTTTCCATATTCAAAGCAGTTAATTAGTTTGTTTTATATATGGGGCATAATTATTAATGTGTACTTTTCATTTAACATTAATCATTATGGAAAATACAAATGGGTATTATAGTAAATTAATCCAATTAGTTCAATAATACAACACAACTTCGACTTATGTAATATATACGTATAAATAAATTATGTATTTAAAATCAAATCATTAATTATGTTTTAAAAAGGATTGATTATCAAGGATAAATTATTTTAATAGTATCAGTTGCCAATGGATAAAATACATTATTATTTTATTCATTATATTATATATTTTTAGTTTATAGATTGTGTGGATGAAAGAAGTTACTTTGTTATTGTAATACTATAACAATTTTGACATGTTCTAAATTGTCAAACTAATATGTTTAAGATTTTAAGAAAAATTAAACCAATCATAAAACATATGTTATATTCTAATGACGTAGTGAAATTTTAAGACATTCAACTTAATTGTATTAGTATTAATAAAATGCGAACAAAAATAATTGAGAACAATAACTTGGAAAATAAAGATAATAAATTACTAACCAATGTACCAACAAGCTAATCATTAGTATGATATAAGGGACTTTTCATTAATAATATAATAAAAATAAACAAATCATTTGACAACTGAAAAGTTTGAATATAAATTTATTGATTAAAACTGACATTTGACAGTTTTTGGATTAATCAAACAAATTTTTGGGTGGTCCAAAAATGAAAAAAATTTTTTTTTTTTCCATTCCATATACTTTTAATAATAAATACAATACAATAAAAAATACAATAATCAAAATTAATGACAGAAATAAAAAATAATGGCGTTAACAATATGTTTAATTGTTTAATTGAAATCAGTTTACTGAATTCTTTATTAAAATATAAACAATAACCAAATTCGGTCGAAAATATTTTATAATAATTCACCATGTATACCTTTTTGGAACACCGACGTACTAATCTTTTTTTTTTATATAAATATGTTTTTCATTGATTTATACTACTTACTACTTATAATATTGTTAATACAAATGACAAAACGGGGTTTTCATACATTAAAAAAGTTGCCATTAAATATTAATAATATTGTCTAACTTTGCAAATAAATCATCAAATCTAATGAAATATAATTTTCGTTGACTGTACAGTATATGTTATGCAAACACATTAATACAAACACGTCATATACGTTTATACACTAATACGTGAATACGGTGAATAGGTAAAATAATTATAGGAAACTATATATAATTCCCAGTAATGTGATTTATACTATATCTAGGTAGGTATAACAAAACTTTTGTGTTTATAAAAACTCTCCTTTTTAATGTTGCGTTAAACTTAATTCAAAACGTTTAAAAATTATAACTTATTGTTGTTGATAATATTGCTGTTGAATGTTACGTAAATAAGAATAAAATAATTTATTAAAACGTATTCGTTATATAAAGAGTCGTACTATAGTATAGTAGTCGGTTGGTAGAAAATAATATTATGGAACGAATGTAAAATCATCATCGCACGATAATAATAATATTATTATTGTGCGATGATGATTTTACATATTATAATGGATTCGGAGTGTTTTTCATTGACTAACGAAATGTTTTTGAATAAAGATTGTTCGGAATGCACAGCAACTCGGCGCGCTACCCAACCTGCACGCATTGGAAGCGGTCCAATTGCTTTGCTATCCGTCATAAGCCACGAACAGTCCGTCTGTTCTTGCTTTGTTCTTAATATTTATCATTGGACTTAATGAATATTAGTAATTAAAATTGTTTTCCCTGATAGAAAAGTAATGAAACATCGGAATAAGAGTTAACAACGAACAGTTTATACCGTAAAAGGTGCAACCGGATTCATCTCAGATACATAGTTAATTTATTTCTTTAATTGAATAATATTTGATTGAAAATATTTTTCATACATTCTTTTGTGTTGGATGTTGACCGATGGTGAGGGCTCTACGTCAAGTGACAGTACTAATACTCAGCTCTGTCAATTAAACATAACTGAATATGTTTACCTGTTATTGTCATCACCTTAAGTTGATTTTCGTTTATAGCAAGAATAAACTTTTTACGTGATAAAAGAAAACTGTGTAGATATTTTGATTTTAAAATTTTTATAGCATTGATTATAGATTAAATAATTGGATGTCTATTAATCGACTTTTGGTAATAGTTACTTATTAATTAGATAGTCGTAGTTAAATTATGTAAACAAATTAGTGATGAAGTATTATATTATTATGATTATGTCTTGAGTCTTTATAATAAACATTGTTAATAATGATTGATATTTACGTTTTCCTATAATACTGAGAAAGATAGATAAACTCAAACATATAATCATATTTTCTTAAGAATGTGACAATCAAAACATTAATCCCACTCATGTGATATAAGACATTAAGAAATGCCTCAAGTTCAAAATGGAATGAACCTAAATTCATATATATCTAAATCTAAATCTTAAATATTTTCTAATTTTGTTTTAATTTAATTCCTCACGAAAATATTAATATGTTGTTATATTAATTGTAAATTAATGTTTTACAAACACTTGAATTGGAATAAACGTTCACAAAGCCTTTTAGGCTGAATCTTCTTTGTTCAAAATTTAATATTTGGTCCTTACATATTAAATTAGAATAAATACTTTAACCTAAAATAAACTTATACTGATATTGCATTTTGACGGAAATTACATTAAAATAAAATAAAATTACTACAAAATATAAAAATATTCTTTAATGAATCTTGTTTCAAATACAAAATTTGTCAAAAATAATTTTGGGAATTAAAATTTGAAATTAACAATAATATGATGATGAGAATCATTGACTGATAGAAATAAAAAGTTGAAGATACTTATTCTATCTTTGATGGCAAATGAAAATTCATATTTATTGATGTTTTGATATTCAAATTTGCAGTGTTTTAAAAATATGCTGAAAATTGTTTATTGCAAAATACTATTCTGAATACGATTTGTTGAAACCGAGAAAATACATTGAATAAAAGTTTCAAGTAAAGTTTTTAGAACCTATGCATCCAAATCTCTCTTTGAAATAATTGATAAATCAGTTTCCTAATTATACCGATAAGGTTTAAAAAGGAAATAAATTGATTTTTGGAATTCCAGTAAGAATGTTCAAGCACTTCAATATTATTTTATTTAATACAAATAATAAATTAAGCAAAATACTATTCTTAGCTCACTCATTTTTCTTCATTTTAGGGGATTCGACACTGACCGTTTTTTCGACTAAAAAAAAACCTATCTTTTGTCTATCAGTTCGATGGACCTAATAATGCGATAAGACTTTTAAAAACTGATTTGAATTCGTTATTATGTCTTCTTGAAATCGGCCATTTTTTCAAATTTCGGCCCCTAATCATTTAAATATGAATTTAAAAATTATGAAATTTAAAATAATGTAAGTTTTGATAACACTGAATTTAAATTGTAAATTCGAAAAAGTGGCTTGACCGATCTCGAGAAGACGTAATAACAAATTGAAATCAGTTTTTAAAAGTCTTATCGCATTATTAGGTCCATCCTGTTTTATATTTTTTAAAGTAAGCAATGTATTAGCAACGATTTATGAATAATAACTTTTTTGTTTATGAGTAAAATAGATTGAAAAATTAATCAAAATGATTTTATTCATTTTATTATGTTAGGTATACGTTGTATAAATAATAAAAGAACTGATAAGACATATTTTGGGTTTACATGTATATCTTACATTTTATCATATTATATTTGATTAAAATTTATCGTATTTTATTCATGAACTTTCAGTAACAGTTTCAATTAATTTACTAAAATATTATGTTTTACCGCATCATGAACTCATTTTATCATTGCTTTATTTGTAATATATAATCCTAAATATTAATAATGATAATGGTTATACCTGTTATAGTTGTTAATAAACCAAATACCGTGGGAAGTTACGCCCTGATATTGGATTACGTAACGTATATAGTAAACATTATATTTTTGCTTTCAAATGGAAATTTATCATAGTATATTATATGTATACATGCATATATATATATATATATATATATATGTACAATTGAAAAAAATCAATTATATTCAGTTATGTAATTCTACTAATTTGCCATTTTACTGATTTTTTTTTATAAAATATAATTATATAAATATACAAGAGCTGAGCACGGTTACTGCACGGAAGGGCTAGGCAAGATGTCTAAAATCCGCAAGCCGACTCAAATCTCGCTCTCGCTATCCACCGGAATCGAGCAATGGAAACGGGTGGGTAATACTCGTATCTTGACTGGCCGTGCGCTGCAGCGAACGTGATTCCCGTCGTCCAAATCCGTTCCGAATCCGTTGACTTCACGGACGATACTTAGAGGTGATACCAACGTTGTCGGCTCGTTCCATCGTAAATGGGAGACGATCGTTTCGCGGTCCGAACCACGGTTCAAGTCCCAGAACGTTCTCACCAGACGTAGCCGATCCGATAGTTAGGCGATTCGACCCCCTTGGTCCTGTAACGTGGTCGGTGGTGACCAGTTAGACATATCAGGGAAAGTTTTCTGGTCCTTTTGAGTATATTTAACCGTAGCTTTGGAAGCGTGAATGAAGGATCTTAATATTATAAATAAATGTAGATCGGTTCAAATAATCAATAATGTTTAATATATAAAATTACTTACGAGTATGGGCATAAAATACGAAGTTCAGCTACATCGGACGGACGTCGTGGCTGAACTGCCGTGTCTTACATATTTGGTATTAGTCGTCGAATTTACAATACTCATATATGACATGTGCCCCAGTCGGCGGAACGCAAAGTCCTCTCAGCAGTATGCACATTATATGAGCAGATTAACAATTTTGTAACAATCGGTGCAGTTCGTTCGCACCATAGGCAATAAAGCAATGGATAGGCTTCAACTATTTTGGTATAACAAGGGAACGTCGACCGGGATGGGAAGGAGATAAATACTGATTTCGTTTGTCATTTGTTAGTCTTCTATTGGGAATTATCAACAATGATAACGGATACAAATGCGCGTGAAATATGAATACGCTATATGAATTTATATAAGAGCCACGGTGAGCTGAATGTGATCCGAATTCGTTAGACCCTGGGTTCGCAGATTAATGTCATCGACAGTCATGGTTAAACCGACGCGTTTGGTAGTGCTGTCCTGATCGACAATGCTGTACAAAACGTTTTGAACAGTACGAGTATGTGTTGACAAATCGCGTTACTGATTTGTAAGTAAATTTTTAATTACGTTTCAAAACGCTCAGGTTACATCTCAATCTACCATTTAGTCAAATTGCTGGTATCATGTTAAAATCACATAACTCGGCGTATTGTAATAAGCATATATTCGAGTACTAGTTACATATATATCGTGAATAGTCCAAAACTTTTTCTTGATTTAGTTGAACAGGCATAACATGTAGCCCGATTAATAAATCGTCTACCGTGCCAACACAAACATTATTTGAAAATTAATGATAGAATGTAGTTGGACATACAACGTAAGAATTTTCAATCAACCAGACAAGTGCATTACGGTGATTTGTGATATCTGTTCTGATAAATTTTGATCATTTATCTGTCCACAAAATGTTTTAAAAGATCACAATTCTTCTGTGTTCACGAAGGAACCACATACAAAACATTGATCTCATTATCAAAACCCGTACACACTATGTATATCAGCAATATCATGCATATTATGCATATTAGCAAGACAAGAAGTCACAGACAACATGACAACTAACATTTACCGAAGAAAAAACCAAATGATCAACGACTGATTAACGACCGATACTCGATTCTAAAAAAATTAAAATAGTGACGATATTATATATTTGAAATTTTTCAAGGAAAGGAAATAAAACTTTTAAGATATTCTAGGTATTATTTAGTAGAATAATAAAATACATTGAAAATGCATAGTAAATAAGAAATGATTTGGAGTATTACGCGTTTTACTTTAAAAAATAGTAATTCGTGATAAAAAATGTTTACTTTTTTTAATTTAATAAAAACAATTTGCATATTTCTGGTTTGATTGTATGTTGGTAGATAACACAATTAAACAGCTATGAAAAAAAAAAATGCATTAAAATGTTAAAAAGTTTTAATAGACATGAAAAAAAAATGTGTGGTAGCCTTTATCTTTTTTTAGTGTACAAAAATCTACTTTCGTATGATGTCAACTGGTCACATCCCGGAATAAATTAGAACGAGGACTTAAACTGAGTAGTCATACACGACTTACTAATGGAAATATCTCCGTGAATATATTATTTTTTTTTTTCAATATGTTTGTTATAATTCGTTATAATACTGTAGGGGACTGTAATATGTTAAATATATTATTAATTGCATGTTTTTATTCCTTAATCGGCTTATCATTCGTATTATTTATTACAATAGCCATTATATACGTATATGTTCCCAGCATCCCCCCCATACGAAATTCGTAATTTTTTTTTTTATTAACATTTAATATGTAATTTGTATGAATTTGCATGCTTATTTCCCAAATTTATACGAATTTAGTTTTAGCACTGCAAAGAAAAACAGAGGTGGTGCTGGAGACATGAGTTTACAGAACCTCTAAATAGAACCATTAAGGGTAGTCTAGTTATGACGATCTCATCATTAAGTAATTATTGTGTATGAATTTTTATTTCCGTTTCCGGTATTTATACAAACTTTATTCCAAGTCCAAAGAGCTTTTTCCAACTAGTGCATTAAGAGTAGTGCGGGTTTTTCGGTCTCATCAGTTAATACGTATTTTGAATTCTTATAAGTGGCACCTACTATATCATGTATGATTTACCTAATTCCATTTTCATTATAATTGTATATTCATATTACGTGCATATTACATGCATGTACTAGGTATTTTAAATTTGAATAATTTAACAATACCATTGTAAGGACTTACTATTTGGACCTGAAGTGGGGTCCATACAAATTTCGGGAATATGCGTATAAATTGTTACAAAATAAGTACTTAATTATGAGATCAAAAAACCCGTACTACTTTTATCGGTTCTGTTTGAGGGAGTTGGGGATCCACCAAAATGGAAAATTGACTTGAATTAAAGTTCGTAAACGTCGGGAATGGAAATACGAATTCACAAAAAACTAGTACTAAATTATAAGACCGCAAAAACTACACTACTCTTAGTGGTTCTGTTTGGGGGTGCTGAGGACAGATGTTTCCAGCACCACCCCTGTTTTTGTTCATAGTGCTAAGACTAAGTTTATAAAAATTTGAAGAATAGGCATATAAATGCAAACAAATTGAATACTAAATGTTCAGCAAAAAAAAAATACGAATTGCGTAATGGGGAAATGTACATCCATTATATGCGTGCATTTTTTTTCAAAATTATTATTAATTATAGTTGTAATTATGGAAATAAAAATGTCCGCTAAAATAAATTTCATAAAATGACTTCTTCATAATTGTATACGAAAGAGAAGTTCGAGTTATTCCTATAAGTCGATTAAGGAATGAAAATCTGAATTTCATATTACGTCTTTCATATGGTTTCCGCTAAAAAATGAAACAAAAATTGAAAAAATTGAAAAAAAAAACATTACATTAATGAAAATATTTCTATCGGTAAACGATGAGAGACCCACCATGTGCATAGTGTTATTGTTAAGTGCAATGTTATTTATCATGCACGGTGTTTTGGACATTATTGAGAAAACTGAACTCTTTTCGGAATAAGAACGCACCGGATTCGTGCGTACAAATGATTGCCGAAACAACTACGGGTCTCGTACGCTCATCGATCGGCCGTCGATCTACAAATGCTATAGCAGTTCTGTCGGTCATCGGGATAGTTATTATTATTACAGTTACGATTGTTACCGGTGTTGGCAGCGATGATCTGTGGAGAGGGATGCGTGCACAAAACATAACAATAATTTCTAGTTTTAGAAAAATCCTCCGAAGAGAATTGCTGTAGACACCGCGCGCTGGTAATAACAACAACAGTAATAATAATAATTGTCGCGACGACCGAGAAAACGCCGATAGCAGTCGAATATTGACAGCCATAGCACGTCATTGAGCGTCTGACTGCCGCCGACGGTTGTTCCGGCGAGTATTTGTACGCGCGAGCGCGGTCGGTTGTTATTCTGAACCCAGTGTAGTACAACCGTAAATCGTAGGTCCGCAAACTTCGATATTATCTTACGATCTATGGATGCACGTACAGTTTTTAGAACTAAAATGTTTTGATATTTCGTTCAATTTTCGTTTCATCTTCATAACAGGATCTACATGACTATTTAAGTAATCACAATACTTATCGCTACCATGCTTTAAAAAGTTGTTCCTACTATCTTTATGTGACCGTTCATTTCCTTTGCATTTGCTGGTCAACGATGGGATTCGATCGTTGTGCTTTATTGATATTATGCTATCTGAACTCGTCTGGACAGAGCAATTTGCAGTACGTTTAGTCGTTTTTGAATCGTCGGCAAGTGGCGCGGCAACATCTTTGCTTTCAATCAAACGGCAAACGCATTCGGAAAAAGTGCATACAGTATCATTACTTGCAGGAGCGTTACACACTTCGTTCTCCGGTTCTTTACGTATACTGGTATGTTTTAGACCTTCTACAGAGTCTCCTTGTTGACGTCTTGCATTTAACGATAGTAACTCGTTTATTTTCAATGTCAATATGTCTATTTTGATCTCTTGGAAGTGAACTTTGTTTTCTAGTTTAGTCTTGTCTTCTTCCGTTCTAGAAATTTTGTTTTGTTGTTTTGACGTTTGAACGCATTGCAGAACCGAATCGGCCAGAAATATTTCTAACTTCCCTTCTAAACGGATCGGTTTGTATTCTTTCGGTTGCGTAGAGGTACTTTTGATGGCGGACTCATCTAATGATTTGAATGAACAATTTTCCACATATTTTTCTTCTCTTAAATCATTCGATATCGGCCGCGGTCTTATCGTTTTCAGGTGCGTATTTCACCGGACTGTATTTGCTCTTGGAATCCAATACGTTTCTGGATGTAAGGGATGATGATTTGATCTGCTCGTTCCAGAATGCCATACTCATGCTGAATACACTCGAATTCATTTTCATCGATAAGTTTTCAGTCTTCATAAAACATTCCGAAGACGATTTATTTGTACTAGATTCACAATTGTTTTGTGCTGGTAACTCTTCAGCCGAATCAATTACCTATTATGATGTTAATTTCAAATGTTTATTGTATTCAAATGAATCAGTTAAGTAAGAATAACTTACATTTTTAAGTTTTTCCACTCCGTCCGTCAAATCCTTTTTCAATTTCTTCTTACATTCTACCTCGTCGTCCGTATGTGCTTTAGAGTTAGGTACGCACAGAGGCTTTTCTTCGGTTATTTTTGCCTGATTTGTATTATATATCTGCTGAATTTCCTCTCGATACCTTTTTACTCCTTCCATTCGTCTTTTTAACCATTTCCATTTCTATAGGTTCCATTATATCCTCGTTTATCGATATTAGATCATGTTCGGACAATGACGAATTTTGTGGTCGGCGGTTTATGCTATCCATATCGTGCATGTAAAGGTCACTTTGATTTGATAAACTGGTTTTAGAACTATTTTCTGATGACATTTTAGAAGAGAATTTGAAATTTGATAGTTGTGTTATTTATATTTTGTAAAAATTTTGAGCTAATTATTAGAATAATCTGAAATTTTAATTCGTTGTTCAATATATTTACTTTTATTTATCTACAGTAACCTTGGATACCAGGTGAATCATTAACATTATACCAACAAATATTTATTTTTTTATAGTTTAAAGATAATTTACATCTTAATAATTATACGAGTAAATAAACTCACACTCTGACCTTTAAATTCAAACTGCAACGCAAAGTTGCCAAGGATTACTACAGTTGATACTATAGCTCTTTATAAAACAATACGAATCATCTTGTTAAAGACCTGTCGTTACTTCATAAGCCCAACAATCCACGTAAACGCCTAAAAAGGAAGTGGTTTAGAGACCTTCTTTTCCATAACTAATGGAAAACCAAAGTAATAAAAGTGTCGTCTGTGGGCGGCTTCTCTTAACAACTTAAGCATGTCAATATTTAAAATTTATAATTAAAATTTATACTTATTATACTTATTTGTATAGATTGTATAATAATAAATAAAAAAATAAAAATAAATAAATAAATAAATAAACCAGCTAAGTTACTCGGCGTTGCCCGGAAGAACTACTTTTAGGTGTAAAATGTTGTGGAAGCAATGTCTTTTCAAGTGTAAATCATATGATATTTTAATGTGTACCCACCCCACATGTGTATTTTTGTTTTTTCATATTTACAATATTATTTTAGAATATTATGAGTAATATTGTTGAGTGCAATACATATGTTATGTTTAGTCAATCGTTTTTGCTTTATTTTTATAATTAAATACGTAGACACGTTACGCATGTCTGAACTACGGTAGTACGGCGTGCAAATGAAATTAACGTGTACTGAGTATAAGCACCGTGGCAAAGCAATGGAGAGATAACTAATAAATATGATTTGTATGTGTATTAGTTTATGTTAAGGTATAGTTTCTTAGCTGCGACTGGTCGTTGCGGCCGGTCTATTGAAATTAGCATAATATATTTTTGTATTGGAATGTTATTGATTTTATTGATTCATACTGTTTAATAATTTACATAAATCTCAATCGGTAATTATTAAAATCAACAAATTTCCTAGATAACCAAAAAATGAAAAAGTCTATACGTCCAGTCCAAAAATGTTTCGACCTTTAATAATGGGATTTTCAAAAAATTCTTTTTTATTGCACGATGAAAAATATTAGAGGATCCACTATTCCAAATTCCAAGTGCGTACGTTGAGTAGTTTTTGAGATACAGCGATCAGTGACTAAGTGGTGTTTTGATTTTTTTATATATATATATATATATATATATATATATAGATAATAATTTTTTTTAAATATTTTTTGAAAAATAATCAACTTAAAATGAACAATTTATTTACGATTTATTCATATACCTGTCCAAAGAAGAAATTATAATGGTACAATGCAGCAGACCACATTATGATTAATACATTTTTATTTTTCAGAACTTAAATAAAACTATTTTGAATTAACTGGTATAAATTAATATTTGATTCATTGTGTATTAGTTATAATAGTTCATTTAATATTGATTTAGTATATTAATTCGTATGTTATATTCTTATTATGTATAGAGAATATAATAAAATTAATATTTCTATTTGAATACGATAAAACGAGCTGTTACTCGAATTCACTGATGCTTATCCATGTGGAACGCACAAATGTTTGATGTAGTTCGGCTGCAGTGTTAAGGACAAAGCTACATAAATCCAACACATTGACAGTGAAAATACGTCGTACGTAAATATTCAAAAGTATTTTGAATGATTAAATATACCATGTCTTATAAATAACACCATTTATTTAAAGATATATAAGAAATTAATGACATTAAATAAATAAATATATTTATTTTTTACAAAATTATTTAACAACTAAATTGATTATGTTTAAATATGAAAACATAACATTTAATTTATATATTGATCTCAATTTTTCTTTTAGGTTGTTCAAATCATGACTAATATTTTTTGATTTTAATTTTCTATTAAAATTAACTTTTTCTTAATTTTTTAATGAAAATATTATATAGTTTTGATTTTATAGAAAATGACTCATCAAATTTGTATAATTATTCAGATTAATTTGATTTCAAACAAACAATTATTATGTATGGTTTAGATTGAGAAAAGTGTAGATAATTTTAAAATTATTAAAAGTATTAATTTCAGATGGTATGTAACTAAGTATTTCAACTATTATATTTATCAACATTTGTTGAAATATACTTGGTTTGAGAAATTAAAATTCAAAATATGTTATATATAGGTAGTAATAAAAAAATCAAAATTAGTATAGTTTTAGAAAAATAATAGACAATTTTTTCAATACAATACAAAACTTTTACATTTTTATTATTATTTTTTTGTTCATTCAAGTGTGTTTTATAAACTTTCACAGTATTCTTTAGTGATATTTTCATAAATAAATTATGTATACCACATTATAAGATTATAACTACATTTAACAAAAAAAATTAAGTTATAACAGAAACGGCGATAACGCGATAACAAGGGAACGAATTTTAATGCAAATTGCATTTTTTCTGAATGTCCAAAAACATTGTTTTCCAAGTACAAAGTTAATTTTATACATCTAGGAATTGAATAATGTAACTTTAATTTTGCATATTGAAGACTTTTTTTACTCTTTATAGTATTTTTTGACGTTTTTGGTGCATTTTTATATTTTTTAGTATTTTTTTTTTTTTTTTTTGTATATAATTGGATAAAACTTGATAATAATTTAGTTTAAAATTATGTATTCATTTATTGAAATTCAAGGTAAAATTATGACGAACGTAACTGTCTAAATTGTAATTATTTTTTTTTTAAATATTATTATAAATAAAATAAGATAAGATAAAGATAAATAAAACAGTTATACTAATATTAAAAAGAATAATAATTTATACAATAAATAAACACATTTTTTCAATGTTGATATAATTTTAAGAGCACTATGTAGTGAATATTATGAGCAATGGTGTTCCTATAGGGTATACTACATATATGCCGTATTCTTAGTACTCAAAATTATTTTGAAAATACAAGGTAATACTACGTATACTCAAAATTATTTTGAAAATACAAGGTAATACTACGTATACTCTAAATTCTCAAGTAATTTGCAATAATGTATTTTGATGTAATTTGTTTTACAGTTTCTAATTTAGTCATTATTTGTCAAATGATTAGTGTATTATTATTATTATATTAATTAGTTATAGATGGTATACCACAATAGTATTAGTTTATTTAAATAATTTTAATTTCTTATTCTATAAAAATAAAAATGTGTGTGTTTCAGTTTATTGTTAATATTTCCATGCCATTCCCACCAACAATATTTAAATCATACAAATATCCATATTTAGACACTCGTCGACATTAAGTCATATTTTTTTAAGGAAATTTTCTTATTTTTCTGGAGCATTTAAATTGGTTCACTCCTAATAAAGTTATTGTTATTATTATAATATTATCTTTCAGAAAATATATAAGAATATAGATAATTTGAACGGGTTGAGAGATATTTATAACTAAAATAATAGTATATGTTCAAAAATGTTATTTCTTTACTCTAAATTTAAAAACTAAAACAAGTAATATATATTAAAAAAAAAAAAATACATTATTTTTTTAGGAATAACGGTGTCGTAAAACGTATTTCTTTGTTTTAAATCTTGTATTGCTCTTATAATTTTTGTTAAGATGATAAGGTTATGGTGACCTATTTTATAAAAAGTGAAATGGGGTTCCTTGTGAGGACAAACAACATAAGGGTCGATGTTATTTCAATCGATTGGCATTGTCTATTTGTGTAGAACGTCAAGTTGGTCCCAGTCAACTGTTATGCTCTTGTGATCTACGTATTCATATAAATTACGCTTGCAAAACAATCGTCTTTCAGAATTGTTTTCAGAAAATATGTATATTTTTAAACAGATTTCATTGTTATACTTGAACATACATGAACGAAATACATTAGAGGAGCAAAAGGTTAAAAACTTATTATTACATATTTATCAACAATAATTTTTCGATGAATAATTTATGATTGTATGTTTTCTACAATAATCACGGTAAATATTTCGTGCAATTGAGTTTCACGCGTGAATAAATTAACTAACACGGATAATACCGATACGGGGGTGTTAAATAGTAGTGATATTCTAAGTTTTATTTTATCTCGATTAAAAAAAAAAAAAAAAAAAAAAATTATACCGAGGAAAAAACATAAACTGTTGCTAAGTAAAAACAATTCGCGTAAATTATGTTTAGCTAGTAAATAACGTCGATTGAAACCTACTAATAAGTTGTTCGAAACTCCGATAAACATGTTCAGGTTCATAAAACAACGTTGTTAAGAATAAACGAACGAAAGGAAACAAACATACGGTTACGCATAGTGAAATATGATATGTTTATACCGCGCATAATAAAAAATGTAGTGTACATTAAACTAGATAAATTTAGTGCAATATTTCCACACTTACGTGCGTATATGTGTGAAATATACACGAAGTTTTACAATGTTGTAAATCAAAGCATTTTTACCACTTGTTTGCTCAGAACTAACTAGGTATAATAACACGTTCGTTTATTCGGATTGCTATTTTTATTATTTCACATGACTGCGTTCGTTTTCAAACGAATAGCAATGGGCTGCATGAATAATTGAGACGGGCACTGCTGACCACACCGTTGTCACACATAGATTGGCCCGGTTTCGACTGCAGGGTTCGATTTCCTGGCTACCGGAAAATCGCGGTCATGATATCAGTTTACCCTTATAGTGTGCGGTGACACGGCATATACAACTGCAGCACGGAATATAATGATCAGAATGTACATTGATAACAAATTATATGTTAAGATAGAATAAGATCTGGGTCGAATTTTCAGCGCTTATTTTCTATTTAGCATATGGTATTTTTCCTAAACATTTGAACATAAATAAAAGTAAACGATAAACGTAAGCTTATATTATATTCAGCTTAAATAATAACGAATAAAAATAATTTCCGTTGGAGAAGTTTGTGAACAGTTATTTTGTTTGGAACGAGTTTTTAATCATACGTTAAAAGTGAAAAAAAAAAACGGCTTCAAATGAAATGACGACTGATCATCTGTTATCGTCCAAAAGTGTCCACCCCCTGACTGCAGTCTCCTCGTATGCAGTCTATAACGAGGGGGTGGTGTCCTATTCACATTACGATGGTGGCATATGTGGATAGGTACGCTCGCTCCAAACTCATCTCGGTGATCATGCCAATTCTCAAAGATTAATGGACGCGTATTTCGGTGAAACGGGCGGTAGCGCGACTCGAGTAGATGTGCATCATGTCGTGGATTTCATAATTTTTCTCGCCAGATAAAATCTATTTATACTGATAAAATCCATTAAACCAATAAAATGCATATCACACATGATCAGGTTGATATGTGATATTTTATTTCGTAGCGCAATAAATTTATCTTATATTAAACTGATTTATTTTTTATTTATCTATTCACGAGTTCACAACCTAACACAGTAAGGCTACTTCAAACTCATTAGTGATGTCTTAAAAAATAAGTGTTTGAAAAAAATAAATAAATAATATAAAAAAAGGAGTTTATAATAATCATAATAGTAAAATTATTTTTTCCCCTCCCAAAAGTGTTTTATGAAGAAATCGTAAAAGTTACCGTAAACAAAAAAAAAAAACAATTATTAATTCGTTAAATTCCAGTGATAATAACTATTCACAAAATAATATGTAACGATATTTTTTCACTCGATGAAAACAAATAGTAAATATTTATTGACTGTAGTTTATAATTAATCTAAATTTTAATGGAATATGTATGTAATAAATTTGATGTAATATCAAAAAAAAAAAACATGTTATTTTATATTTATCCTAAACTTTAAATAACAATTAATAATTTAAAAATATGTAACGGGAAAAATATAATCGAATAAAATCATATGTGCGTATTACTATATTAAATAATTTATACAACTAATTAACGATAAAATATATTTAAAACTTTAGTTTCTCAAGAATACATTAAAAAAATAGTTTATTAATCCATTTAATTTAAAAGAGAAAAAAGTTAAATTGGTTTAAATAATAATTCATTAATTTCGTAATTACAAATATCGATTTAATTGGAATACCAATATAACAATTTTAAAAAACATAAAAAGTAAATGGAGATACATAAAATATTCCATGAGATATTTTTCAGTGGTTTTTTTTTAAGCTCTTATATTGATTGAAAAAAACCAATACCAGTTGCATTACAAATTAATCGTTTAACATGTAATTCGATTACATATTTCGGTATTTAAAATTGCAAACATTTAACTTAATTAGAACAGTGACGTTGATCATCGAATATTAGATGTAAATACTTTTATATGGGCCATTTAAATAAAAGCTCAGTATAAATATGATAAGGCTAAATGAACTTAAAAATAATTTCCTATTGCTTTTGAAATTTTAGCGCAACCTTTGGTGGACTGTGTATAATAGTTTATAATAACACTACTTATAATGTGTTTTAAAACCTTTTGAGTATTATATGCTTTGATTCATCTTTATCTATTTTGCAAATGATGTACAAAACTACAAATGTCATATCTAAAGATACTGATAATTACTTATATTTATAATTTAGTGTATATAGTTTCAATCATTCTTAATTTAATTCTTTTCTTCATATTTCTATTCTATTTATTTAAATTTAAATCTGATTTAAAGAGGTAAACTGTATAGACAATTAAATATTATCTTATTTTTTTAGCATAAACAAAATAAACAAATGATAATACTCCATCAAGATCATTACTGATAGGTTAAAAATGGAATTAATATTATATTTATTCAAATAAAAAGCTATGTGTTGAAGATATTTATAGAAAATTCAAATCGAATAAAATAACCATAAATTATAAAAAGCATTTATTCAAGAGACAATAAATATTAAGTATTTAACAAAATATATTAATTGAAGTAAACTTAGAATTCCATGAAATAATTTATATTCATATAATGTGTTTAATAAAAAACAATGGTAATAACTAGTGCTCGGATTTATATGCAAATACATATTTTTACTGTGACATGATAAATTAATTTACGTAAGGGATAAATTCGTTTCCATTGACTTTGAATAAATTGAACTAAATTTAATTTTACATATTTTTATATATTTGACTATAATTATATGTTTTTACATATTTTTCAATAATTCCATTTTTTTTCTACATATTTAGACAATTTGTAAGTGTACGATTATTAATACACGATTGTATTTCTCAAATGAGTTTTTTTCTATATATTTCTCTTTTTATTTAAAATATTGTAGACAAAATAGTAAAAAAAAAAAGAACCGGATGGGCCTCGCTCTGCTGTACAGTTAGGGGTGGAGTGCACCTCGCTTATAGGATAGGTCATTATTATAATGGATTTGTTAAATTTGAATGCAATGATAGATATCATTGTATACGAATAACGATTCTGAACGGAGTTCATTTGTTAGTCTAGAATATAATACAATGTTATTTATAAATATTATATAAGTATATTTTATTTTTAAACGAAAAATTTAGAAAAACCGAAAATTTAAATTGTCTATAAATAAGTCAAAATATGTCAAAATACTATGAAATTTAAACCATGTATAGAAAACGTCAATATAAAGATTTAATGATAATTTCAAGTTGTTGCGGTTTTTCGTTTTTGAGTTAGGGCATTTTAAAAAAACCGATATCATTTGTCAGTCTAGAACATTCTACATTATATTATATTTTACATGTAATTTTATGTCAATATTCGATGTTCAAACGCTTATAAAAAAAAATTGTGCCTATGGATTTTAATAATTTTTGAATGACATTAAGAACTACTTCTGTGGAATCTTCGATTAAATTTTCAAGTATTTTGTAGAAGCCAAATTTTTTTTATCACCGATTATAAAAATAAAATGTAAAAAAATCGAATATTTTAAATGACTATAAGTGGCTTAAAAATCAATATAATATTTTGAAAAAAATATTGCATAAAAGAAATACCAATCTTAACAGCTGGTAGAAATTTCAAAAATCTGCGACTTATACTTTTTGAATTATAACAAATATTTAAAATCGTCTGAGAATAAATCGCTATTTTATGCAATTTCTTAAATATTTAAATTTCAAACAGTCGTACAATTTTTTCCTCTTAGTACGGTAGAAATTTTTTTAAAGATTTTTGAAGAGTAGCTCATAGATAACCTAGTGTTAAAATTTTGAACCTTAAGTATGAACAAAAAAAATTTTATGAATTTTTATCTACAAAATAACATGCAAATTATCGTGATTTTTACACATTTTATACAAATTTGAGAATTAAGGGCTTATAAAAAAAAATTGAGTTAACCGATCACCGATATTTTTTAGTTACGATAAGTTTAACTTATTATAAATCTAGTATAAAATTTTCAAGAGTTTTCGCTCAATCAATTAAATTTTATAGATGTTTAAAAACAAAAATTTAACAAAAATCGAAAATATAAATTGTCTATAAATAAGTCAAAATATGTCAAAATACTTTGAAATCTTAACCATGTATATAGAACGTCAATATAAAGATTTGGTGAAAATTTCAAGTTGTTGCGATTTTTCATTTTTGAGTTAGAGCATTTTAAAAAAAACCGATATCTTTGTCAGTCTAGAATATTATACAGTATATTATATTTTACATGTAATTTTTTGTCAACATTCGCTGTTCAAACGCTTATAAAAAAAAATTGTGCCTATGGATTTTTATAATTTTTGAATGACTTTAAGAACTACTTCTGTGGAATCTTCTATTAAATTTTCAAGTATTTTGTACGAGCCACATTTTTTTTATCACCGATTATAAAAAAAAATTGTAAAAAAATCGAATATTTTAAATGCCTATAAGTGCCTTAAAAATCAATATAATATTTTGAAAAAAATATGACATAAAGGAAATACCAATCTTAACAGCTGGTAGAAATTTCAAAAATCTGCGACTTATACTTTTTGAATTATAAAAAATATTTAAAATCGTTTGAGAATAAATCGCTATTTTATGCAATTTCGTAAATATTTAAATTTCAAACAGTCATAAAATTTTTTCCTCTAATTCCGGTAGAAATTTTTTTAAAGACATTTGAAGAGTAGCTTATACATAACTTCGTGTTAAAATTTTGAACCTTAAGTATGAACAGAAAAAATTTTATGAATTTTTAACTACAAAAAAACTTGCAAATTATCGTGATTTTTACATATTTCGTATAAATTGTAACTTTGAGCACTTATAAAAAAAAATTGTGACTTACGATTTTAGATTTTTTTTTATCAGTTAAGGAACAACTTATAAGAAACCTTGTATTAAATTTTCAAGATTTTCTAGGCAGCCAAAAAAATTTTATCGTTATTTAAAAAAAAAATACTTAAAAATATTGAAAATTTCAATTGTCTATAAATAGCTTAATAAAAGTCAAAATACTTTGAAAATTTAATGGTGTATAGAGAACGCTTATCTAAACATTTGGTGAAAATTTCAAGTATTTACATCGATTAGTTTTTGAGTTATAGCAAAATAAAAAATTTGATTATGTCAAAAACTGGTTTTGCGTAAAAACTCCCGTTTTTCCCAAATTTTTTTATGGTTTTTCCCGTCGCATTTAAAAAATATTGAAAATTTTTAACTTTTGACCCCCCAAAGTACCAAATAGATTCACTTTCCTTTCAGAAAAGTTGCTACATAAGGCAATCGAAGCATTTTTACTGCCCCAAAACGTGTCGACAGACACAAAAAAAAAAAAAAAAAAAAAAAAAAACACACATCATTGTAAAATCAATACATTCTTCACTCCGTTCAGAATCTAAAATTGTAAATGTATAAGGTAAAAAACAAAATTCGAATACCGAAAATCGCATATTTCTATTAAATAATTTATTAATTATAATATTTTACTATTATTTTGCGTGTAGTTTAAATAATTACAATTTGTATTCCTTTCAACAACTCTCTCAAAAAAAAGGGAGCAAAACTCAATTTTATCTTCATATCATGACGTGTCTTTGGTTTACAAATGAATTTTTTGGTGTGTACATCGTGTTCTTTTTCGTTTCTAATGGTTCATTTGCATAACGCAATAACTTTGACGAATCGTAATGGGGTTTTTTTTTTCATAATAACTCTGGTGACATTATTGGATTCCTACTTGAACGTTTACAGTTCAAATGGAATAAGAATTGTAGAAAGAAAGCACATTATTGTTAATTATATTGATCTGCATAATATTCACGTCACTAAATCTCATTAATCTAGATTTTTTCTAAATCCACTTTACTTTTTTTTCATGATTGTTATAATATTTTTCTATACTTACATAAGTATAATAAGTTATATACATTTGCGTGGTAAATTAAGATATACTTTTTTCTTTTATTTTACTATACAAGTAGATATAATTAGAAATATTTATATACAATAATAAAATTATCATTGATGAATATAATAAATTAGTTTTATAGAATTTATTATTAATCAACAATGTTTGGGCTCATTTCTTATTAGAAGTAAAATATAATTTTCAAAATGGCTTGAAGTATGCGGTTTGGAATAGCTGATTTGTTCAGCGTAAAAATGCTCAAAGCAGTGGTAAAAGTCGTTATGTATAGGAAAGTAATTGCTTTACACCCATCATGACCTGTAATAAACCTCGACGTAATTGATTAAAAAGCTCTTGGTGGTTAATAATATTCAAAGGCTTAGCAATTTATTATATATAAATCGGTCAGATATATATAATTTAATATTTACAAAAACGCAGTATTAAAATATAAATGATTCGATATTTTATTCATCTTAAGATGACTTGGATTAGGTAATTATTCAAGAATTTAAATTTGTTCATTCATGTAGAACAGCTAAACAGGATAATAATGAAAAAATAAAACTTTAGAGGTTTTTTTTAAATTTATAATTCCACCTAAAGTGAAATGTAAAGATTTATGAAATAATTGTTTTTAATAAAATGATGAAACAATTAAATAAAACAAAAGTTATTAAATAGTTATTACTTTTAAATTAATTTATAAATACTCGTAAACAGTTTTTATGTAGAAATAAATAAATAAACAAAATCGTAGCCTGGAGTATTAAGATACGTATGTTGTAAGTTCGGGTTTGAATTAAAAATGTATCGTTAGTAAGGTCATATAAAGATAATTTATTTTAATACGGGAGATTATTTACAATCATAGAATTATAATATATATCTAATATATTGTGAGTCTATGTTTAAAATGAATTATTATTAGACATTATTAGATATGTTCAGAAATATATATTTTTTAGCTACAATTTATTATTATTTGAAATGTATTGATATCAGATTTTATTCTTAAAGTTGATCTGTACTGTTAAAATATTATTAAAATTACTTATCTTTATTTTTTTTTTTTTTTTGTACGATACTTCTAAAACTAAATAAATAAAAATGGTTATTTTTTTAGATTCTGAACGGAGTGAAGAATGTATTGATTTTACAAATGATGTTTGTTTTTTTTTTTTTTTTTTTTTTTTTTTTGTGTCTGTCGACGATTTGGGGCAGTAAAAATGCTTCGATATAAAATTTTTTCTGTTCATACTTAAGGTTCAAAATTTTAACACTAGGTTATCTATAAGCTACTCTTCAAAAATCTTTAAAAAAATTTCTACCGGAATTAGAGGAAAAAATTTATGACTGTTTGAAATTTAAATATTTACGAAATTGCATAAAATAGCGATTTATTCTCAAACGATTTTAAATATTTTTTATAATTCAAAAAGTATAAGTTGCAGATTTTTGAAATTTCTGCCAGCTGTTAATATTGGCATTTCCTTTATGTCATATTTTTTTCAAAATATTATAATGGTTTTTAAGCCACTTATAGGCATTTAAAATATTCGAATTTTTTACATTTTTTTTTTTATAATCGGTGATAAAAAAAATTTGGCTCCTACAAAATATTTGAAAATTTAATAGAAGATTCCACAGAAGTAGTTTTTAATGTCGTTCAAAAATTATTAAAATCCATAGGCACAATTTTTTTTTACAAGCGTTTGAACATCGAATATTGACATAAAATTACTTGTAAAATATAATAAAATGTAGAATGTTCTAGACTGACAAACTATATCGCTGTATGCAACTGCCAACCCATCCTAATTGAAAAATATATTTATCGTTTCAAAATAAAATATACTTTTTACAATGTTTATAAATAACAATGTATTATATCCTAGACAAACATATGAACTCCGTTCAGAATCGTTATTCGTATACAATGATATCTATCATTGCATTCAAATTTAACAAATCCATTATAATAATGACCTATCCTATAAGCGAGGTGAGTGCACCCCTAACTGTACAGCAGAGCGAGGCCCATCCGGTTCTTTTTTTTTATTTTTTTTTTTGGTTTTTAATTTTGTTTAAATCTGTAATGATATAAAAAATCATAGTTTATTTATTTTCTAAAACAAGTTGAACCAAATTTGAATTTGGAGCAGTCTTTTTAATTTTATTGTAGTTATGTAAAATGTAATAATTATTTTTATAACCTATTATTGATAATTAAAATTAAACTATGAGTGATAAATTGGTATAACAAATGTATTAATGTATCAATGGTAATTAGAAAATTATTTAGTATTAGAATAATTTTGAATAATTTTATAATTTTCTCGATAACTCATTTAATATTAATAATGTTAACAAAAAACGCCAAAAAAGCCATAAAAATACTGAAAACATCTTATAAATACATAGTATAAATAAATTTCTTAACTATTTTTCTTTGTATGAAAATTCTTAATCTTATGTAAATAATATCATATATTGTACATTATTTATTTATTTAATTTTAAAATAAATATACGAATATATAAGTGTTACATTATGCATTTGAATAATTTGAATAATCTATCTTATGTAAGCTAGACTTGTAGCAAATATAAAGAGTAACTAATTACACATTTAAATTTATATACACTTTTGAGATTATACATCATAACTATATAAATTATAATACTTTAATGAGAGGCACAGTCATATACATAATAGATTTTTTTAAAGTACACTTTTTAAAGTCACACTCATTGGCAGAGTTAAAAAACAGACACAAATTAATATACAATTTGAAATATAAAGTTACATACATTATAAAAATGTAAAAATGAAGCACTGGTATAGATAAAGTTAAACTTATATTAGATTTTCAGAGATGATAATAATCGTTTTATAATACTTTTTAAGACATTACTTTGTTAATGATAATTATTTTTTGAACATGAAAAGACAAAGAATTGTAATATAGGGACTAAGATAATCAACAAATATTTGTACAAATGATTTTTTAAATGGTAATATTTCAGAGTCTAAAGATCGAAAAGCTTTTTAATTATTAACTCATTTTTTTAATAATCGTGTAATGAATAAAACTAAAGTTGCAATATTTCTAAAGTTAAAACGTTATATGTTATATGTTGATATATAATATAGATTAGATATTAATTATCTGTTGGTATAAATCTTGACGTTACCATAAAACACAGAACAACTGATGTCAGTTTTTAAAACTGTTGAATATGTGACATTGTTGATATAAAGTCCATTAAAATTCAACTATTTATAAAAGAAATCTGTTAGTTAATCCCTAGAAGATTAATTGTTGTAAAATACAGCTTACTTATAATCGATTATTTTCTATAAACTAATTTATGATTACGATTCAATTAAAATAATTTTATTTTTCCTTTTCATGTACCCTAATTTCCAACTACATAATTAATATCTTCAATTTCATTTCAATTTTGAAATCAGTAAGCTGCTAATATATATATACTCGTATATATACACGAGTATATTAGTATTTAAAATATTAAAATAATTTACTATGTATATTATTAAGACATTATTCTCGTATTGTAGTCCTTTATTATTTAAAAAAAAATCACGTAAATAAGTATTATTATTCTATGATTTGAATATTTTTCTCTATTTTCTTGGTAGTAATTACTTATGCTTATGTTTACATAATTTATCAAAGTTCCTTTTTTTATAAAATAATTTAGTTATCGCGTTACAGCATGTACAAATTGTGTAGTAAATAAACGGACTGACTTAGTACTAGATAAAATAAGAACCTGATTCTATCGGAGAGTAGTGCCAATTAATCATTTATCGGAACACATTTATTGCATTAATAAAATCAAATAATTAAATATGATTTATTATCAAAGTGCTAATGGAAAAAAAAACAGTTTTTTGTTATTTTAAATTTTCTTTTAGCTACCTAAAGATTTAATACCTTATTTCCATTTTCTAGTTTTATTTTTTTTATTTGAAAAAACAATTGTGAATAAATTATTTTTATCTAATATCAAGTAAATAAAGGTGTTGCCTTAAATAATATAATATAAATAATATGATTATTAAAACCGTAAAAAATATTATTACCATATTTATGCATTTCTAATACATATCTAAGTTATAATTTTATAGACTTTTAAGTAATGATAAAGTACAGTTGAACAATTAAATTCAAAATATCATTGATTTGTTTTTTAAGTAGGCAAGTTTTAATATCCGACATTTTTAAAGTGTGCAAAAGGCGTACCTAATATAAAATATAATATAATATATTTTAGTAATAATATATATCACACATTTTTCTCCGGTTCGAAAAATATGTGTTCGTATACTCACGTAAAAAAGGACCACTACTGTATCAATCATTTTGACGGTTAATATCCGAATCATCACGTGTAACTATGAGACATGTCAGTGTTATCGATAAAAAAAAAAAAAATACATAAATAAAATACAGTCTACGTGTTTTGAATTGAGTCCTCGGAGTCACGGTTTAGTGTTCCTAACGGAAGTCAGTGCAATGTATGTGTGGCATACTGTATACACGAGTTGATAGTGTTATAATATTTAAGCGTGGATTTAGAGCTGGGGATAGAAATGCAATACAACCATGACGATACAGGGTATAGACGCGTATCAAGAGATCATTTTATACTGTACGCATGTGTTAATTACAAATAGTGTAATCACCAATAAGTCAATAAAAAATAAATCGCAATTATATGGTATATGTGAATGTATCCAGAAATTAATAACCACCAGAGAATAAACAGCGTATTAGTATGTACGTATCGGTCAGTAGGACGGGAAGGATGCGAAGGATGCAAGATTATGAGCTGAATAATGAATGAAAAAATGGGATCTGCTAGTGAATATTGCATCCGTAGGGCGTTGATTAATTAACTGATGGTAAAAAAGTGACTTTATACTGTTTATGTTTGTTTTTTTTATTAATAAATCGGATACCCAATTGTTCGGAAACGTTTCCGTTAATTCTATTTTACCGCCGTGGCCCTTACCAAATATCCCGTTGTCCAATCATTGACACCGATTCGGGAAACTACGAGGAAATGAAAAAATAATACAATTTTGTTTTGAAAGCCAGTGAAATAATTTTAAGTCAACCGATGACTCGGGGGAAAAAAATTCGATCACCTCAAGTGCCTTTTTCTATTTTGATTCTTAGTCACAGATGTATGAAACTTTAGCTGAAACCTTATTTAAACTTGCGTAGATGTACTAAAAGATAAACAATTAATATTATATAATTAGATTTTTTTAGTTTTTTAAAACAAATATATACTTTCATATAAGTTTAGTTCATTCAATACGAAATTTTTGTTTTGAGATAAATACACTATATAATGAAAAAATCATCATAAGATAATATTTTATTTAGTTTAATTCCGACAAACTGACGTAAATTCAATTAAAGTTTTTGTATTAATTCCTGGTGAAATAAAAGTTATTGAATAGACTACAATTTTTTTTTTGAACATGTGGTTCATTAATTTATGAATAAATCATGAATTGAAATAATGTTAAGGTTACTATAAGCAATTATTTATTGCTAATTTTATTTTTATTTTAATTAAACTATAACACTTTACCTATAATGTTTAATTTAATAAATGTTATGAATATTAAAAAATTAAATTTTAATTTGAAAGAATTTAAAAATTTTAGATAGATTCGTATCTTCTTACACGCAAAGTAGCAAGCTGAATCACTGTAACAATACTAAAATATTACTTGAAAAATATTTATTCAATTATTTTATTTATTCATTTTCTATTGCAGAATAAATTTTTATATATTTAAAATTGACAGTAAAAATTTATTTATTTTATTAATTATGTTTCTATTCTTACAAAATTAGATATTTCCACTATAAGATAATAAAAAACACCGTGATAAAATACATTAATACCATTATCATTCATAAATGACTGTTATAATTCAAATTATTCTGTAATTTTTGATTTACAATTTATTAATTTATTATGTTTGTGACAATTTATGATATTGGGTTATATGATATTTATTATATTAGTTATTGTTATGTTTAGAGCTAAATTGTGATTAGCTTTTGTCACCATAACTTCGTCACTATAATCGCGGTAGTCCCCCATCCAGGAGTTGAGATTGGTAGATACAGGTAAGTTGTTACGGTACGCCGATTGGTAACTCCCATCAAATACTATGTATCCTCACTTTATATTTAAATTAATATATAATTAATTATTTTATTATTTTCATTGTGCATCAAATGTTTAATTAATAATATTGTTCTGTCTATTTTTTGCAGATTAGGTTGAATAGAGGATAATTTTAAAGAATATTAAAATGTGCATTTTGTAAACTTGCCAAAAAAATTCAAAACCATAGAAAAAGAAACTGCAGAAAAAAATAAAAAAATAAAAAAAAAAGTTTTATATATACTCATAAAAATAATTCACTGTATCTACACTGCGGTTTTAAAAACGATTTTAAATCATAATGTAATTCCTAATAGGTTATTTTATGTGTTGAATATTTAATAAATTTATATTTTATGATTTATTTAGTTCATTCATTTTAAATTAATTTAACTATATTTATTAATTATAATTAGCAATTTTGTATACATATATATAATTAGTTCTAAATTCATTATCTATACACCTACACTTATGTAAACCATCTACGATGATAAAATACATAAAAATTTGAAGATAAGCAGTACGTTAGGATATTCTTGAAACTTAGTAACTACAAAATGGTATAATCATAGACAAGAAAGGGTCTTTACAAGTTTTAAAGCTCAAGCTTTAGCTACTTTTTATGTAAATTAGCCATGTGGTAATCACTCTTATACCTTATGAAATGTTACCAAAACTTTAACTACGGATGATTTGATAATTTGAATATCAACTAAAATAATTAATTATTAAAGAAGATAATAATAGATTTATCAAAATATTTTAATATTTTTTTAGTCCAATTTTGAAATTACTTTTTTTATTTTTAAATAAAAAAAAAATGAATAAAAAGATAAATTTTTTATTTTTAAAATATGTTAAGAAACTACAAAATATCTTATTCAAAGCTAGACAGATTAAAGAATACTATAAAAAGTAAACAAACTCATTCTTAACTTGTAGTTCTTCTATTCAAGTTAAGGTTAAAGTTATTCAAATGTATATATATAAACAATTTTTTCAAATTTTTAACAAACGTATTTAATCTCTTCTTAATCTAACAAGAACTTTATATTTTTACTATTGTAATATATATAATGATATTTTTATTAAATTTAATTTTTAATCGTTACCGTTTCGAAGTAAACTTGTAATACGACTTACAGTTTAACATTATTATACTTTATATTAGAGTTTACTGAGATATTGTGAAATTCAAATTTTTATACTTAATTTGGGGATTTAAAAACATTATATTTATATTTTTCATTGTTTTTCACATATGTGTTGCATAAAAGATACACATATCGTATAAAATATATTATGTAAGTATGAACTAAACTGAATTAGTGTATGAAACACTACGATATTCCAAAACCAAATCAATTGTTTTATCTTCACTTATAAGTATTATAAGTTAGTTGAATATTATGTTTTGACATTTTATTATATATATTAATTTAGATTTTTACGCTATATTATGTCTTTGATTTATTATTATATTTTGATGCTTTTCTATGTATAACTAATTGATTATCGATGTACAAATTTATGATTGACTAAGAGAACATTTAATTCAGTGAGTTAGATGAATAGCACAAGTTAAATAGAGGTGGTTTATTGTTTTGAAAATCAATACAGATTCAAAATTATTATAATAAGAAAAAAATAATATCACTAATAAACTTAATCTAGTATTTAAACACAAATTTACATATTTCTATTTACTCACCCTTGCATAAGTCACTCTTGGGTGTAATATTATTTGGTTAAAGTCGAAAGGAATAATGTTTGTTGTATTCGGATAGTAGCTATAAGAATATCTCAGTTTTCTCTGTAATAATTCAAATTAATGAGTTATTATTTTTTATTCAACTTTTAAAGTTTGTTAAAATAATTGTTATAGTTGTGAAATATATTTTATAATACATTTATATAGTCCAAACATTTTACTCCTTCAGAAAATGTTCTTACCAAAATCAACACTGTTAAATTAATATAGCGCTAGGCATATTTCACTTAATATTCAGCATCTAAAAAAATCATTTTTTTAAAGTATTGGCAGAAAATAAATATTAGGTATTATAAATGGTGATATAAACTGTCACGTTTATTTTTTCGCTTTACCTTTGTATTAGTCTATTCAGTAAAGTTATTAGATTAAGGGTGGAATCTATTGATTTTACAATTATGTCTTTTTTCATTCTATGCTCAAACTTACTGTTAGTAAATCTCCACCTTAAGACTCATATATAATATCTCATTCAGTTATAAATAGGGGTCGACTAGTATTTGAAGATATATTTCTGCTATCAGTTTTCGATAAAAAGAAAAAAAAGAAAAAATTGAAAATTTATCATGAAAATTCATTTTATCCTTAAATTATATAGCATAATGCAATAATAAAAATATATTTTTAGTTCTTAACTTATAATTGTATTCAGTAACTTAATAATTTACTATGTTATGTTTACATTCTCGTACTATTTAGACTTTTGCGAAATTGAATATTAAAAATCAATAATTATGCTACAGGACCATAATTAGTTGACAAGGCTATGCAAAATTAAGTACTATTTTACTGTTTTATTGAACTGCAAAAAGTAAACATTTGCCTATATTAAAACTAAAATTGTCAGTGTAAATATATAAAAAAACTTACATTTTTGAATTAAATAGATAGCATACAACTATAAAAATGAGAAAATAATAAAATATAAATAAGACTGATGACATAACATTCATTATTTAACCATAAAGATAAAAAACTTAATTGAAAATAATTGTTACAATCAAAATTGAAAATATTAGTATGAATAATTTCATTTTTATAATAATACATACAAAAAACTTTATTATTTTAAGTAGTCTAAGTAAATTAAGAGTGGAAAATCAAATAATTTGTAGCAGTTATTTTTTAAGTCATAGTTCCGTAATTTAATAATAGGATTTAATTAAACATAATTTGACACCATAAATTACTTATTTTCTAATTTTTAAAATAAAATTAAAAGTTATTTTATATTTATAATGTATTTTACGTAAAATATAATAAACATTACATTTTCAACTTTTTTGGTTAAACACATACCAGTAGAAATTAGTTTTTTCGTCATTAGACTTATGGAGTTTTTTATGTATAGGTAATAAAAATATGTTTTATATATTTTAAAACTGGTATTTGATTTAGTGACATATATACATGCAAATAACAAGGACTAGACTAAATAAATTCCTTCATTTTTTTATTATATATAGTTTTTTTTAAAATAAATTTAAAGTATTTATTTGCTTTAAAGTTATTAAAGTATTCAACTCAAAGAGAATTATACTTTCTCTTAATGAAAAAGAAAAAAAATTTGAATTCCAATTAATTAAACTTTTATTTTTCAATAAGATGAACGATTTATTTTTATTTTATGTTGATCTATAAAGTTGGTTCCAAGTAAAATAATATATTGGTTTCAATATAAGGTATTCCTCTTATACATTCAATATTGTATTGAAATAGATTCATTTTTAGACATATAGATAACCTATATGATTTTCATTAAAAATTATTGAGTTTCACACAACCATTATGTATTAAATGATCGAGAGTAAAAAAGAGATTTATTGTGGTATATTTTTATTTAAATTTTTATTGAAATAAGACTTCATATATTTGTGTAAACAATTTATTACCCAGCAGTTTTAATCTTAATAATTATAAAATATGAAATCCATTTTCCCTGAAGGGCCTTATTGAGTACTGACTCTTTAAATCAATCCCTACTAAATTTGTTGGTTGACGTCAGCATTTATTTTCCACTGCTGCCCCATAACCAACCGGGCAAACATTGAACTGACACTCATTTATATCGCAAAATTAGTATCGCCCAGAACCCCCCATCATTCCTCTTCATACATCGTGAAAAATCGTATGCCTGTCACTGATTTGATTCAATAAGTTTGAAATTAGTTGCATGTTATTGGAATAAATATTGAAATGGAACGAATTACGGCACATGGCACATCGGACATTTTTTTTAATTTTATAAAATATAATGCTGATAAATTAAATGTGCATTTGAACATTATAAATAATTGACAAACTTATTAAAAAATAATTTAAATAAATAGTTATAACTCATAAAGTTTAACGTATATATTGTTATTTTGTCAAATATTCAGAAAAACTTTTCTCTGGTAATACAATTAAATATTTGAATACTGCAGGGAGTTTTACCTGAAAAGTAAAACAACATTTATGTTTGTAGAGAATTTTTTATTTTTTCAACATAGTTATTTTATAATCAAGATTTTTGTAGTTTTTGCTATCATCAAAAGTTTTATTTTCTAATTAAACTGTGAACCGCAGAATTTCTTTATTTGTTATTTCATTTAATATATATATATATTATATCATAAAATTAGTATTCAATTGTACGGTTTGAATATATACAACTTTGTTTCATTGTTTAATCTAGAATTGTTTGAAAAATTCTCAAATATTCACCTGTGATTTTTTACGAAATAATCTTGGCAACTTGGTAATGTACGGTGTTCGTTTACTTGTGTATTTTACACAAATCAAGGACATTCTTACTCTACATGTTTTTTCGTTCGTGCCATGAGGTTAATACAATGAATCAATTTTAATAAAATCTGTAAAAGCTTTATGACGTTTTTTCCCTATCTTATTGTGAAATTACTATTATATATACATACATAGTATTCAATTGGAAATCAGAATGAGGTTTGGTTTAATGCTTTGTAATAATTATGATTGATCGTGTCACTGTAATGTTAAAATGTATTATGTATGTATTATGTATATGCATTTTTACAATAATCGAATTATTCGTGTTCATATATATTTTTTTGGTAAACCAAAAAGGTAAGTCAAGAGCCATGAAAAAAACTTCCCAGTCATTGTACAGGGTTAAAAAAAATTATTAAAAATGAATGATTGTTTAAAGGCGTATAATCCTCTAAACAGCGGCGGCTCGTGCTATGTTACACAGGAGCACGTGAACCATCCAATATAATTATATACAACATTATTAGATTCCTGTAGTAAATTATAATTGGTTATTGTGCAAATATTATGTATATAGTCTGTAATTAACCAAAATATTTATTAAAAAAAAAAGCTTTTGAGAAGTATATCTAATAATTATTGGAGTACACATTGTACACATTTTGAGTGCTCCGGGCGATCGAACAAAAATTAGCTATATGCATAAAAACGACATGTAGGTTAGTAACACGTGGTAATTTGGAGCACAAGAAATATGTGCACCAGACTTACTTTTTTTCCTTCATCCATATCACCTCGATCGTGAAAATAATAATTTTGTGTTTTTGTTTTATACATAATAAGTAATTTTTTTCTAGTTTATTTTTATTTTACCGTTACGAATAGCTTAAAAAAATTTAATGTACCTGTAACTATAATAAAACTAATAATTGTTTATTCGCTTACATAGATATTTTATATTACCTATGTGAATCTCAGTAACCGCCACTGCCTCTAAGGTAAAATGTATGTATTGTACCGAGAATGAGCACCACGTACTGATTGTTAAAAGATATTACGACACGCTGTAATATTAATATTTGTTTGCTAAAAATTAATAAATAAATACAGAGTACCATATTAAATACTTCAGTTTTATAAAAAAAAAAATTCTTTTTTTTTTAACTATTTCATCTCAACGTATAGGTAATACTCAATATTAATCGTGCAGTTGTTAACAGGTATATAAGCAATATATATTTACTTCATACACATTGCTAAATTCTAGAATATGTCATCTAAACAAGAATTAATAATCGCAAAAACAGCTTAACCAAAATCAAGTGACCATTCAACTTCTGTACGCTATGAAATGTTCAAAAATTTTAAATATAAATACACTAATTTCCAGTAGAATATTTCACAAACTTATTTTCAGCGTACTTAATAGTTATCCACACCACTAAAATAATTTGAAAATCGTATAATAATTCTGAATTGTATTAATAAGTAGATAAACTAAATGATAATGTAAACTGAGTTTTTAATCATTTAGCAGGAATGTTTTATGATTTCATAATGTTTCCATGAAATATTTTACGAATATTTTATGAATATTTTACGAGAAGTTTTTATTATAATACATTTCGACGATACGTTTCTTATATACATGATTTTTTAAGTTTAGCGTTACTTATATTTCGTATTTATATATTGAATGACTGGTAATATGTGGTCGATTATTTCACATTAGATATATATATGAGGAAACTTTCATTTTCCTTTTAAATATTCACATCCCTTTATGGTAAATTATCGGTTAAATAGTTATTAAGTTTCTTCTTATTATTTTTCCACACGGTGTATACGCTACGCCATTATTTTCATTACACACATGATGCCGCACCAATTAGCATTAATTTGTTGTAGAACGCTGAAGTCAAAATACATAATTAATAAATATGATTAATGTTGTACTTTTAGATTTCAAAATATAAATAAAACATAATCAATCATGATGATCGATTTAGTTTAAATTACTTTTACTTTATCAATATAAATAATAAGTAAAATAAATACGACTAAATTTAGATAAATTTGTTTTAATGTTTCTATTATACCGCATTTTATAAAAACTTAACAAAATTAGGTTTCGTTTTATTATTTGTTTAAATTTTAAATTAATGACAAATTTATGGTAATTAAAAAGACTATGTGAAAAGGTCTAATATTCGAACTTGCATTATACTAAACTGTATAATTATAATTACTGTCAATTCAACTAGATAATTGAGAATTTATTTTTATGTAATAGTTGTTTGATAAATGTATAACACCAGAAAACTACGTCCTTGACTAAAGTAATCGTCAATAAATTCAATGATCATTTCATTATTTTACTTTATTTTACATAAAATAGCAATATAATAAAATACATTTCGGATAAATAGCTACAATTTGTGTAACTGCAGCTTCCTACGCATATAAACAAAATAAATGTGGATATGCATCTCGAGTCTTTATTTTTTACATTCATTGTAAATATACTATAAGTACATTCGAAAAATGTATTAAGTATAAAAATATATTTATACTCCTGTTCGTATAATTTTTTGAAAGTAAAAAAAAAACTCCAAATCATGCAATGGGTTAGGACAAATAAGGTTAATTTAATAGGTCGTGTTTTTTTATCGTAAACATTCTTAATAAATGTTTAAAGTTACACCACATTTTATAAAAATGAAAACACGACGTGATTTATAATTCTTTTGAAAATGTAATCGAAAATATTATTCTCTGTAAAAGTAATCAGTGATGTTATGATACAACGATATTAATGTGGTGCATAGGTATTAGACTATAAAGAACGATAGCTTTGCATTTTAACCACACTAACACAAATATAATAAAGGACACTTTGGTGTACAGCTAAAATAATGTGCAAGTTACAATATCAGTGTGTAATGTAGGTACGTACATAAAAAAGATTAATTTTATTGATTATATTCTAACGATCATTCGATTTACGGTGCTTAAAAGTGTTATTAAGTTTTGATAATCATCAACATCGGCTGGTACATGTTAGTCAATGTTTATCAGTCTCTGGATGTAATAAGCATATCGTCGGTAACAATAACTTAATGAGACCAAATAATGTAATAAACCCATTGATTGGGAATGCCATAGCAACAATCCAGATGGTATCAAGCTGCAAACATTTATGGATAATATTCCCTACACAATTTACCCTTAAAATATCAGATGTCTTAGGTATTTTACTGATGAAATTAATTGAGTTCGTGCGTATACAGAAACCACTCGATGTGTTCGAATTTCATCATGTTCTATTAAATATACAATAGATATATTAAATCACGTTCAATCAAATGTACACAGTTTTAATTATATACAACATAATAAACCGCCTTTAATAAAACAAAAACATCATGCGAATTCAGTATAATTTAAGATATTCTGAAGATAAATAAAAAATGTATCAAATATACTCTCTAATAATTTTGGAAACCGACCTTCCAAAACCAGCGAGTATCTTTTTTCGCAATAACTGTCAAAGAAACATTTGAGTGATTCTTACCTATAGAAGACAACTGAAATATTAATGGATTAAGACATTTTTACTATATCCTTCACTCTACCTCTATACGTTCAGTTATAAAACTTACTAGAAATATTCGATTCAAAAACGTGCAATGTTTTTTTACAGAATAACTGAACATAACACTTTTTTTCATTATAAAGTCTTCTTCTTCTTCTTCTACTTCGCCTTCCTCCCAACTATTTGGGGTCGGCCACCCTTGTCCTACACCTCCACTTTACTCGGTCAATCACATCTCCTCTGCACACACCGACAGCCCTCATGTCATTCTCCAAAGTCTCCAACCATCTCTTTTTTGGTCTTCCTCTTCCTCTTTTCCCTTCAACGTCCATCTTCATAACCACTCTTACTGCATTCGTTTCCTCTCGCCTCATCACATGCCCAAACCATCTCAGCCTATTTTCTCTCATCTTGTCCACAATTGGCGCTACACAAACACTACCTCTCACGTATTCATTCCTTATTCTATCTTCTCTTGTCACTCCACTCAACCATCTAAGCATTCTCATTTCCGCGACACTCATACTTTGTTCTATTCTCCTGTTAACCGCCCAACACTCTGAACCATACAGCATAGTTGGTCTCACTACACTTTTATAAAATTTACCTTTCAGCCTAATTGGAATTCTCTTATCGCATAACACGCCCGATGCTTCTCTCCATTTCATCCACCCGCACTTAATCCTATGTTTTACATCAATGTCAAAGCCCCCGTCCTTTTGAACAAAAGATCCTAAATATTTAAAGCTCTCAACTTCACCTATCACATCACCATCTATTGTCAGTTGTCTCCTCATTCCTTCAACTTCTTGGTCTCTTTGTCCAAAATCATACTCAATATACTCAGTTTTATTTCTACTAATTCTCAATCCCTTTTCTTCGAGGGCTAACCTCCACTCATTTAACCTATTATTGACAACTTCTAGGTTTTCTCCTATCAGAACTATATCATCCGCAAACATCATACACCATGGTATCTCACCCTGTATCTCCTTTGAAACCTCATCCATAACCACTGAGAACAGGTAGGGGTATTTTTCATTATAAAGTTATTAATGCAAACAATAATCTAAGGATAAATTGAGCTATTGAATAACCTGATATCCTGAATACTTAGAGATGTTAAAATACCGTATTTTATTTTGTTGTATAATACCACATTATACCGGTATTATACCAATATTATACCATATAGAACCTTGCAGTACCTCAAATTGTTGGAAATTTAACAGAGGTTATAAACCTATTATTAATTATGAAATATGAATCATTTAAAAAAAAAAAATGACTAGAAGGTCAGATAACATTTAAAAAACACATAATACAAGAATTAATTAAATAATTTGAATTTAATTCAATAAGGATAAAACTACGACGCTAAGGATATTTTTAGAATGAGTACTTTCCCTACTCAATGGAAAAACATGTTTCGATAATAATTAATAAATGATAATAATAAATAATAATTTAATATCTAAGTATCTTTAATCGTGGTAATAACTAAATTAACTTAACTTAAACCCTTAATTTTTTTTTTTTATACCGTCTGTATAAAATAATTTTATACCATGTGTATAATAACTTGTATAATACAGTTTTATACCACTGTATAATACCAACTCGCATCTCTATGAATACTAAATAAATCAATAAATAAATAAATCCTTGTTTCTTGAAATTAAACTAATTGTTAGAAAAAATCTACCAAACAGAAATAAATGTCCAATAATTAGATTTCACTAATCTTAATATCTTTTAAAAAAAATACGTGCAAAAATGATTACTTTTATGATTTAACTGTTGAATTTTTTACTAATTTTTATTATTACCCTCGTGGTTGTAAAATAGCAATAAAAATATAAACGAAAAATCAAGTTACTAAAACTTATCCTTACAGCTATTGTCTAATTAGCGATGAGGAATTAATCCTTGTTATCAGTTATTTTCGAAAAATCCATCACTCAAGAGTGCTTAAATATTTGGCCTGATTTTGGGTAAATGGTAAATATGTGTATACACAAATAAAATAAAAAGCTAAATTTTTCTAAATAAAATACTTAAAAGTCATTACGAAGGTTCCATAGATCATAGCTCCGTGTGAATTGTAAACTTTCTTCTTATTTTCTACCACGGAGTCGTACTGTACCATAACTTAAAAAACACGCATTTTACATTATATTCTATTGTATTAGAAAAAACATTATTAATGTATAACTTATCAATTTTTTTATAACTTTTATTGATATTAGGTATTATCTAGTGATTATTCACAACTGTTATAATATATTTTATAATATCTAATGTTTAAAAAAATTTAAAACGAAAATGATTTCATTAGTATGATTATATATTTACTATTTAAATGTAAATATATACGCCTCACTATTCTCATTATAAATAAAATATAAAAGAAAAATTTTTTCGATTTCTGACGATTTTAATTATAACTTTTTAATTGCAAACGATTTCACGATTTTGTTATAAATGTGTAAATACAATTTTTTTTACACTTTTTTAAGTATCACAATTGCGACGACAGTGAATAGTTGATTTAGTCCTTATTAAAACGTACATTTAAGCCACGTAATATTCAAAACAGTGGCGTTGTAAACAGTAATTATATTATTATCGTTTCATCATCAAAGAATAATAATGTTCTATGTATGCACATACATTCTATATTACAGTGCTATGGATGCGGGTATTGGGTCGTTAAATCATTATTATGCGTACATAATTTGGTCAGTGTAATATGTAGAGCTAAAAACAATATATATACATAAAAATTCGAAGTTTTATACTCCGCAATGATTTATTTGCAATCCTAAACACAAAAATGGTGTTTTTCCAGCATATTATAATATATAATAAATGATTTCATCGTAAAAACAATAATCTGGTTGAAGTAAATAAAACACCGGAACTGAAATATTATCATATGCACTATAACGGAATCGTTTAGCACACGTATAGTAGACTACGCGTGCACATGGTGTATTTTGGTGTGGGAGGATAGCTGGGTTTGGTCATTGGATGAGGCGGTGGCTGTTTAATTATCATTATTCGCGCGTAATCTACACAAAATACGTATGGTTATACTGTAATAACTATTCACTCGATATGGCATAATCCGACGAAGTACTATGGTCGACACCAAAAAATTAAATGTGCTGTTTACTTTCGTTTAAATATCTAGCGCCTTTTAAATTACTAATATTACGGTATGAATAATAATAACCGTTTTGTTCTGTATAATTTACGTTTTAACGATGTTAGCAACACAACACTACAGGATATAATCTTTCAGTGGTTATAACAATAAATGTTTTAACCATTATTGGTATCCCAATGTTAACCAATAGGCGACTCATACTCATTAACCGATATCGTTTCATAATGAACTTATAAAATTAATATGCCCTTTTTTTAAAAGTCAATCGATTCTGACTATTGACATAATATCAGATTATGTGTGAAAAATTTCTATAAATGATCAGTTAATTAACAATTGGATTTCGAAGAAAGTATAGTATTAAGGTAAAGTAATATCTCATTGTCTTTTTTTAATATACTCACTTCAGTTGATTGAAATGGGGTACATTTTAATTTAGAATTTTTACATGTATTTGAATAATAATTGTGACTGTTACCTAATTAAATATATCTACGATCTTATTACTGCTTTAAGGTTAAGCTATATGACTTAGGAACATCGAATATATTAGATTTTTTATTTATTTATAATATCCAAACGTAAAATAATTCTTCGAAGTCATTTGAGCGAAATTATTTTTTAAAGACACATTTTGAAATTTTCCGTATTATACGTAAAACTCTCACTCAAGATTCATACTATTTTTCTCGCGCGCATTATAATCGAACGGGATTAAATATATTTGTAATGCTGTCATTTATACTTTAAAAGAGTTGGTAAAAAAGTTTCAAGCAGAATTTACACACTCATCTATTGTTGTATCTGCGTAAAAAGCCATTCCAGTTTTTTGAATCTTGCGTAATTCACTACCACGTTATCGTCGTAAATCCATTTCTTGTGTATCGTTTGTAACGAACAAAACAAAAGGATTTTTTTTATCGACAACTGTTGTATCTCTTTCTCTTTATTTTTTATTTTTTTTTTTGTACGACTGGTGTCAGTTTGATGTTTTTTTTATCTATTTATCGTGGACAATGCTTTTCTTAATTTGGACTAGAAAAAACCTTGACGAACTATAAATCATGACCATCACATCCGCACAACTTAAATACTACAATGCTGTTTAGCGTTTTATGTGATCACTATTAATAAACATTAAAAACATTATATTTTAATATTGAATACATAATGGGTTGACTTTTTTTTTCAACGAATTATACTATTTATTTGATTTATACAAATAATTTAAGCAATAATATTTGTACATTGTGTTTTCATCTTCTTGTTACATTTGATATAACGGATGTACAATAAATTATTTAATTTATCTTTTATGGTTTTTAAACTTATTAAATTATTATTTCATATAAGGAGTATAATGGTTATAAAACAACTATTAACATTGTTTCCAAAACTTATTCTATTTTTCCATAAAAATGAATGGTAAATTATAAAATGAAAACGAAAAATTACATCTTTGAAGTACATATCACTCAAATCTTATATTTATTACTTAAGAATTATTGAATACAAGTTTTGTTGTACATTTATTTCTAGATCGTTTGATTTCAGAAAATCAAGGAAAAATAAAAGCGGTTATAAAACAAGTTAATCAAGTATAATTATTATATTATATTATAATAATTATATATTATATATGATATATTATAATTATATTATAAAATAATTTCACTATTTGACAATTTATACGGTACAATATTAATTGTTCTATGGATACATTTATTATATTTCATTTTGCATGGAATTGGTAACTTTCAAATAAATACAAATAAATTTTAACATTTACCACAACAACATTTTTACTATAATGTTTAAAACAAAGGTAAAATAAAAAAATAAAAAACACAATAATAGATAAATACTCTTGAGTCTTACTATTTTTTTTTATGATATCTTATATTAATAATTATCAGTATGTACTATAAAGTAAATGCACACATTTTTTGTAAAATAGAATATTTTTGTTTTTGTTAGAACAAATATTATAAGTATTTATTTTATTTATCAATAATGAAGTTATTTAAATAATAAAAAAGTCGACCACATAATTTAGTTTTAAAAGTTTTAGAGGTCTAGTTCTTAAAAGATATTCACATTAATTATATACTATGAATTATTTAATAAAAAAGAAAAAAAACAACAACAATACATGCTACAATAAATATTTTTATAAGAACCAAATATTAATTATGAATTAAAATTATTATAAAATAATATATATATATATATATACATAATATATTTTTTAGAAATATATATATATTTCTAAAAAAGTTGTAAAAATTATAAAATTAAAATACATTTAATAAAAATTTAATTTATTTAGAATATATTAAGAAATACAAAAAAAACATGTTTGACTTATTATTCATACTCATTGAAGTTGATTATAATTTATTAGGTATTTCACACAAAATTATAATCATACAATCGGTGAGTGATATTAAAATTCAAACCTATTAATACTTGTCTTAGTACTTTTTAATTAATGTTAAGGATTATATAACTGTCAAGTTGTTTCAAACTAATTTTAATAAATTTATACATATTGTATGGTATAGTTTTGTCTAAAAATAATTTATCACGTCACATAAGTTATATGATGCAGTAAGTTTATTATTTTAATTTTAAAATAAATTTTTGATGATTCAAATTTCTCTATAAACCGTTTTTTATTTAAAATAACTTTCATTCAAGCATTCTTCAATATGAATATTTATACCTTTTAAAATCATATTAATTATATTAATTTAATATACGATTTATTAATTTATTTATATGAAATATATTGCATTATTTATATGAACATACATATTATTAATTACCTCGTATTTGGATGTATAATTTTTGAAATATATTTAGTTGATAATTTTACCTTTTTACAAAAATGTTAAAATGATTTAGATATGTTTCAATAAGATGAAAGGTACCAAAAAAATTATTAAAAAAAAAAAAAAAAATTGACTAATTAAGGATCAAAAAAGATATATGTATGCTTTTAGGATCTTAAATTTCACTGGATTTTTATACTATTTCCTACTTAAAAATATTTCTTTTTTGTTTAGTTAGATTTTTCAAGTAATAAATAAATATAAAATATATTTTAAAAATATATATAATAATATATAAATAATATATATATATATATATATATATATATATAATAATAATAATAATAATATATAAATAAATATATATAACATAGTAACACAATTCAATAAATATTAATTTTAATAATTATTATAATACAATAAACCTCGACTTCAGAATATACACCAACGAGCAGGTATTTTCAAGTAGTGAAGGTTTTCGAGCCATATACTATAGGTATGTACTTTTATTGCAAATGATGAACATCAATACGTACCCAGTAGGTTATTTTTTATTTAATCATACTATGAACATGGAATAAACTAATTTTGATAATGACGTAATACACTAGCCTTTTGTTCTTTGGTGGTATTGTTTTATACTTAATATTTATCTCATATTTTAATCAATATCAACGAATTCCAACATATTGCTTCGTTTTTCCATCCACAAGAAATAAAGATATATATATATATATATATATATATATAGATCGGTAATTACACAAAATTATAGAATTATTAAACAAGAAGAAATGAAATATCTGTTGTACACGTGTACCGACAAGTTATATATTTTTCATAAAATAAGCTGTTCCACATTTATTACATCCCCTCGACATTTTGCACTTGTAGATATTGCGATGAAAACGTTTTTCCTTTTGTAACATTCTGTCATCACTTTTATGAGAACTTGAATTTTTTATTTTTCATTTATAATCCTCAACCTGTACCGCGATTATAGTCGACGGGTCATAAGTCAGCTTTTCATATTTCCATAAAATCCACAAAAAAAAAATTCGATATCTCTAGCTGTAATAAAAGTTTAACGATAAAAATACTTGGTTCCTTGCGTCATTACTACATATTTAAAATTCTTAGTCCAAATATACATTTCATTTTTCGCTTATAATACAGCAATACGAGTATATTCAAAAAGCAATAACGGTCTTGTTAAAAACGTTTGGAATATTATAATGCACGCAGAGAGGATTTAATGAAGGATAGATATCAACCGAGAAAGGAAAACAAACAGCTACGGGCCAACATGGTCAAAAGTACAACGAAAAATTATTGTTCACAAAATTGGGTATATTATGTATATTATAATAATAATAAATTATTATAAATTTCATACTATGAAAATAAGGGTCAATATGTTTTTTTTTTTAATATCAGCATTGAAACATTATTCAATTCATTATCTTTAAAGTCTTTAAAAAGAAGTAATACAATTTTAAGTAGTAAAAGTAATTTAAAATGTATTATTTAAATAAAAATAATAATACAAATTATTTTATTCATTATTAACTTTTGTTTTATATTCTCTTATAATCTAATCAAAGCAAATAATATATTGCTCATACAGATATTAATTATTATATTTCTGATAATTCAGTTATTGGATTTACACCAAAAGTTTCATATTGCATGATTTTTACATGGGGAATTTAAAATAGATTGTACCATTATTCGATTTTCTTTAATATTGAAAAATATGAAGATCTTAAAATATAAGTATCTGATTTTTACCAAAAAATATTTTTATTCTATTTAATAGAAAAAGTTGTTTTGTCTATAATGCCTCGTTAATTAAATCCAAGGCTTAAACTAATCTATTTCTCTAGTACCGAAAATTTAAAAATTGAGTCCATACATTTTTTTTTTAAATTTTTATTTTCAATGTTAGAATTTAAATCAAAATTGATAACAATGTAAAAGCGATAACTTCTATGGATTGTGATGAACATTTATTTTTATATTTTTATCATTGCCTAAGTCTTTTGCATAAACTTATGTTCAAATTTGTATTTCGTTCAAAAATATATATTACTATCCAATTTTATTTATTTTTATATAATGATAAATGTTGATTGTTGTTTAAATTAAATTAATTGTTTAAATAAAATAACGATTTACCTTATTTATTCTATAACTTTAATATGATTTAGTAAGTAAATATTATCTGACATATAATTATTTAATTAGATTTTTATTTATTTTCTCTATCAGAATTATATCATCTATTATTATTGAACGAATACTTGCTAACATTAACCTGTTATTTGAGTTTGGGTGAAAAATAAATGGAACAACTTAGCGTTATCAGAAAAATAATTTATTAAAATTGTAGACATATTTATATAATCCAAATGATACTTATGAATCCATGTCATTACCATAAAAGTCACACTGTAATCGAAAATGATTTTTATACAATTAAAACATTTCTTACTTTAATGCATTATCATTATTTATTAATCCATCTGTTTTATTTTATTAGCTATAAGTGTTACAGAATAAGATATACATTATATTTATATTGTGAAATTTGAACCTTAAAAAAAATTGATAACAATTTAATGATTAATATAAAGACACTCTATTTGTTACGTAAATCTACTCTTTTTTTAAAAATACATAATTTAATATAATATATTGCCTCAGAACCTATTCTGTCACACAACCTACACGCATGTCCATATTATGGAAAAAGAGCCACAAAGTACGAGTATAACATGCGAATATTAAAATTCTATCAAACACATTAGAATAAAATGCAGAGATACACAAAAGGCCTGACAAAAATTCGACATACGTGAACATTTTCACAACGTACTGGGCGGTGATGAAGACACCATCAAGGAAATTTTATTGTTTATGAAATATATCAATTTGTGCTTATAATTATAATTTAGTTTAATAATGTAATACAAACCAATGGTTCTATTAACAAGGCTTTGACCTTAATAATAAAAAATAAATAAATTAATAGAATACAATTAATTGTTATTATCAAAAGTTCTAATAGATTGTCAAATATTTTGAACACTTAAATTTATTTCTCAAATCTTAGATGTAAATACTCTAATGATAGAGTTAGATGATGATTTCTTTCAAATAAGTATTTTATGGAAAAATAATTAATGACCTAAGTAAATGAATAGTATTGTAGAATAATGTTTATGTTAATTATTTTTAGTTGAAGATATATATAATAAGGTAATGAACCATCAAATAAAAATTATTACAAACATTATTATTCAATCTAAATATAAATCGGTAATTTGATTTATGAATACTGAAACTATAGTACATTTGTTTGACTTCGTTTAAGACATTAAAATCATAATATCAATAACAGTAATAATTACAAATATTTTTCAAACTGAAAATAACAAATAATAACTTTTGAATGTATTTATATAATAAACTAAATTTTAGATGAATGTTTTATTTAATACTTATAAAAATGTTTGTTAAAACCAATGTAATTTCTTATGCTACTCGAGGTATAAAATAACATCATATTTGTTATTTATCTTCTTCTTCTCCTTCTTCTACTTCGTCTTCCTCCCAACTATATGGGGTCGGACACCCTTGTCTTACACCTCCACTTTACTCGGTCAATCACATCTCCTCTGCACACACCGACAGCCCTCATGTCATTCTCCAAAGTCTCCAACCATCTCTTTTTTGGTCTTCCTCTTCCTCTTTTCCCTTCAACGTCCATCTTCATAACCACTCTTACTGCATTCGTTTCCTCTCGCCTCATCACATGCCTAAACCATCTCAGTCTATTTTCTCTCATCTTGTCCATAATTGGCGCTACACAAACACTACCTCTCACGTATTCATTCCTTATTCTATCTTCTCTTGTCACTCCACTCAACCATCTAAGCATTCTCATTTCCACGACACTCATACTTTGTTCTATTCTCCTGTTAACCGCCCAACACTCTGAACCATACAGCATAGTTGGTCTCACTACACTTTTATAAAATTTACCTTTCAGCCTAATTGGAATTCTCTTATCGCATAACACGCCCGATGCTTCTCTCCATTTCATCCACCCGCACTTAATCCTATGTTTTACATCAATGTCAAAGCCCCCGTCCTTTTGAACAAAAGATCCTAAATATTTAAAGCTCTCAACTTCACCTATCACATCACCATCTATTGTCAGTTGTCTCCTCATTCCTTCAACTTCTTGGTCTCTTTGTCCAAAATCATACTCAATATACTCAGTTTTATTTCTACTAATTCTCAATCCCTTTTCTTCGAGGGCTAACCTCCACTCACTTAACCTATTATTGACAACTTCTAGGTTTTCTCCTATCAGAACTATATCATCCGCAAACATCATACACCATGGTATCTCACCCTGTATCTCCTTTGAAACCTCATCCATTACCACTGAGAACAGGTAGGGGCTTAGAGCTGACCCCTGGTACATACCTACTCCTATACTGAAACCTTCTGATACTCCACACCGACTCTTAACACTAGTACTCGACCCTTCATACATATCCTGGATCAAATTAACATACATTTTTGGAACATTTTTTCTCATTAATGCCCACCTTAAAACTTCCCTTGGCACCCTGTCATACGCCTTTTCTAAATCTATAAACACCATGCATAGTTTTTTATTATTTACTCTGTACTTCTCTACTAATTGCCTAACACAAAATAATGGCTCCATTGTCGATTTTCCATTTTCGATTTTAATAATATTTGTTATTTATAAAAATATATATTTTATTGCATACTATAAGTATATAATATTATAACCCTACAATGATTTTAACTTACTAAGTTTAATTGACTTCACAAAATAAATTTGATAAACCCTTGTGGGATAAATTATATGCATAAGTTATTTTGGATGGTTTTATTTAAATATACAACGCTAGGTTTAATTTACAATACTTTAAAGGAAACAAAAAAACTTTCGTACATTATTTTTCGTCACACATGATACACATTGATAATGTACAAGTTACTATTTTATACTCGTAGATACAAGTTGGAAAGTCAATAAATTACAAATATTTTTTTTTTTTTTTTAAAAGTAAATGAATAATTCATAATTCGTAACTCTGATTTATATTTACCAGTTAAATGCAATATTATTTTAAATTATGAGATTTTGTTGTACAATTATTATTTTTAATTTTTTTTTTTTTTAGTTTTATCTTATACTAAAATTCTTATTTTAATGAAAGTAAAGTAACAAAATACTTTTTTTATGTGTGGTGTAAAGTATGTTTCAGAATAAAAGGCAACGAGACAGTTGAGTACTAGACAAGAGATTTTGATGACGATGTACAATTGAATAGTTTCTTAAGGATCATTGAAACATGTGCAGTCCTTAATGACAATCTAAAAAGTTATATTTTATCAAGTAAAATTTAAAATTGACCTAGTATTGTTGTTCACATTTAATTAATATTTTAATATTATTTTAGACTGTATTTAAATATTATATGCATAATTGTGTCATTTGAATGTATTAACTTTGTTAATCTCTTTATAGATTTAAAAAAAAAACTTAATTATTTTACTTCACTTAAATTATGATAGTAATAATAATTATCATAACATAAGTGTATTATAATTTTTATTTTGTCTCTTGAGCAATCAAGAGATTTTTTTATGTTAATAATCATATTTAAGTAATAATAATTAAAAGAAATTTTAAAACTTTATAATATTTATATTTATTTAGGATTACAATTTAGTACAACTTTGCAAGTTTACATGTTAAGCATACAACTGAAATTGGATAATACGTATATATGCAGATAAGCTAAAATATAATTAAAACCATTCATTTTTATTTAAGAAAATTACGTAATGTGAACTAGTTTTCAAAAATCCACTGAATTTATAACGTTTAAAAACTATTTTTAAAACAATAAATTCAATCTACTATAGTCTCTACTTAAAATATGAATTACTTACATTTAGATGACAATGTCCTTATAATCTAATATTGCATATATTTTAAGATACCTTTACAAATTAAAAATTAAGTAATTGATATTTTTAAATTTATTTAGATATACATTCCAAGAAGCATAAAGTTTTTAGAGCTTTAACGCTAAAAAATAGATTACATGCACTTGTTTGTAAAATTTGAATTGATTTTAAACTGCTTAAAATATTGCATTAAATTTAAACATTAAATAATCCTTTATAGTTTTTATAGTTTGTATTTTATACTTACAATATGTAAAAACGAAATCGTATTAAATATAAGTAATTATGATTGATATAGTATATTATAATTATATACTTGGTACAATAAAGAATTTCCTCAGAGTTATAAGAATATATTGATATTTAAGCGCTCAAAATCAAACATTAATAATATTTATGACTATTTAATATAGTTTTTAATATTATCATTGAGCATAAAGGTTCAAAAAATATGTACTGCATTTGTATGTAAAAACACGTATTTAGATTTCAACTTTCCTCAGTAAGTTAAATAATTAAATAGGTATACTCGTATATCCTTCACCTTCAAGTATTGACGACTTTTAAATTTAACAAAAGTAAATAAATACTTCTATCTCTGTAGTAAATTTATATTAAAATATTATTATCTTAATTGTCTGTGATGATTTGTTTTGTGCGAAGATATTTGGCCTTTATAACCGTTTAATAGTATGGTATTTTATACACAAATATATATATAAATATATATATAATTAATACAATTTAATTAATTTATGGCCGTGTAATAAATATATGAATAATTTTAATTTTTCTACGTACAATTATCCTTTATACGCGCACCAGAAAAACATAATACCGTTTTCACTTACCGTTTGAAAAATCAGCACTGAATCAAAAATATGTGATTTATACCAGGTAACGACGATGATCAGTGATTTTTGGTTAAAAAAAAAAAGAAAAAAAAAAAATAAATGTTAAATGTTTTCTGCGTAAACGACAATAACGTAATAGGGCTAAAGTACAGTATCCGAAAGTACTTATTATAATTTTTTTTTAATAAATTTTCTTTTCTTTCGCGGCGAAATTATGGGGTTTTTATGGTTGTCACGACTGAAACAAGGTAACACGATGACGGTAACGCATTCAAAACAACGACTCGCCGGCAAGACACAACAACGATGACACACGCGTCACTTCGGTGATCGACTGGAGTAGTTGTAGTGCCGAGCCCCTGGCGAAACGGTCCCTCTTGTGTTTTACACGCGCATGCTCAGGCCACCGAATAACATCCATTCCCCCGAAGCCTTTTCGCGGGAAACTCGATTTCATTTTGGTTTTTCTTTTTTTTTTCCTTTCTCACCGGCGGCGGTCGCTCACGGAACAACGATATAATAATGTCAATAAAACGTAGGTGTACAAACGTAAATTTCGTACCGTTAAAACTGTGAACGGTCCAATAATCATCGGGTGGTCGGGAATGTCGTCTTAACGATATTTTAATACGTCCCGCGGAAACGTTTAACACGTTTCCCATCTCACTTTCGTTTCCACAAACGAAATACTACAACATGCACCGATTACTCGTCGTCGAAAACGAACGCGAACCGGCAGTAATTGAAGTTGGTGGGGGGGGGGGAGGGAAATACTCCCTGTAAAATATAGCGAATACGCGTCGCCCAGAAATAAGAATTATATCACTGCCTAGAACGTTACAACCGATCAAAATACTCGTTGCTAAGGTATATACGTGTGATAAACGTTTATTTTAAACTTTGTGCAAACAGATTCACATTCGCCGTATATTTTTTTTCAGATTGACAGAAGTTTTTTTTTTCAACATATGTGAATTTCAAATATTAGTTTTACCAGTAAACACATATTAATAAAATGTACGAAATATACACGTCTGACAGACGTTTTATTTAACAATTGTTCGGTAATCATATTTTTATTTATATATTTATTTTTGAAAAAGTTCTACAAGGTTACTATTAACGTGCTTTGATTTAAATCTGTTAGTTAAGATTAGTGTACAATCTGCATTAATGTATTGGCAGGAAATAACATATTATTTGACACAGCATATATAACACAGCATTTGAATTAATATGAAAGTTAATTTGATACAATTATATATGTGCTGTATATATATATATATATATATATATATATTTATTAACGTAACCATAGTGTTTGAAACAAATGTGATCAAAAGCAAATACAATATTCTATATACATATTATTTTCATTTATTTTACATATTTGATGATTTGTCGTCGAACATACACAATTATAATCAGTCAATTTATATGATTAAATTGATGATGTTTACCGCTAATAAATTATATTACTTGGAGTATTTTATAATTGTTAATTTAATTTAATTTTTTTTTTTTATATTAATCGATCGAAATCATTCTATCTTCTGTTTTAGAAAACATTAGTTACTATTTTTGAAGTTTTGTGACTAGATATAGTATTCTGTATCATAAAAAAACATGTTTTAGCGGGAACTAAAAATTAACTAACTTTTTTTTTTTACAAAAATATTTTAATTTTAGTAAATAAACAGTTACAATAATACATTAGTAAATTTATATAAATAAATTTAAAATATAATTTCATCTTTAATTATAAATAAATATTTAATAATATTTAGAGGTGTCGTTGGGTGATTTCCTCCTCATGAGAATAAACTCATTTCAATTGTCATGGAACTATATTACTTATTGTTCAATTAATGTATACATTGTAATTTTTAAAATTAAAGCAAAAAAATATATATATTAATAAATAATCTTCATTCAATACCTAGTAACACTTTACAATTCTATAAAAATCTACTTTTTAAATAATAACTAAATTCACAAAATTAGTAATTTTACTAATATGGAAAAATGCACAGTATGTATGAAATAATTGTAAAATAAATAACAAAGGTATAAATAGTTATTAAAATTAGAGTTTTGACGATAACGCATGATTATATTAATTGCAAATATTATTATTTTATTTAAAAAAAAAGAAAAGTAATTTTCGTTTTTAAAATATATTTAATATTTCAAAATAAAATGAAATAAAATAAATTACATTAAGGTAACAGCATGTATAAGACAATATAATACTTCGATTCTCTTATTTGAAGTAAGTAACAACTATCGCCCATTTATCATTTAATAAATAAATAAATATTATTATTTTATTGAATCAATATTAGTAATTATATAACTACATGTATTCATGTCTAACCGTCTCATGTATTATTTGTTACAGCCCATATTTTTACTATGTTAAATGATACAGATTGTATTTAACACTTAAAATTAAAAATAAGTGAAGGTCGTTGTTATTAATAAGAATATATATTGGCATTAAATATTTTAATAATAAAAATAGATTAGGAAATAAAAATAACAAAGCATATGACATAAAACTGACTTATCTAGTAACTAAAATTATCACTACGTTTATGAAACTACTCAGAAATTCGAAAATGACCCTTCTAAAGTACCATATGTGTTCAATTTATGATTTAGGTATCTGCATGAAACTTTTGGTGTAAATTTACCATCCAAAAGTTTGATAACTGTAAAAGAAACATATATAAATCATTGTAATACCAATAGATTCCTCCCATTAATGCCTATAATGTTAAACTAGTTATTTAAATAATTAAACTAAATATCAAATTACATTATCCAATATTCATCCTTGTAATATTTTTTGATATAAAAGAAAATTTAAAGAATATCAGTTTTATACTGTGGAAACTTTTCGTTAAAATTAATTATAACCAATAATTATAGTATTTTGAATGTTATTTATTATGCATGTTTGTTTATTGTTAAAAATGTATATTAGAGTATACATAATATACATTATATTATATTTATTAATAATACAATATAAACGAACCTTAAAAAGCAATAATGTATTTGTAAATAAAAATAATAGAATTGAATTACCATATTAAATGTTTATATAATTTTGAGGGTGGTTTTTTAAAAAAAAAAATAATAATATTTTTTATTTAATTGCAGTTACATCTTGACTAATTGTTTACAATGATTATATTAAGTTCTTTACAGGATACAGCATGTCACGTTGTTAAATTCTTAGATGGTCACCAATCCGAAACCTATTGTTTTCAGTAATGACTTAATCGGAGTTGGATTGCTTAGCGACCGATCAACCATTCTGCCTTGTCATGATATTCAATTGGTATAATAGACATATTTTAGAATATTGATAATACAATTACTATACAAATTAATACTGAAAGTTACGAATATTATTTCAAAATAAACTTATGTATACAGAATAAACTTCTATGAACTAGTAAGTTCTTATGTCAATTAAACCTTGCATTAAAACCAATAACTATAAATCATTTAAAAAATACAAAAGTTGTTCTGATTTGAGAAATTTGGAAATGATTGTACTAATATATTAAAATGTAAATTGTTATAGGATAACGTGAAATTTACATGAAATATGATTTAATTAACTTTTCTCTAAATTACTTAAAAACTTTAGAATTCATTGCATTTTCCGACTACATAAATACATTACTAGTTTAATCTAGTATTACAATCAGTTTTGGGAAATATCTAGATAAATGTATCTAGATAAATGTATCTGGATAAGTTATCTAGATAAAAATTATTTATATGTTATCTTATTTAGATAAATTTATACTCAGTTATCTTTATCTTCATCTAGATAAAAATCTTGTTATCTATCAGTACCAATATAGATAATTTATTTAAATAGAATAAAAATAAAATTTGAAAATTTAAAATGTTTCTATAGTTTCATTTTTACATTTTTCTGTACATCATATACCTATGACACAGATAATAACTGACAAGATGACAATCTTCTTATGAAGTTTATTTAAAAAAATTATTTTATATTTTATGTTTATTAATGTTTGAAATGAGTTTAAAAAATGATATTTATTTTAAAATGTTTTTAATTATGAATTTTTTACCTAATATCTGTAAGCTGTAGTATCCTGAATATTTTCAAAATCAAACATGAAATTATCTAATATTTATCTAGATAAAAATGTACTTATTTTTATCTTTATCTAGATGAAATTTAGTATAACTATCTTTATCTAGATGAAATTTAGTATAACTATCTTTATCTGTATCTAGATAAGAATTAGTATAGTCATCTTTATCTTTATCTAGATAAATTATTAGTTATCTATTCTCAACACTGATTACAATAGTATCTTTAAGAAAAACCAAAGCTCACTACAACAACATTTTAATACAGTAATAAACTTTTTATTGATCTTAATTAAAATAATATAAATTAATAATTTTAATAAATTTAGTATATTGATATTAAAAGAAGATAACATATTTAAAAAATTTGAAATATCAACATTTAACATATAAATAATATAGAGTTATAAGTTAGATTGGTTAGAAAAACTTAAGTATTTTGACAAGAAAAAGATTTTTTCTTTATAAAAACTAATTACAATTAATAATAATATATAGAAATAAAACTTAACAATAGTTTTGCTCATAATAAGAAATAGATAACACAATACAACTATATTCAATAATTTACAAAAATTTTATTTTGAAATAGCTAAAAATTGTTTTCTCTTTTTATCAATTTAAGTGCCATAGAGTGTTTAAATATGAGCTCTTAATACGTCATGTGTCACGTGTCAAATCCAAAATAAAAAACTTCTAACCATATCTCAATTCTGTACAAATTATATTTTATTAAAACTTCAAGTACTTAACACAAAAATACTCATTTAACCACTATAAAAATAAATATATAGTTTGAATAAAAACGTATGTCACGAACCATGTAAATTAAGGTTATATACCGATTAATGAATATAATTTTTAACTGTGTCATACATTAAAACAAGGTAAATATACGTATTGCAGCCGTAAGCAAATTTCTAACATTATACTCTGTGAACGTTAAATAAAGCAATATAATGGCAATTTTTTTTTCAGGTAGATAGATTAATACGATATAATTATATAATAATTTACAAGTGTTATCAAACGTATCTGTAGGTTGAAATTTATTTTTTAACTTTCAGAGATACTATAACCAATAATCGTCGTATATTAATATTTTTTCCATCAAACAAATCAGTATGATACATTCATATAATAGCATAGGCTTCTAGAATCAGTACCACAACATTGAATTAAAATGTGAAAAAATCGTTTAATCAGGACCCTAGACTGTCGAACATAAATTAAAAATAAAGCCACATAAAAGCTTACATACCTTTGCTATAAAATAAATTTAAAAAATAGTTAAAATGTAAATTTAAAACTATATAATTTATATCTTTTTAATCTTCCGGAGTCTATATTATTATTCGTTCCGAATAAGAATACGTCGCAAATGTATACAGACAGCTCCCTCGAGATGATCCACCGGTAGACTAGTTATGCATTTATGTTACCATGGTTACATATCACATTTAAAATTTAACTCATTTAAATGTATTATGGTATGATCCAGTTAGAATAATTTCTTCTTAAATTGCTTATCAACCGTATTATAATAAGTAGGATTTTCAAAGCATCTTTGAAAATACTGAAAGTAGTATATATATATATATACATACATACTATATTTATAACATATAATAATATAAATAAATAACAATTTATCGATCACTTAGAAAAATATGTTAGTCTTATTATTTGTTTATCATAATTACTAAAAACTTTACACATAAAAAACATTTTAAAATCTAAATACCAGTATCTAGTATTAAAATACATAATAAAATATATTTCACATACAAATAAATTTTTACTATGAGTAAACTAGGATTAAAAATACAATAGTAATTATATATAAATACATTTTAATACATACTACGTATATTACATTCTTCCTCTTTCAATTAGCATGCACGAGTATTTCTAAAAATCATTTATACTTGCTAGGTTAGAATTTTAATCTTGATAGTTAATAATACATCTCAAAGTAATTTCTTATAATATTATTTTATAAGTTATTTTATTCAAACAAGTACATCATAAATAATTATACTTAATGAGAGGTCCATGATGGTTTATGTACATCAATAAGAGAACATGTGAAAAGTAAAATATCGAATTATTAAATTATAGAGATTGTCTTTAATTTTATAAATTATAGTTAGAACTGTGCGCATAATAAAGTTTGTTTCATTTTCGAGTCTTGAAAATAAAACTGTGAAATTTTATAAACTTAAATTGAAAAAAAAATAATCGCCATTGTTAGTGAAAGCAATCGGTATTACAAATTAGTATAGTAAAAACTATTAAGCTGGATGAAAATAAAAATCACGCTTTTCTTAAAGAAATTCAACATTATACTTGAAATACTTTTTATTGTTTTCCACAAGAAAATGAATGTTGGGCTTGTTTGCTTAAGTTACAAGATTATACATTTTAAAGTGTAGATACTGATTGTTATTAAGATTAAAAATTATTTTCTAAAATTTCGTACTTATTACTAAAACGAATTTTACATGACTAACTAGAAACATAGTATTAACATGATAACAAGCAAAAAAGATCTCTGACGATATTTCTTTAGAATTAAACGTGGATTTACAATATTTATTTCAGATTTTAAGCAAAACAAAAAATATATTGACTTTATAAAAAAGTTCTATATACATATTTTTGCTATGTAGCAAATTTACATTAAAAAAAAAAAAAAACCCATAATAGTTTATTCTTCAATTGAAAGTTTATTTTAAAGTTATTTATCTAATAGCCTTAAAAATAGGTATTAACCTATACGTTAATAACATCTGATTAAATAAGTAAAATTTGAATATCTTGAAAATGAACTGTCCATAAAGCTAACCATATATAATGCTAGTTATATACGAGTATTTTAACAATGGAAAAATAAATTAACATTATCAATTTTTTTTTTTTTTTTTTATAAATTTTGCAAAATTGAAATACTATATTTAAGTCACATTTGATCAATATCAAATAAGTAATGATTTTTTTTTTTTTAAGATTCAACAAAATTCAAATATTATTTTAGATTTTTAAAACTACTTATTTTCAGTTATGACCATGACCAGTGCTGACAATATTTAAAAACAAAAAAAAAATAGTGGTAATTTAATAATAATTTTGTTTTATTATTAAAAGTACGAGACGAATCCAATATGAAATACATTTCTAATGAAACTAAAAGTGTTGATCACCTACCATTAATTATTTTGAACTTTGATGCACACATTTAATTTGTAAGGTTTGTACAATCAAATTGTATCCTATTTGAGAAAAATAAATAGGTTTGATTTTTTTTATTTTTATTTTCTGGAAATAACTGAACAATAGAACAGAATTTGTGAACACAACAACTGACAGCTGCAACACATCGTCTAAATGTTAATCTACCAGCGATTTTTCTTAGTTATTTTCAAAAAGAAGTTATTATTTATAGTTTTTAACTTTCATACAATAGAAATATACTATTCACATAATTCAATGAGAGTAGGTTAACAGTTTAATTGGATTATAAAAACGAAAAAAAAAATGAAAAAAAAATTAGAAAAAACAAAATTCAAATACAAAATTATTAAATGGTTAATAATTGTAATTAATATAAAAACAATTAGTGATTAGAGCTTATAAATAGCTAATATGAAAAAATAAACAAATAAATAAAATCTTAGCTTGGAGTAATATTATATTTGTAAACTCTGACCAGTTAAAAATTAAAAATTCATCGTCATGGCAACAAAATCGCGAATGAATCTTAAAACAAGTCAGCGTTATTCCAGTATTCTTTTAAATCACGAGTTACTAATTTAACTTCAATAATTTTCAATAAAGCTAAAAACGATTCATTAAATAAAGATTGTAAATTCATTACACATAAAACATTATACTTTTAACCAATTAAAAAGCAATTAGCACAATGTGGATCAGTTTTAAAATCAAATATGAAATAAACAACGCTAGTAAAAAATACAAATAAAATATTAAAACAAAATAATATAGTTAAATGAGAAAACACAATTATTAATAATAATATAATGAATAAATTTAACATAGGATAAAGTGCGGGTGGATGAAATGGAGAGAAGCATCGGGCATGTTATGCGATAAGAGAATTCCAATGAGGCTGAAAGGTAAATTTTATAAAAGTGTAGTGAGACCAACTGTGCTGTATGGTTCAGAGTGTTGGGCGGTTAACAGGAGAATAGAACAAAAAATGAGTGTCGCGGAAATGAGTATGCTTAGATGGTTGAGTGGAGTGACAAGAGAAGATAGAATAAGGAATGAATACGTGAGAGGTAGTTTTGGTGTAGCGCCAATTATGGACAAGATAAGAGAAAATAGGCTGAGATGGTTTGGGCATGTGATGAGGCGAGAGGAAACGAATACAGTAAGAGTGGTTATGAAGATGGACGTTGAAGGGAAAAGAAGAAGAGGAAGACCAAAAAAGAGATGAATGGAGTCTTTGGAGAATGACATGACGGCTGTCGGTGTGTGCAGAGGAGATGTGATTGACCGAGTAAAGTGGAGGTGTAGAACGATCCCAAATAGTTGTAAGTAAGGCAAAAGAAGAAGAAGAAGATAATGAATAAATTAAAACCAAAAAATTCTGAAATAATTCCAATAGATAAATTTAATGCTATTATTAACATTTAATCTAATGAAATTTGTGAACATTTTTTAGATTTTATAAATAACAATAATATTCAAAATTGTTAATCCGATCAAATATAATTTACATGAAATAAATTATTGTAATTAAAATTAAATCAAAAGAAATCATACCTAAATCAAAAAAAAAAGAAAAGTTAACGAAATATGATTACAAAATAATGGCTCCATACGTACATCCATTCATAACTTTAAAATTGCTCTATCATATGATATTGCTAAATATTTAGACTCACTTATAAAAAAGAAAATGAAAGTGAATACTAATACTTCTATAAAAAAATAAACTTATGATTTCATTGAAAAAATGTTAAAAAATAATATCGAACCAATTTACAAAATATATTGTTTTGATGTTAAAAATACAATCACATCTATTTATAAATACAAAACAATAAATATTTAAAAAAAACTTATGTGCAGTAATAAATTCAATACAAACAAAATTCAAGAAGTTATTTAAACATTAAATATAATCATTAATCAAAAATATTTCCATTATAATAATAAATTATACTTTCATATAGAAGGTTAAAAATAAATGGACCTTTAATTGTTCTTTTTTTCTGATTTAGATGGTCAAATAATAAATAACAAAATAAATAATAACATTAAATTTTCACTCTAAATACAAATAAATATTAAATTAAATATCTTATATCTTACAACCACCATACTAATTAACAAAACGAACACAGTATTATCTATAATATTAATTAATTAACGCCCATAAAAAATAATTTCAATTTTAATATTATTAAAATAATTCATATACGTAATACACGTATTAAAGAAAAAATAAAACACAACTCACCAAATAATATTGTTAACTATTGTAGTATAAAATTTCAAAAAAATATTTCATAAAACTCTTTAAAATTTTAACTTATAATATAATACTAATAATGCAAAAAATACTTTTAAACTAACAATAATTTAATCAAACGTATAAATAATTGAACTAAAAATTTCACAAAAAATTCCGCTTTTTTTGAAAATACATAAGCTTAATTGTAATTGTAATAAGTTTTATGTAAGGCAAATAAAAATTTTTAAATTGTATGTAAAAAACACATTTTTGAAGCAAAATAAAAAAGGCTACCATTAATTTAAACTTGCTAAACATGCTATTGGAAATAATCATAATATATATATTAATATTAATACAGACCTACAAATGTAATATTAAATATCCAAAATAATATTTACATTGATTCAGTATTAGAATAGATGCACATACACAATGAAATACAGAAAAATAATTTAACAACATTTTAATTGTACAAACCGATTTTAAAAGCAATAACTTATATTAATACATTCTAGATAATTTAAATTATTATTATATGTAATTTATAATTTTTAAATAATAATAACAAAATATTTATATTTCTTAGTAGACATATCTATGTCTAATTAGAAATCGTTTTAAATATTCTATCATATTAAAATAAATTATCTTTATATAAAACAATTAATTTTTCTCGATGTATTCCTCCCTTTATGTTTGCACACTTAGCCTCTATAAATTATTGACTGTATGTATATAACGATGAATTTTTAATTAGAAATCTATTTTACTTTACAAATGTAATAATACTCTAGTATAAGATTTTATTTATTTATTTATATTCTTCGCTTGTTTAATAGTTAACAGCTTTTAAGACCATATGGCAAACATATGCTATGTCATCTTTCTCTGTTCATCGCTAGGACTCGCTACTCTGTAACCATTACAATATACTTCATCTCTTTTATCACCTGATTCTCCTATCTCAGTTCTGGTAGTCCTATTGATTTTTTTTTTCTACTAGAATGCTACATTGTACTAAGTACATAAGTGATTCGATTTTTCGCCATGCATAAGAGCCGTTTTTTCGTTATTTCATCCACCATGCTTAGTTTTTGATAAATCTCATTTTTTAATCTCCGCATTATTTTTGATCTTTCATTCTCCTGTATTCGTATCTATGAATGGTCCAAAAATAGATCTAAGAACTTTTGTATTTTTGCAGGTTATTCTGTTATGTCTTGTGAATCGTCCGTGTTTCACATCCATTTATTACCACTGGACGTATCATGGTTCTATACAATGGCACTTTTAGGTTCTTAGACAGGATCCTTGACTTAACCATCTTGCTCAGTCTAAAATTGCATATATTTTGTATTCTTATTTTTATTTCTTCCAGTATTTCATTGTTCTGAGTTATAAGTGTACCTAGGTACTTGAACTCTTTTACTTTTTATATTTATACATTCCCACTTCCAAGTAAAGTTGAGCCTCCTCTAGCAAAAATGGTTTATGTACTTTCGTATATTCTGTGTTTTCCACGTTGATTTCCAAACCAACTCCTTTTGCAGTTTCTTATAGTTCTTGGGTTTGTTCGACGAGCAAATATTTATTTTCCACCCATTGCACCAGGTCAGCTGCATAAGCCAAATATCCTATCTTTGGTTTCGCCTAATTGTATTCCTCTTTGATCATAGCTACAAATTTGTATTACATTTTCTAGTGCTACGAGTATGTTTTATAGAATAATACGTATATTACGTTTTAAATATTATTGGTGATCCATTTATTATTTGGTTAATTTAATAAAGTATTTTTTGCTTGTACTTTTTTTTTTGTGATATGATACGTATGCGTATACATGGTTTATATGTATATACGGTATATATGTGAATACTAATTTTTATGAGGCTGATAATTTTCAAGACCAAATTGTATTATATGTAATCATAGGTCTTTTTAAAGTCGATAAATAGCATATGTATTTCTTTATTTTGTTCCGTATTTTTTGTAAAATTATCCTTAAAAAATTGAATATTTGGTCAATCGTAGATCTGTTATTTCTAAGGCCTGTTTGATAGTTACCTAATAATTTTTCAATTCAATGTCTGATTTTTTAGATAATGCAACTAAGAAGTACGATACTTCTGTAATTATTGCATACTTGTCTATAATCTTTCTTATATTCAGGACATATAATAATTATATGTAAATTTCCAATCTTCAGGTATTATTTCCTTTTCCCAAATCTCTCTTAATAATATATAAATATGCTCTGTTAGAACGTTTCCACTGTTTTTAACAGTTCTCTGGAAATTTTGACCGCTTTTGAGTATTTATTATTCTTCAATTGTTTTAACTATTTCCTTTTTTATCGGAACAGGGTAAATTGTTAGAATTCTTTGAATATCATTAAACAGAAATGAATTAACTGGTTCTGGGAGGTTAGTTTATTTTTATAAATACAAATATTTCTCTCGATAACCAACTATACAAATTCTAAATTGTATGTTTAATTCAATATTATAATATTGTACTTTTGCAATTGTATCATTATTATTTATTATTCAAATTATAAAATATTACTATAAAATAATAAATTTGACTCATAATATAATCTTATAATATAGGTACACAATGGAACTGATTGAAAATGTGATCATAATTTCATTTTAGTTTAGTATTCTAAAATCATGTATATGAACACCACCAATTAAGCTAATGAGTGTAAAAAATTATTATTGTGAATATTGTGTTATCATTTCTACTATTAGGTAAATAATTGTATTGTTTTATATCAACAAATAAAAATGTATTAAATTATTAAGATAAATATGAATAACGTAGATTTAATTAACTAAAAGTTTTGACTTCATTAAGAGTTGTATGTTATTTATTACATAATTACATTAAAAGTTTATATTATAAGTTTAAAATATCAAAAATATACTGTAACTAAGCTCTAAAATAAATCTGAAAAGGCTTACAGTATTATTTTTCCTTGAGTAATATTTCCAGTTCCCGTGTGAACTTATGCTTTAATATAGATAATGAGAAAATGGGACGTTATAGATATTTAGGTATCAATTTAAACTTAATTACCTTTATTGAAATATTGATTAAAGCTTTCATATACTTGTATTTATGTAATAATATATATCTTTCATCTAATGTTTTGATGTTTTCAATAGTGTTTTAACGTTTCTGGACCAAAGTAGGTTCCATCTTCTGAGCAGAGATGTTCCTGGCTAAAAATTGATTATTAACCGGAAACCATGGTTTCCGGTTAATAATCAATTTTTATTAAAATTTTTACTCGGCCAATACTTGCAAGTATTGGCCGAGTAAAAATTTTAATAATACACCGAGTACCAGGTAAAGACTGAATAAAAATGCAGTGTTTCGTCAGGGACCGGGTAAGTGTCGAGACTTAATTATGACAAGGAGTACTTTGCTATCGAGTAATTGCCGGGTACCCAGAACTTCTTTACTTTTGAGTATGTTTCATATATTCAGAGTAACACAATTGTGAACATGCCAAATTGTCAGCCACACTAAATAAAACATATCAGAAAAGGTAATAAATATTTTACTATACAGTGTTTCAGGTTATATTAAATATCTCAGCCGAAAGATCTTGCGTTTAAATCAAGCCTAGGAATCAACGAGTTGATATATTAAAAGTTAAGTTGATATAACTTATTAACTTAATCAATTCCCTACAAGTTAACTTAAAATTACGTATTATTTTTTCATTCATCTCAATTGAATTAGTTTTGATTTTCAAGACTAGAAAAATATTTTTGTGAAAACCGCATTCGATAACAAATAACAACGTAATAAAATTTAGAATATATAAAACATTTTTCATATTAAAAAGAGATGTCTTTTTTCTTTATTTTTTTTATATTAGCCATCAGTCATAGACTATTATAGACTTATTATAGTAATGAAACTTGTTAAGATTTCGACGATATGATCCGGTTGTGACAATTTGATTCCTGGTGGCTTCTGCGTAAGATTTGTATGTGACTTTATGAGTATTAGAAGTCAGAGTTTTGACAGGAGTGACTTTCGGATAGGCTTTTTCGAAAGCGGCCTTGAATACTGGACGAGCCTTATTGGAGCACAAGGCGCATTTGGCAGGACTGCTGCGACCTTTGGCGCAATCTCCAGTGAAATGGTTTTCGCCGCATTTGACGCATCTCGGATTGTGATGACAATTCTTTTTTGTGTATCCATATGCTTGGCAATGGAAACATTGAGGAGGGCAAATTTTCTTGGAGTGTGGTTTCTCGATGGAAACTTTTGTGTTGAGTAGCGAAGAAATGTTAAGAATGTCATTATTATTGTCTTGAGGTAGAATCTCAACAAAGAATAAAGGAAGAGGGATTCGGTCTTTGTTTTTGGCGTTGTGAACATATTTAACATTGTGCCCTAAATCGGCTAAGGCGTTAATTATATCCGACACTAACGTGGAGTGGTGCAGATTTCTGATGACACATCTATAGGTGCAGAGATGACGGGGAGTATATGTATGGAAACTAGTGTCCGTTTGATGTAAATAGTCCAAAATATTATTATAGTCTAAGCGACTTAATGATTGAATTTTAAGGTAAGACGAAAGTGCCCTGCAAGTAAAACTATTCGGGCTGGTGATATTGATGAGGGTGGTTTTGAAGGCAGTAAAGTTCTATTATCTTGGTAAAAATAATGAAAGGAAAAAGACAAAAAAATAGAAAGACAATACACTTGCGAATTAATATTCAACTAATTAATATTTTATTAATTAAAGTAAAAAGGAATAGACAATTAACAAACACATTAATAGAAAATAAATAGAAAATAGACAAAACGGTAATCCATCCGCGGATCTACACACACGTCGGGTCTCACGTAACGGCAAAGACTCTCCGAACCTTTCGGCGACGACCGAGTCGGTGAGCGACATGACAGTGTCGTCACGTAGTAATACAAAAATTATATCTAACAGTTCACAATGTTTTTAACAAAGATAGGTGGGATAAGCGGGTCTCTGACCTGGTTGGTGTGAGGTTTGTTCGCTGGAGGATCAACTAGCGAGTTGGAAGCGGAGGTGGCAGCATCTACTTGGTCAATGGAATTATTTACAGCGAGAGCGGCAAAACGATTTGGTGATAAAAAATGTTTCGACTTTTTGTCAGTTACACTCGGTGACAGCGACAAACTAGACAAATTCCTCTTGGACGATATTGACTTACGTGACGAAACGAGGTCCGCACAACGGGCGATGTTATTCATTATAGGGTTATACCTTATAATAAAAACAAAATATAAATAGCGATAACCGTAATACTCATAATGGTAACTATCAAGCGATAACGGAGCGAAACACCGAACAAAGCGTCGTACGTTTAATCACTTCGAACGTTGTGGACGAACTGGAGGAAATGACTTTATGCAACACTTTTTTCGTACGTATATGAATAAAACAAAACTACGTTACTCTATATTTAAGAATTAATAAAAAAAAAAAATAAAAATTAATTTCTCCAAAGGGTAAGGGTATGCGAAAAATGTCATGAATTGTTTATAATTGTATAATAACACCTTAAACATAAATATAAAATACGGTACATACTTAAATCACCAAAAAAATTATATTATGCGGTAAATTTAAATTTTTTCTAACTTCAAATAACCGTAATTCAGTGAGTTAAAAAAAAAAAAAAGTAGAAAAATCCAAATCTGGTGCTAAAAACAGGTATTACCATTAAAAAAACACATGTTATATCACTCATGCGTACACCAAAAGGGTTGAGGTTTTAAAATATTTAAAATATTTCTAAAAATGTGTATTATGGTACCCTCTAGGTTCACCACAAAGCTTATTATAATTCAATGTCATTCGGCTGAGATATTCAGTGTTACCTATAACCGTGATCACATTGCGTATGCAGTTTATAAAATATAATTAATTTGCAAAACAAAATATATAATTTTAACCAGTGCTAGTAACTATACTTATCACTACTGTTACTCTTTATAGGTATAATACGATTACATAACAAATGGGTACATTGTAAAGCAAAATTATATTTTAATTAATACATATGTTGTATAATATACTGCAATATACAATGTAATTTGTATGATATACTATATTTCATGTAGTATATATATATATATATATATATATATATATATATATATATATATATTTATGTGTGTGTATGTATGAAACACGAATTAGTAATGGAAAAATTAGTTTTGTTCAAAGCTTAGAGGACGAAACGCAGTAATTTGTTTTCCCAGCTAATGTATGCATATCAATGTACTTTGTATATTCAACAAAATCATTATTTCCCGAATTTTGAATATTAAGCGTAATCTACTTTAAATATGAATGTTGCCAAATATATTTGTAATAATATTATTACTAAATATTGATATATTTAGTATTATATATTAATACATAATATTATTAACATACTGCCCCTACGTAGAGTTTTCGAGTTTTTATTATTTAAACTAGATTTACTTTCTTGAATGTCCAATACTTGTCTTATTTTCCTAAAACACGTGTCTAAATTTAGAACGTTTTTAAATTTTCAATTCTTATGCCAGGTCCACACAGAGGCGACACAGAAACAAAACAAAAACAAAACACAAACACTTCTTTTTGACATTTGAAAAAATAAAACACAAACAAAACATGTGTCTATACTGAGTCGAGTAAAAGTTAAACAAAATTCAAACATTTGTTAGTGTTTTGTTTTTATTTTCAACTATCCCTACAGAAAAATAAGATCGTCATTTTATTTCGTTCATTCGTGGTCATTCAATTAAATCAGCTTGCACGTTTCTTCAGTAGTCCATTTTTTTTGTCCATTTTTTATTTGTACCAAATTGCACCGAATAATTTAAAATCAAACAAAATCACATGTTTCGTGTACAGACCGATTGATACTTAATGGTAGACAATGAATTTATAATTATATAAAAATATATATTTTCATAAATAACCAAATTGCGAAAACCCGATAAAATAAATCCCGATAACTATTGTCTGTTGGTTGTTGTAAAAATTACTGTCCACACATATTCGACAATGTTCACAAAAACAATAACAAAACCTTTTGATGTTTACCGACACCGCACGGGACACGACTTTGTTTTTAAAAACATGAACAATTTGTTGGGAAAAACACAATTGTTTTAAAAATGTTTTGATTTTGTCGAAAAACACAGAGTTTCTGTTTTGTTTTGATTTTGTCGTCTCTGTGTGGACCCGCATTACATTTTATTTGAAAAAAAAAAAGTTCGAACGAATTTGAAGGTTCATAACATATGTGTTCAGATAATTATACTTGTACTGCAGGAATCTCTAAGACACCGCATGTCACACCCTACTACCCTATTGTCCTCAATTGGAAACATATCGGATTGAGGATTAAAAGGAGGCAAAAACCCTAGATCTAACGATGTCCAAGACATCTTGTGTGGGCCTAAAATCGATGACCAAGACCTGAATATGTTTCGGATTATTCGATGATTTTAAAAAATAGTTGAAGGCAATTATTGCTCGGAAGGAACAGGATGAAAGAATACGAGAAGCAAAGGAGAATGCTAATCGCAGACGTTAGCCCATCCTCTAACACAGGTGACCGGTTCAAGTATGTGATTCCAGGCTGACTGGTGAGGACGGGCCGTGAAGTACCAGAACTGGACAAGACGAGAACAAGCTGGTTGTTCACAGCAACAGGATCCGAATTAAAGTCAATACAATTGTATTATATTATTTTAAAATGTAGTGTTATCTCGGGTCTCCACCATTACTGGCATTGATTTGTATAAATTGCGTGGTCAAAGGGCGGAACCCATGCATGTATGAATAATTGATTTGTAACTCAATTAAACGATGGGGGCTGGGTGTGTAGTAATGTGAAAACAGATACCACCCGATCTTCAGTTTAATGAAAAAAAAAAAAAAAAAAAAAAAAAAAATTGAGAACTTGAAAACAATAAAAATTTTAACTAACGTTAGTAAAAAAAGTGTTGATATGCATTTAAAGTATTATTCATAATTATTGTAAAATAACAATTTTACATGTTGTTGTTTAATAAAATATTTTCAATATTTTAGTTTGCAACTAATTTATGCACTTCTTACCATTAAATAAATATGCGACTAGAAAAATTCATATATTAAATTAGGATATTGATTTAGAACAATCTATGCGCACATATTTACTTATATGGTCTAGATAAATTTATTAACATTCTACCCACCTACTAAACATGTTTAAGTAATAATTCGCTAACGGTTTTTTATTATAGTTTATAGATTTATGACTCCCTAAGTCTAACACTTAACAACGAATGTTTAATAACGTTGCCTTAAAATTTTCCATTGTAATTAGACTGTTGCATTATCTTGATATATTATATATATATATATATATATATATATATATATATATATATATTAATTGTTTTAAGGTATACCTAATTTTCCAATAAAAAATAAATTTTACATTGTACCTATAAAATAATAACCACACATTTACATAATACTGTCTGTTTGTTTTAAATGTATTAATATAAAATCCAATTTTTTTCAAAATAATTAATAAATTTAGGTATATAATTTTAAAAATTAAAAATACAAAAATTAAAGGAGTCAAAGTTATTTCAAATTAAATTTAGAAGCTTTCTTATTTTTTTTTTTTTTTTTTTAATACAGAAACATCTAATTTATGACAATCAATTTAATATTACAAGCCACCCCAATCTTAACACAGGGTAATAATTTTTCAAGAAATAAAAAATAGGACAAAATCTGTAATTCATTAAAAGTATTATTTAATATTTATTTAAAAAATTATTATAATTTTTTTATTAATTTTTCATAATGATGCTCATATTAATAACTTTATAAGTTAAATGTATACATTATATTTATTTTCATACTTAACCATGAGAAAATTAATATTTAATTTTTAAAAATAAATAAAATAAAATAAACATTTTTTAAACTTTTTAAAACACATTACTTATTTTTAAAACTTCTAAATTCTTTTGATAGTATCTTTTCACTTTTTAATTTTTCATATTTTTTTGAAGAACTTAAAATTTAATAAGTTGGAGTTATCCAAAAGAAATGTATGAAATTCTGTACATGAAACCATTTTGAAGTATTGAAACGATTATTATTGATGTAATATAAAATCAGGTTTTACATGCCTATTTATACCTGAATGAACACAATTCTCTAAGAAAAAAACTGCTATAAGTTAGAACTCTTAATACACGTGACAAATCCAAAATAAAAACATATAACTTTATGTTAACTCTGTACAAATAACATTTTATTAAGAACTCAAGTATTTAACACAACATTTCTTATTTTATCGTTATAAAAACGTATATATACTTTGGATAAATACGTATTTCACATGATATATGAATTCCGCGACACGTGTTTTAATAGCTTAACTTTAATAGTGTACATAAAACTTTGCCGATTTCATTATCATCATTTAAGAACGGAAATTCAACTTTTAAGTTGGGATTTAATACAAATCTTCTCTTAGGCATTTTAAACATAATACATACATTATTCTTAGAATTTACAACATTGGTTGTTATAATAATATTAATGAAATTATTATCAAATCTAATACACTTTCGGTATCATAAAAGTAAACGATTTTAAAATAACTGTTATTTCCGATAAAATTGCGTTTGATATAGGGTATAATAATAAAAATATTCGCGTACATCGTAAATGTATTATCACAGATTACATAAAACAAAATTGTTTAATGTAAACTGTAGAATTATTACCGAAATCGATTCTTGTGTTTATTATTTTTCATGAATTCCATTGCAATCACTGTCATAATTTACGACGAATATTTTTATTAATAAATTAATTTTATTAAAAATACAATTTCAATTTGTATGTTAAAATTATAAAATAAAAATGAATACGGAATAATTGACATCGATATTATAAACTGAATAAAAAGCGTCTCGAAAGAATTTTGTTAGGATAACAGAACCCAAACTGAAAAAAAGGACATCCCTATATTAAACAGTACGTATGGTTACCCTAGTATTGGCTTGTTGCTTGTTAGCGGAATTACCTATTGGTAATAGCCCTTGTAATGTTTAGATTAGGTTATCTAGATGTAAAAGATAAGACATATTATTTATTTTTTTCTAATTTGTTAGTCATGATTCTAATTTATTGATAGTATAAATAAACGAATAGAAGGGTTCCTTATGGTCATTAAAATATTTATAATAATATATATTTTCGAAATTCAAAGGTCAACCCAGTATAGTGATCTCATTGAGTTGAGAGAAATTTGATTACTATAATCAGTAACTGCTGAGTACCTGAAGTACTCCAATATAATTTCCCTCTTATTTATGCGAAACTGAGACAGCAATTTCGTCATCGATTATGTTCATGAACTAATAATCGTCTTTCGTAATCGTTTTTCCTCCTATTGTATATTATTATATAATTGTATAATTTCTATTTTTCATATGATTATTTCTGTCCACTATAACCGAAAACCTAAGTAAAATAAGTGACAAAAAATACACTGATGACGACTGTCTTATCTGTTCCTGGCATATCTGATCATTATGAGTGGTTAATATTTATAACCTAATATTCGTATAGTAACATACTAAAAGTGGCGAACATTGTATATTGATATCTTGCAAATATTATGCGTTAATGATATTGATAAACGCATCTTATTATTCTACATTTTCGATTTTCAGTTAAAACAATTACACATACGAGTATTGTCTCATGACCATATTGTTACATTTCCATAAGCGAATCAATTCTTAAGAACAATTGATCATATATGTTATAATAATACTATGGTAAAAGCTGTGTATTAAAATATTGTTTTAGTATATTAAACTTGTAAAACAAATATGTTTGTAAATATTTAAATTATAATATAGTAAGAAGCATGTCTTATTGATTGTTTTACACATTTTCTACATCGTAATAGTTTGTCGATGTATGAGTTTTGTAAATGGATAAATATATATATATATATTTTTATATTAAACATTTTGGAAAACATCAATAAGTAAAAATGTATTACCAAACTACTATATTTAATTTTTAATAACATTAGGGAGTTAAGCAAAGTGGAAGCAAAGCTTCAGCAAAAAAATAGGTACTTTGATAATTTGAACTTCAGAATTTAAATAATTATAAATAGTTATATTACTATAATAATCAATACTACTGGTTCGATTTTCGATTTTTATACATTGAAATGTATAAATCCGTTGAAATTTGGTAAACATCAACCGATCGACATTTATTTAGATCAATAATATCTTTGTTTTCAGTGTTCGATAGTATTTTAAAATCCATTTCAATTTTATCTTTAATGTACGATTTATTAAGTGAAAACATTTTGTTATAAATTGATTTTATGAAATCCCAACGCTTTCTACGAAAGAGTTAGTACATATCCTTTTAGTATAAAGCTCAACCGATAGAGAGCAATGTTAGCATTTTAAAAATCGAATCGTGTTTTATGCTGAACCTAACGTTCTAATCAACAGAACGAATTATAACCATATTAAAATTATACAGTTTTTGTTCTTCATTCTACAGCTAGATAGCGTTTAACATAACACGGAACAATGTATTCGTTGAACTCAGAAATAATATCCATAACATTATTGTTAAAAAAAAAAAAAACATTATTGTTATAATCATTTAACACTGAAAGCGATTAAACGTACTTACAGTTACTTATTTTCATGCTTGTACTTATAATACGAAAACAACAGTCTTATTGAAGGGTATAGATTTTTCTATTACCAATCGTTTTATTTCTGAAAATAAAAAATCGTTTTGATTCTGATATAGTATATTATTAAAAGCTCATCTAGTCGTACAAGGTGATACGGTTTACTATTAATCAAAGCTTTATATTGATTTAAACGCGATTGTCAAAGTGTTTACTATATTCTGTTATTATACACAATAGGGGATGATACCTGGAGGATACGTTCGACTATGATTAATCAAATGAGCATTATTACAATAGTGTAACAAACTGATGAATTTGGCATATCACTCTGCATTTCCAGGAAGTATTGTAAACAATTGCACTACGTTATTGTCTTAGCTGATTGTATGCGTATTATTTCACAGTGCACATGTAACTTTCACAATCGCATTATAATCACTAAAAATCTGTTGTAATAATAAACCGGTTCGATGTTTTTTCACGCGACTATTCGATTTACGAAAATAATCAATTTTATTGAAAATATTATTTTATCACTCACACCGAACTTTTTACATTTATTGTTCGAATCAAACCGTGTAAACGTTGTAGTAAATCGATTCAATATGTGTGCTGACATGTTCTAGTTTAAATTGTTTGAAAACACGCATTTAACGTTTCGTCGAAATCGGGTTTCCCGGGCCTTCCGCATTCAACAGCGACCGCAAGCGATCCCATTACAGGCTCTTGGCCGGGACGAGTGACCGCGGGTGTTGCATAGAATACACTATTTCCGTGCACAACCGTATTGAACCATAAACATTAACAAGTTTATTTTCAACTCTTTCGGAGCACAGCTGCACACGCTTGTCGCCGAGTAGGATGTCGTTGTAAACACGAACAAACACGGTGTCTATGTCGTTTTAGAAAAAATCCCTGGGCCCTCCGCTATTGGATATTATTATTGTTTGTTACGGCTTCTAGCGACGGGCGCGCGGGGTATCACGACGTCGACCACGGGGAAGGGATGCTGTCGATACCGAAGACACGGTTAGTCGTGTAAGCTCGTGGGTCGTCTCTTGCCAAAACCCTTTCGGATTACGTATCACATATTTGTGATTTTAGAAGACGAACGGGTCATTAAAACCATTGTTTTACTGGTTACGGATAACTTTCAAAATGTCTACCACATTTAAATATTCGGTTGGTAAACTTTGATGACACTCGTATTGCACAAAACGAGTGATTCAAAAGATTTGACCGGGTGTGTTTTAAATAAACAATAACAATATTCGGACCATCAGGAGCAACACTGAATGGAAATAAAAAAAAAAAAAAAAACAATAAAAAAACACCATACGAGGTTTAAAATAACAGTACAAATTTTATTCAATTTCATTTAAACTGGTGTAATCACAGTAAGACCACTTGCAGTTAAATCACACAATGCGTTAGTATATTAAGACATACATTTGTACGAAAGGGTTTCGAATCGAATTAATATAATATAATTGGGAGGAAAAACAACATTTTAAAATCTTAATAAATATGTCATATTTATAACTAGATAAAATGTAAGGACAAATAATTAACAGAAACACACTACACCAGTTATGAACTAAAACACACTACTCTGTTCATATTATTATTACCAAGATGAAAAAGTCAAGCACTTGAATAAAATGTATTATCACTGGGCTATAAATTTATAAGAAAAAAAAAAAAGTAAATTGTGGACAATTTGAACATATCTATTAGGTAAAGAAGTATATTATATGTATCAGATATTTATCCGTTAAAATCAACTTCAAATTATCCATGTGAAGAAACTTAAAAATATTAATTTTCATATTGATATTTAATACATTTTCTACAGAATTATTGTTTATATTGTTTTCTCTGTCAATATTTCAAAATACAAACTTTATAAAAGTATGATTTCTTTAAAATAATTTAAATCAAAAATAAATAACTAACTAGATATAATAATAAATATTTGGATACATTTCATAATGTATAACGATTTAGAAAAATTCATAATTTTTATTAAGGTACATTTAATACCATTATTATCTTCATCGACACTGAAAATTGCAGTAAATTATAATAAAATTGTCTAGATTTGTAATACAGCCAATAGATATTATATATATTATACATATTTTCTTAAATGTTATTCAATTCACCTATTTTTATTTATTTTTTTCATTTAATATAAATAGGTAATAATATATTTGTCTATAAATATTAATATTAATTTTAAACATTAATACAAGTACAAACTCTTCACATTAACATATCGTTTAAAATTTTACATTAAGAAAAAATATATGTAAAAAGTAGAATCGAATCGTATTTTTTAATTTATATCAAACGAAAACTCTACATCGTACATAATGTTTTCTTATATACCTTAAAACTATTATTTTAGGAAGAATGAACAATAGGGGTTTTTTTTTATTTCTGGTTTAATTTGTAAGTTCATGCCAACTTGCTTTATCATAAAATGTTACCATTGACACAACTAGAAGATTACCGGCATAGCGTCTATAACAATAAATGTATAAAAGCGTTTAGATTATTCCAATACAACAAAAAAATAAAATGTTACGAGTATAAATTTAAAAAATGAAATGTACAGCCACTTAAAATTATATTATATTCTATTTGTGTTTTAGCACTAAGATACAAATATTATAAATTTGATATTATCTCTCGAGTAACGAATTTCAATGTTTCTCATTACACGTATTAAAATTATGTAAGGTGATTTCGTTTTCACAAAACATGAAAACGATTTGGAAAAGTATAAAAGCTCTAAAACATTCTAATGCAGAAGTAGCACGAAAAACATTAATATATAATAACACGTAACATATTAAATCATTTAACAGCTGTATGTATTGTTATTAAAAATGTATACCTGCGCGGTATGTATTATGGATTTTTGTTGGTAAAAAATATGTTTATGTACCGTTGCCGGTACTATGTAATGAAATATAATTCATTGTTTTTTTATTATTTTACAGATAAGTTAGTAGATAAAACGTAATATTACTATCGTTTAGTTATGTATATCGCATGCTGTAGTCACGAGACATTTTTTTCCGATTTAAGAATTGAACTAACGATAAACAATAATAATGATAACAAAATAAATAAATAAATAATAAAAATGTATATAAATAATAGTAAAGTAAATTTGGTGGATCACAGGTATAGTTCATCATGCATAATTGAGTATGTGGAAGTAATTGTAATTTTATCACAAACAATCATTTGACAGAGGAAATATAAACGAAGCAAAAGTGATAGAATAATATTATTATATGTCATGGAGAGTCGTTCGATAATCACAAAATATAAAACTTTATTTTCAGGAGTGGATATTAGAACAAACACTAACACTATTATCGTATACAAATAAAAAAATAGTTGTATTGTACAGTTAAAAAGTCAAAATAAAAAAAAACGTTGACTTTTCCTCGTTATTATGGCATCTGCTTAAGGCTTATATTTTAAATGTTCAATTATAAAAATCATCACACAAACATTCACAATTTTTTTATCTCGACGATAATATGTATTACTTTACAAAAATAAAAATTGTTAAAGAAGTATTATAATATAATATTATAATATTATTGATCATAAAGTATTAGTATTTCATAATCAATAACAGTAATAGTAAATAAATAAAACAAAATAAAATAAAATGAACACATTATTCAACAATAATAAAAATAATAATTATAATAATGATAGTAAAAATATAAAATAATCAATTACATTTATAATATTATATACCTAGCAGCTAGTATATTGTAATAATCGTAATAATAATAATAATAATATAGAATCGTGTGTATTTTAAATAATTTAACATTATTGTAAACACGAGGGGTTACACCGAGGCCTCGTCAATGACCGTAATCAGCCTACTGTTGGGACCGGCCACCAGTCGCCACTTGCCGCCCCTGGGCGTATCTTCTTCCGCTTGTTTGGCCAGCGACCACCGTCTGCCTTTCCTGTCCATGATGACCGGCATCTCGGCGATCAGATTGTTCTCAAACTCGCTGAGCATCAGGTAGTTCTCCACCTTGTTGCACGACGTAATGCAATCGCCGATGTAGTCGAGGTCGTCGAGCAGGTTGTCCGGCAAGTCCATGTCCGCGATGCCCTCTTCGGAGATGCACGTCAGCTCGGGCTTGTCGTTCGGTCCACCGCTGCCACCGATGCCCATGGTCCCGCCGCCGCCGCCGACGCCACTGCCGCCACCGCCGCTGCCGCCACCGCTGCTCAAGAACCCACCGCTGCCACCGCTGCCGCCGCCACTGATCAGTCCGACGCCCTGCGGGTTCAGCGGCGGTTCCATGACCACCACTTCCTCGGGCTCGACGGTGAACGACAGCTTCCGCCGCTGAGGGCACGAGTCGGACACGCACAGCTTCTTGGTGCCGGACTCGTTGTGCTTGTGCCGGGCCACGTTCCGCCGGTGCAGATCGATGAAGAACATCGTCAGACTGCCGAGCAACACGCAAGCCGAGCTGAAGTAATAGCCGGACTTGGCGCCGTAACCGATGTTAATGTAACCTGCGAAAGTTTCGTGAAGTTCAATCGTTAAGGTTAAAACAACATAATTGCAGACGCGATGTTTTTTTTTTTTTTATTGTTATAATTATTATCGTTGCTCGTTTCTCTCGCGATCGTTGCCGACGAACGTGAACCGCGACGGTCGCTTGAAAATGTCGCACGCGAGCGTGAAAACACTGGTAATTATATGGTGCGTCGAGCTGCGCTGCACGGCGGGAAAAATATCGCGAAATCGCGCGTTTTATTACCTCCAAACCGCGAGTGCCGACGGACCGACGCTTTGCGAACCGGAAAACGTGTTGCGAACACGGGTTTTAACGGTACGTTGTTTTTTTACGAGGCGGCGCGGAAAGCGGTGGCGATACGATGACGATACGAGATACCGACGCGGGCGTACAAACTGTTCGCCTGCGAGCGGCCGGTATTTTTACCGCCGCATGAAACGCGATATTTTTCTTTCGAAAAACCCGACTTGGCGGTCGTTAAATTTTACGACGCGCGCCGTCGAGGTTAGCGCAAAAGTGGACTTTACGGCACGGAACGACGTACTCGGCCCAGCCGCGAGCGAGGCGAAAGAAGAACGAAGTCGAAGGTCGGAGGAGATCTCGCGTTGAGTTCGCGAAGACACGCGATCGTCGTGGGCGGCGGAAACCGTTGGGCAAGGGTGTGAGGGGGTGGCGACCGCGAAATGGGGGGGAGGGGAAACGTCGAGCGGCCGCCGTTTCACACGTACCCGGCGACCGTTTGAACAGCACCGGGTACCCGGTTTCACAAACATTATGCTCTCACGCACAACCGGCGACTGTTAAAACGGCACCCGGTTTCATGATGTGGTTCCACGTCCAGCTGCTTGTATATGTCCGGTCGGTGTCAGTGAATCTAATCAGTTAGTCAAGTGACGGATCGACGGCGAGTTCATCTCTGTTTCCACTGTCTATTTCGGTGCCGGTTACCGACTAACCGGCGCGCCGGTTTCAGCTGGCACGTGCGAAAGCTCTCATTCTACCGTCGCACCGACGACCGGTTAACCGATGCCGTGAAACGGGCCGAAAACGCGCTCGTACTCACCGGAAATGGGCACGCCCAAGGCGATGGGTATGGCCTGCGAGCACTGGACGAAGCCCCAGGTGCGCGCGAAGTTCCGCGCCCGGACCCGCTCGTACGTGTACATCTTCAGCGAGTAGTTGTACCCGCCGCAGAACACGCCGTACACCCACGCGAACATGACGTAGCCCTGCCGGTGGCCGCGGACCGTGGTCAGCGCCAGTATGGACACGCCGCACATGAACACGGACGCCTGGCACAGGTACTGGCGCGCGATCCGGCACTCCACCGAGTTCCGGACCACGATCAGCCCGAACGCCACGCACCCCACCGTCCACGCCAGGCCCATGTGCACCTGCAGCGTCAGCGCCGACTCGCCGAGGCCGTCTTCCTCCGCTTGGTGCGCCTGCGCAGAAAAACATCACTCGCGTTTTTATTACGGGCACGCCGGTTACCCGCAGGTCCCGAGTTGCGATACGTGTTGTTTTTTCTGTTTTCGTTTCCGTAAAAATCAATTTTTTTTTATAGACATTTCCGCGTTATAAGATAGTTGTAGACGACACACGTAAGATGGTTATAAGATGATATCAACCTCCCTCCCCATCCCTATCCGGGGAAAAGTTCTAAAAACCGTTTCCGGTTACGCGAACGGCACGACCGATTGCCCCGGAACGATCGTGACGTCCGCACACGTGCCCGGAGGTCGGACCCTACGTAGTACAGTAATCATACGGTCATCATTGTACAGGGGGATATATTTACTGATTTTCCTCCGCCAATAGTGCACCATCGTAGTAATCGTGATCGTGCGCTCGATCATTGAAATAAAAAAATAAAAAACAATTTCTCCGTTTCCACTTGCGCGTAATACATAGAAAAAAAAACCTATAATTTTTAAGCGATAGTTTCTTTTTTTTTATTACGCGCAAGTCGAAATAGAGAATTCATTATTTTTCATACACGCCATATTGTTTTTTTTTTTTTTTCTCAATCGTGAAATCCATCGAGCAATGTCAAATGTACAGCGAAGCCACTTTACGGTACCTAGGTTTAATATTTCTTACGTACAATTAAGCTTCCGTTCCAGAAATTCGTTTCATAAATGATACACACGGTGTGTTATGTTCTACGCAATGGTATTTATTCATGCACTAGAAATCAATATACGTAATTATGAGTAAATGTACCTGTATTAGGTTCGGTTTTATGTACGACATGTGCACGTACGACTGATATTGTTCGGAATCCATTAAATACGAAACGGACGCGAAATACTTAACGAGATTTATATGTTATATACACACATAAGCGACCGGCTCTATTAATGCATTCGAGTGCTTTACTACTACATGCACCCGTCGTTTATATTGCTCCACCACTACAACTATCACATACTACTGTTGTTATTATACGGTCTTGGATTAGTGTTATTCCTCCCGGGAATTTATTAGTCCTTTTAAATTGTAATATTTTCTGAAAATAAAATTCTGGGATTAAGTTAATCGTCAGAGGTACAGCAGCAACGTTGCTGCCACCACTCCTGTTGAGATATAATTGAATCGTACTTTTCTAGCTATCCCGTGCCGGGTCTTATACGATTTAATGATTTTTGCGTTCAAGCAAAATCGTTGTAGACTCAGAGTGGTGTTTTGGAATAAAAAATAAATTTATACATTCAAGATGCCGTGTCGTAAAACCCGAACATACAGATTTGGTGCTGTAAAAGACCATAAAGTAATTGTACGACGAGTTCTTATACTGCATGAAAGATTAGGCTCAGAGAATGTATTAAAAAAAAAAGTTCTGTATGCTATACGCGATGATTACCGAACATATTTTTCTTTTGTTTCATTATTAAACCGAACTTTTACGTATTATACGTACAATAAACAGTTTTAAGTACATAACTGGCGTTTGATGTATAATATTCACAATTTATTTATATCTATTGAAATTCACCTTCTGAATGCAGTACCTTTTCTATATTTGATTTGCTTGATACATATTCATGTGGCCTCAGTTCGTTATTAAATTAAAACTGTGCAATTAAACATTGTGAAAAGTTCTACATACTCTTTATTTTACATACATTTTGTTTAGACCCTATTTTCATTTAGTACACTCACAGTTATTTAGAGAACTTTTCACGGAAGTTGTAAAATTTAATAGTGTTAGGCATATTTTAATTAATAATTTAATTTTTGTTATTCAGAATTGAATATCAAAAGCTTAAGTAATATTACATTGAAAAAAATAAAAAAAACATTATTTTAAGACTGTAATGAAACAAACTTTAATACGTTTATATATTATAATACGAATACTTAAATAAGTGTTCGAATTACATTATACGAGTATTATAGGTATTGAAAAAAAAAAAAATCATAATCATGATGTACATCTTGACCGCGGTGTGATCGATACGAAATAAATGAAAAATGAAAACATTAGGAAGTCTTCTACACTTCGAAGGTTTTTGAACAATTTCAAACATTTATGTATAAAGTGATGTTACATACAAGTGGCAAGTAAGAAAACAAAACATACAATAAAAAATAAAATAATACTCAAATAAACGAGTCGAACGTAAAAAAAATAGCAAACAAAAACACTCAATTTCACTATATATACTATATATGTACGTATAATGCATAAAATTGATAACCATCACAGTCGTTATTTAATATTTTGTTAGTAGTTGCATAGTCTCTCTTAAAAGGAAACTTCAAATAACCAATGAAATATGATGACAATCGAGAAGCGTAACGTTGAAAAATTAAATTTTATTCCGATCGCATTCGGTATTCGAGAAAAGTTTATCAGTCTCGGAGATATTGATCTTTTTTTTTTGTCCCCCGTCCAAAGTCGTTAGTGTCGTTATCCGACACCTTCTCTCCACCCCATGAGCGACACGGCGTTACGATAGTATAATACCGTAATAAAACCACGATGGTATTATACATATACTGACAGCATAAACAGCGGCAATCATACTAATCCATATACGGCGTATTGTGATACCTAATCGGTTCACGTGGGGGCGTGTATGATGATGATTATCTATATTAACCAGACGGGTACGTCGAGGTGACATTTGTACGCGAATAATGCAAAAGGTAAGTCATATATGATTATATATGAGTGTGTGGGGGCGGAACTACTGACCAGGTAAAATATCGGTGTGTTTATGCCGAAAGCGCTGATGCCTGTGGACACGAGCAGAATGCGAACGGTTTTACTGCGAAGCGTGGTAAAGTCCAGGAACGGCGGCCGGTCATCGTGCCGGTTTTTGTCCTTGATCTTCCGCTTCTGGTTCTTCAGGTGCAGGATGGCCCGTCTCTGCGGATGGTACAACGACGCGGACCGGTAGCACGTGCCCAGCAGGAACGTGGTGAACACGGTGGCGGTGACCAGTTGGAGCCCAAGTCGCCAACCGATAGCGCTGAAACCCAAAATTCATGACAGTGTTCACGCACGGATAACATCTGTAGGCTATTGATTACTCTCGGATGCCTACACCACCGGGTAATAATATTGTATACTATACTCTCCTCCTACACCTTGCGTACTTTTTGTTCTGTGTAATAAACGTGCAACGTACGTTTTTCTCTATTCAACGTCCGATTCCCAACAACTAACTACGTTAAAGTTTAAAGGTTAAAAAACGTTCAAGTTTCATGGGCCTTTCGATTCACGTTGTAATGACATGCGGGATGTGACGACCAAATGTACCGCAGTCGTTTGGCGTTCGTCGAATACAATAGAGAAAATAATGTGCACAACAATATTTTTAAAAGTATATTTCAAGTTGCAATAATTATCAATCAATATAGACGGTCGAATAGTCAGATATTCTACTGCTTCATCAGTATTCTTTTGTGCTTATCTATAAAGTTTTGGAAATTCGACTTTTAAATTTTTAGTACGATTTAATTTTTATCAAAGCTTGGAGGAATGTAATAAATGAACGTTATTTTGAATTGTTGGTCAATTTCAACGCTCGAAACGTTTTTCAACGTTTTTTGGATAAAAATAATAAATAGAAATTAAAATCATAATACCACTGTTTTAAATAAATTTACTGCCACGTAAATTCTAGCCAAACGGTTAGTTTTTTACAATTTGAATTTTAAAAATATTTCCGTCCATCGAACTCGAAACCACAGAGCTCTGGACATTTACTTACCTTATGGCTCCTTTGATGAAACTAGACATGACGGCTATGCCCATGCCACTGCCGGACACGATGAATATCTCGACAAACTCGCGTTTGCGTTTAAAATATTGCGCCACCATCAGCGTGGAACAATCTCGGGTCATGCCAACGCCGATCCCTGAAAACAATATACAGAGTAATTAACATAACACGCGGTTGGAGCGCTGGAGAAAGCGCATAGGAAAGAGGGGCAACAGTGAAACCGTCGTAAACTTTGCTCAAGTCCGCACGCTGTACCGAAACCCCATCGTACACGGAACGAGTTTCGCGTAGTTTATGATGTCAATTTTTGAATGTTTTACTACGTGTGTAAGTAGCACTTCTGCGTATTAATGGTTCCCATACGTGCAAGAAGCTTAACAATAATGACGTTACCACGCACGATGACGTATAATAAAGAAGGATTTTTACCAACATTGCCACGGTGAATATTGTCGCACACACGAAACACGTTCCGGTTTCCGCAAAATTATGTTCCGTCGGAATATTAAACAGCCACTGCTTGCGAATGACAAACACCGAGGTTAACGACAGATAATTGATTGGAAATCAATTTATCACGAAATATATGGTATAGATTACACGATGAAGCTTAAACAACATGATATAAAATAGAATTGTATAATGATGTTAAAAATGTTGTTCAATAAAATACAGCTGCTGCGAACCCTATACTGTTATAAAGTGTAGTGTTTCTATTATGAGATGCGCGTAAAAATACAAGAAAATATTACGTCTATGGTAAAAAATAAACGTTTTATATAATAATGGATACTTAAAAACATAATCATAAAATATATACATATATATACTATATTACATACCTACAACGCGAAACCATTATTTATTCGTACTTACACTAGGATTTAACACTAGGGGAGCTGCCATAAAATAATAAAAAAATAAATATTTTTTTATATACATCTTATGTAAGCCTAAAATAATTTTACAACCGTTAAACAGAAAATTACTTTAGCACTTCCGTGAAAATAAAAGAGCCTTTTTGAAATTTATAGAGTGATAGTATCGTAAAAAGTTTGACGTTCTAAAGTAAACATATGACCTTGTTGAATTGTTTTGAAAACTGTATAAAAATGGTGCTATAAAGACTTACTTACAGCGTTTTGTGTAGGTAAAACTTTTACTTAAACGCTTTTAGAGCCATTGTTTTTCAAAGTTCAATAACACTACATAAACGTTTACCAAAGTATATTGAATAAATAAATAAGTGCAAGAGGTCACCTTCGGATAAAATGTTCCCTGGTAATAATTAATGGAGTTAAATATTTAGATAATTGTTGAAATGCTCTGTTTGAAATCAAAGATTTACCAATTATTTTGAATTGTAAATTAAGTTGTGCAATGAATTAATAATTAATAAGTACATCTTAATACGATTATTAAATTAAATTTATACTTTAGTAATGCATGTTATTTAGTTTTATAACGAGATCATTTAAATTATAAATATCAGAGTAGATTTTATTTGATTTATTAAAAATAAAAAAACAGCTATTATTTATTACGCTTTTTAATATAAATATACTATAAAATATAATTATTAAAGTAATAAGGTATTATTGACATTATAATTTGTTATATATTGTGTTTTTAAGTTTTTAGTTAAATATAATTTTGATAGTAATACTAAGCGTAGCCTTTTTACAATAACATAATTGATTGTAACAGGTACGTAAATAGGTGTTTATTTTTGAGCGGAGGATTAACCTTTTTCAAAATTATTGGGACTTACTTAAATAATGTACAGTTAAGTGCTATAAATCTAATATCATAATTCATGGTTACCATAGTATAATTTTTATGGGGATGACAAACCCCTTCTCCTTTAATTACATGCTAGAAGAGTAACCGAATCAATGGATTCACTAAACAAGTAATTATTCATTAATAAAATATACTTATATTTGAATATTGTAAATAATAATTCAAAATCGTGTTCTAAAAAATAAAAATAATATAGTTTATGGACTTATAAAATGTACATACAAACTCTGTTTGTCAAATTTTAAATAATATTAATAACTCTGACGAATAAAATTAACATAAATCATTTGAATATGCTTTCTCCTCATTTTAAATTTATACTTAAATTATCTACATATTCCATTAAAATATGTACATACTATAAACTACATACATCATTTATTTAACATTATAATACCAATACTTTATTATGTTAATGTTTTTAAGACTATATAGTGCATTATACTATGTACATTTGTAATAGAGTAATAATAATGATATATACATTATTGAATTTATCTTAATCTTATTTGTTTGCAATGTTTTAAATTATGGAATTATAATCAAATAACTTACAGATATTTATTATAACTATTAATTATTATTATCATTATTATTAATTATAAATTATTATAAGAATATATGAAAAATATCTTCTAGGACTCAAAATCTGATAGAATTTAAATAGTATTCAAAATATGTTACTTTGGTTTAATAACAAAATAATTGACTTGTATACATTATGTTAAAAGCAAAACAAAACATTTTTGGCTGGATTTCTCATTCGAACTTAAATTTAACCATATAACAGCACCGTGTTTTCAAAACAGTAGTCATAACCAGAGTTGGCAAAAGTTCAAACTTTAAACTTTTTTCGTGCAAGAAGTTTTTAAAAAGTCAATTAATACAGGATTTTGGTGCACAGTATTATTATCTTCATCCTTTAAGTTAAAAAACAATTTATTCCCTCCTCCTATACAGTTTTGTGAGGATTTAAATGAATAAATATAACATTCATATTATATTTACATGTATATTTATATATACGGCATAAAACTTGTATCATAAAAAAGTTTATATAATGAAATAATATAACTCGAAAAAAAATATTAATTAGTGCATTACTCAGTCATAATAATTTTCTTTTTGTATCTAATTTTGGATCAATTTTTTAAATTTTGTAAAACATTTTTTTCTAAAAAACAAAAAAAAAAATGCATTTTTCGAAAAATTCAAATAGAACATTTCAATTTAAATTTATAAAACATAAAATAAAAATTGTAAGCAAATAGTTATAACCGTGATGTATATATTTTCATTATTAATTAGTTTAACTCATATTTTAGTACTTACATACTACGAATATGTCTCGAATTGTAGATTAATTATAAAAGTGGTAGATCTCTATTTGACGTATAATAAATGGTTTATGAATATTAATATTTTGGATTTATACAATGTTTTAAATTAATAACATTTTACAAGGGTTGCCAACCCCAAATAATCAAGAGTGAGCTGAAGGAGAAGAAGAAGAAGCTAATGTTTTAAATTCAATGCTATTATCATTTTTCGTCAACACGCATCCTTGCCCATACAACAATTAATTAATAATTATTGTCTATTCGCTTAAAAAAGTAATACATATTGTATTCATTAATATGTATGAATTACTGAATAATAAACCTATAAATAAATATCCAAGAAATAAATGTCTTTAATACAGGAACTTAGTTTTTCCGGTCTAATATTTGAATACAATTTAACACACATGTGACCTAAATTCAAAGTTTTTCATTTAAGATCCCTTTAAATTACATTCAGAAAATACTTTTTTCACGACTTATTCGTTTTGGGTTGTTCGTTTAAATTATTGAATGCTATATACATTCGTAATATTATAATCAATTAAAAAAGCCTGCAACATTTACAAAGCCATCTGTTTTATTTTGAATTGTTCCTTAGACAATAATTATTCTATACAAATGTACAGAGTTTGAGCATTTAAAAAATGTCATTGTTTTAAAAGTTTTTGTTAAAAAATTTAACTTATTATAACAACACAAGGTTGCGATTTACATTAAATTAAAATAACCTTTTCTATTGTATTTGTAATACCGAATTTTTTAAATTTTCATATGCAATCAGAAATTAACATTAAACGTTTAAGAATACGTATAGTTTTAAATTAATAAAATAAATGTATAATTTAGAAGCGACTGCGATACCTTTTTTATTTTAAACTGATATTTAATGAATTATATTAAATAAAAGTTGTATTTACTGTAGACAAACGATTTCATGTGAAATAAACATTACTAATTATAATAAAAAGTAAGTTTAGTTAGATTTTTTAAGTTTTAATAATAGTCGACATTTTTTATTTTTCAAGTTTCAATTAAGTTTTTCTATGTATTCAAATTTAATAAAATTTATTCAGTAATGTACATATAATGAATGAATTTCATATGCAACAACAATGATTACTGCTTGCATTTTTTTTTTCCTAAGTGAAAAATGGAGTTTATTGATTTTACAATGATGTTTACTTTTCTATTAGCATTTTTGGGTTAAAATAACTGGATTAAAAATTGCATGCAATATTTCCCAGTATCTAAAAATGATGTCGAATAGTACTTTAAAGCATAAACACTATTTATCGATTTATCTCTTAGATTTTCTGATAGTTAATAAAGAAATCCAAACAAAAAATGTAGAAATAATTTTTGTCACTATAGCGTTTATATTTGTTATCATAAAATAAGTAATAATGCCAGACTTTCAACACAAGTAAATATAGATATTTTTTATCACGTAATAAAGTTAAATAGGATAAAATTGTGAAAAACTACAAAAATAAATAAATAAAGGATATTGATCGTTGTTCACAATCGCTTTTAGACTGCGATGATTTATTATTGTTTTTTTGATGTTTATAAATAATATAGTTATCATGATGTGAGATGAACCACGAAAACACGTCCAAGCGTGTTACGTAAACTTTATTTTACTACGTTTCAATTAAAATTTATTAAATAAATAAATATGTATCCATTACGTTAAAAACTATTTGGTTATTGTAATTATTTGTCAACTATATTCAAGTGAAAGAGGGGGATCGTTTTACATTTTAAACATTTTATTTATTTTATTATATATTTTATTATTATTTAATATTACAGTTGGTTATTCAGTAAACATGTTTATTTATTTTCGAAAGATCACAAACTAAATGCAAATACAGTATAACATATATAATATAAATAGTAAAAATTGAGTTTTTCTTAGTGAATATGTATTTTTACTTTTTATAACCATCCGATAAAAGTATACTTTACTCAAGTGACCTATATACTATTATTTAAGTATTTATTAAGTTATGTATGGTCATAATTTATTTTTAAACTCAAAATGTAAATTTTTATTTAGGTATAAAGCATTTAAAGTTTTTATAATAATCTAAACTCAACCGGACTCGTTTTATATAGTTCACCTGAAACTGGAAAGTCTTTTTAAAAGATCCTAATCTGTAAAGTAATTCCGTTAAAGATTTACTGTCTAAAATATAATTAGTTTATTTCATTTTTTTCTTTATTATCCATATACTATGATAATCATAATTTAAAAGGATCATTTATAAAAGTACACAAATAATAACCTGAATTGTATTTAGGAATAACATCAAATATGAAATGCCATTTTTTTAAATTAATAATAATTATTCAATTATTAGCCGACTATTTTATTAAATTATGATAAATACAATATTTATAAAATATAATTTTTAAATACATTTGTAAATACTAGATTGAATAAATTTTTCACCCTAATTTTCTTATAATAATATTACATAAATACAACGTTGAGATCAAAAATGTAGATAGAATTATTTTATTTCATTATTATATTATTTTAAAATAAATAGGGTTAAATGGAAATGTGATGAGTATAAAATAATAGCATATCATTTAGTTTAAGATGAATAAAATAAATATGGGTACATTTTAATAATGGTGTATAATTCGTGTGTTTGCATTACTA
>JASXSY010001654.1:0-174866 GCA_034509805.1 Sipha maydis | reverse complement strand
TTTTTTAGTCGGATAGAGCTCGGAAAGCTCGGATCGGACATGTGTGAACATATGCATTGGAAAACAGTAAGTTTATATTTCCGAGTAAACGGATGCTTTGACGGATTGGACTCGGAACGGACCCGGATCGGATATGTGTGAAAGGACCTTAAACTTACTCCATTAGAAAAAAGAAGTTTACAAGAAATATGTTGTTTTATTATAACATGCTATGTAGAGTCATGGATTTGTTCTCCAGATCCGATTGCAGCTCCAATTAATGATATATAATTGTTAAAAGAATTAGTCGATTTTACACAATTTATAACAATTTCGTAACTTTTTTTATAATTATAGACTGTCCAAGATTATAGGAAGCAGTGCCCAGGATGTAGTCGTAACCTTTTGAAAGGAGAATATACAATTTAAATAAGCTTTTTAAATATTAAATACTTTCTTTGGAATTTTTATAAAATTACGAATTTTTACCAACTATATTTTTATAAGTACTTAAGTAAGATTTAAAACTAGTTGACCAATAAAATGTGTACTAATCACTTCTTTTGTAAAAAATTAAATTTTATACCATAAATTTAAAAAAAAAATGTATCATAGTTTCAACCATTCATTAATAATATTTAAATAACTATAAAACATTTTTTGAAACATAATAAATATTTTTTATTTATATATTTCCCTGGAAAATAATGAATTTTCGGGAAAATGTAATAAGACATTTCTTATAGAAAATTATAATTTCTAAAATAAAGGTTCCATAGTATTTTACGATACATTTTATAGAGTTCCATTCAAATGCGAAAAACTAATAAACTACCCTATTTGGCCATTTTTCAACCATCTTGAAGGACGTGAAGGAGTTGAGTTATCGAAACCAAATTTGGCCTAATTTTTTTTTTAAGGTAATAATCAAAATGGTGGGTTAAAAATATTGACCTTTTTTTTCTTCTCCCATAACTAAGGACCACCCTAATATATATATATATATATATATATATATATATATATATATATATATATATATAAAATACATAATTATATACATATGTACATATGTATATACATAATTTGGAAAATTTACAAAAGGAAATGGGGAAATTAAAATGACGAGGGACCCGCGTCTTGCAACGCCTCAATTATCGTGTCTGATATTGTGAATTAAGGCTGGATTTAGTGCTCGACCGACGCTCAGCGCTGACGTCGGTCGAACGTAGCTATATCAATATATGCATATGACCAACTACAGTGCAGCGCTGATAAATTGCTACGCGCGTACAGCTACGTCGCGCTGACGAGAACCGTCGGTCGAGCGCGTCCGTTGGGCGTACGTCGGTCGATCAACAGGTTATTTCAGTAAATACAAGCGTTTAGTTCCACACTGACGACGACCGACCGTATGGGCGTACACAAATGTGTACATGACATTTTTTTCTTATTACAATTTTATGTTATAACCGACCGAATTTGCCGTCGGCTAAGCACTAAACGCTTGGTGATGATCAGCGCGTACCATCAGCGTGCACAGTACACGCTGACCGTCGGTCGAGCACTAAATCCAGCCTAAAAATTACTTCGCGCCGCGCGTGCAACGTTGCATTGCAGGTTCGGCGCGCTCGTGTGTACCCGCCTGTAGGGGGGGGGAGACAAGACACATAAGCAAACAGCAATATATTTCAATATCTTTCATATCAATTATGATTTTGTTTCGTTCACATTTGAATGATCGCAACGTAATTGATAGTTATTAATAATAATGTTACCAGTATTAGTAATGTTGTTAACAATATGAATACTAGCAGGTAATTCTGATTTTTGTTTTTTGAATATTTTACCCGCAATATTCCGCACGATGCTAAACAAAAAAGATGCTGCATCTACAGGGTTTAAAATGTTTGATAGATCACGTTTTCTTATTTCATGATTATAATCCACTGAAATGTTCATTTTTTGAATTTCATTTATTATATCACATAAAGTGAACTTTATTGAATCATTAAATTCATTTTGGATTTTCTTTGGTTCCTTTAAAATATTAACAGTATTGTTAATAACATTTAATGTGCTATTAACAATATGAATACTTGCAGGTGATTCTGATTTTTGTTTTTTGAATATTTTACCCCCAATATTCCGCATGATGCTATACAAAAAAGATACTGCATCTACAGGGTTTGAAATTTCTGATACATCACGTGTTAATATATCATAATTAGAATCGAGTGAAATGTTCATTTTTTCCATTTCATTAATGATTTCAAACAAAGTGAACTTGGTTAAGTTATTAAATTCACATGGGATTTGGTTCCACTTTGGTTCCTTTAAAGTATAAAAAATTAATTTTTTTTTTTTTATTTTTGATTAAAAGAGAATTTACAATCTGTACAAACAAAACAAAAACCATAAGTAAATATGATAAAAATTATGTATAGCAATGGCGTGAATGAAATGATTGGGGAAGAGGCCCATTGGCAACACCCTCATAATTTGAAATTTAACAATTTATTATAATAGGTCACGAGACCAATTCCTTTTTAATCGTCTTTTCGGGTTTTTGTGTGAGGACATATTTTTTATAAGAGAATTTGTGTGGGAGTCGAGTTTGGAATGGAATCTTTTGTAGTGAGAGGTAGCTAGTTCTTTAACTGTTGCGATGTTGAGGTCTTTGTTAAGCGCAGCATTGCTTATGTACCATGGTGCGCCTGTAATTGTACGAAGAGTGATGTTCTGATGGGCTTGTATTGGACGAATGTTGGAAGGTTTAGTTGGTCCCCAAATTTGGATTCCGTAAGACCAAATGGGTCTTCTTACTGTCTTAAAAATTAATAATTTTGTTTTTAGGCTTAGTTTGGATTTTAACAGTGGACGAAGTTTGTGTAGTCTTATGTTTGCTGCTTGTCTTTTAAGTTTTAAATGGGGTACCCATGTGAGGCGCTTGTCTAATGTTAAACCTAAGTATTTTATTTGATTAGATGATGGTATGACTTTATTGTTGACAGTAATATTGGGGCAGTGGTCTTTTTTTAAGGTAAATGTAATATGGGCAGATTTGTTTTCATTTATTTTCGTTTTCCATTTTTTTGACCAAGTTTTGATTTTAGAAGTATGATTTTGTGAGTTTTTAGAAGCAGTGATGGGATTTTTGTTGATGGATAGAATAGCAGTGTCGTCGGCATAGGTTGCTAGTATCGTATTTGGGTCGGTGGGTATGTCAGAAGTATATATATTATATAAATCCGGGGATAGATCGCTGCCTTGAGGAACCCCTGCATTGATATCAAAAGAGCCAGAGTTATCATTACCTTGGCGTACTTGAAAAGTTCTGTCTTTTAAGTATGATTTGAGTAGTAGAAATTACGGTGCCGGAAATATTTTTTTGAGTTTAAATAATAAACCCGCATGCCAAACTCGGTCAAAAGCTTGTTCTATGTCAAGGAATAGGGCTGTGCAATATTGTTTTTTTTCGAGAGCTGAAGCTATTGAATCAGTTAAGCGATGAATTTGATGGATGGTTGAATGTTTTGGACGAAAACCGAATTGGATATTTGGGATGATACCTCTTTTTAACATTATTGGTCGAATTCTTTTGAGCAAAAGTTTTTCAAATAGTTTTCCGAGTGTAGGGAGTAGACTAATTGGTCTGTATGAGGTAGGTATGTGTTTTAGCTTCCCAGACTTGTGGATAAAAATTATTATTGCGGATTTCCATATCGAGGGAAAATATGATAATCTTAACATTCCATTATAAATATATGTTAGATAGATTATACATTTTTTGGGGAGATTTTTTAATATCTTATTAGTAATGAGATCGTTTCCGGGGGATTTATAAGCAGACAATTTTATTAAGGTATATTCAATTTCGCATGGCGAAATTGGTTTTGCTGGTAATGACATTGGTAGGGGACTGTCAAGAAAGTTGTATATATCGTTGAGGTGGGTATTATTGTCGACGATATCTTGGTGTGGTTTAAAAATTTTATGGAGCTGATTAGCGAAAGTGTCAGCCTTCTGTTTATCGGTTACACTATATGTGCCGTCAGTAAGTCGAAGTGGTGGGATGTATTCTCTAGTTTTTGTTAAATTTTTTATTGCTTTCCATAGAGAGCCGTTTTGAGGATTAAGATTGTTTAGGTGTGATTGATATTCCTCTGACTTGAGTTGTTTTATTTTATTTTTTAGTAAATTTGTTGTTTGATTAAGTTATTGTTTGAGACTGGGATATCTGTATTGTTGCCAGCGAGCTCTGATTCTGCGCTTTAGTGCTATTAATTGTTGAACGTTGCAAGGTAATCTATTATTTTTATTGGTAGTTTGATTTTTATTCAGGTAAGAACTAATATTTGCTGATTGTTGAATGTTTTTTACCAAAGCAGCATATTCAATTTCATTGCAAGTTTTCAGGGATATATTTAAATTCATATTATTGTCTACGTGATTTTTAAATTTAGTCCAGTTTATTGGTTAGTGAAGGTCTAATGTTATGGACTGGGTTACCTCCTTATGTTAATATAACAGGTGAATGATCACTTGAGAGGTCGCATATATTATTTGCTAAAGTGGTTAAGTGATTTGGCAGTTTGGTCCAAATATGTCTGGATGTCTATTTAAATGAGTGGGCCAGTAGGTTGGACCAGGAAAAAAAAAAAAATTAAAGTTAAGTTAAAATCACAAAAATATTTAATCATCACTTTACCGGATATTGCGTAATTGCGTACCAAGACCGGTAAAGAACCTATTTCCCAATCTTAGTACGTTTCAGCGCGGGGGGCGAAGCCAAAACCTTTCTGCATGATGTATACATGTTTTTAACGATTCTTATCTGATTCAGCGCGAGGCGGAAATGTTCACAAGTTTTGACATCACTATTTAAAACAACACAAGATGTATCAAACTTAAAAATTTGACTTACATCCATTTTTACTTTAATGAAGTATCTAATAATTAGGCATCCACATTTAACAATATATGTAAATTAAAATTACCACACTAAATAGGTATTTATGTCACATAGAACGTTGTGAAAACATTAAAGGTGCGGCCCCACTGGGAGCGATTCTGCGATTCTGCGATTCGAGCGTTTCTGCGATTAATCGCCGAATATCAAACTATTTTGTTCTTTCAGCGATTACCGCGCGTGTAAAGCTACACGCGACACGCGGCACGCGCTCAGTGGGGCCACTATATATGAGTTACATACTTTTGTTAAAATCGCTAAAACGCAAAATCGTTACACGCTATCGTAAAAACGCAAATCGCTCCCAGTGGGGCCGCAGCTTAACCGATATTTACAATTTTATCTTATTTGGGTACATTTTACAGACGATTTTGAAAGTTACCCTGTGCACACTAATAGTTGCTACCATAATCGTTATAAACTTTTAAGATAAAATACTACTACACATAGTAATACCTATACTACCTACTATGCCTAAATAGCCATAACTATTAATATTGATACCATCAGCTTGAGTCGAAAGAAACATTACGAGATAACTTAACAGCACATTTTATAATTCACAACGCTGTATATAACACGTATTCAGCCTGATTAAAAATATGTTACTTATATTATTATTACTGATACTTATATTATGAGTTATGACTATGTAATATGTCTATAATATAATGTGATGAACATATTAATAATAACAGAAATATGTATTTATTGTTAATTTTTTGGATTCATAACTATAAATCTTGATAGTGAAAGAATGTATGTAGGTAACATTTAATATTATATTTGTTTTAAGTGTTTGTATAAAAATTACGAAGCCTATCGCGCTGAATCAGATTAGGAACGGTAAAACATGTATACATCATGCAGAAAGCCACGTTGAAACGCCAACGGTTGTGTAGAGCTACCGTGTCAGTTTTAAAAACGGCCCTTAGTCTTATGCAAAATATAACAATCAACTTACTTGTTTTCTTATTACAGCACTTTCTGTTGTTAATATACAAAAACATAGTAATATTAACATAAATATCATACAATTTGTCTTTTTTGAAGACGTTCTATAACATAAATCACGTTTTGGTACAATTTCCAGATCATCCATCTAAAAAATACCAAAAATTTTATTTTTTCAGTTAGAAATCAGTTTTAGGCTATAATATAATATTTACTTCTATTATGGTATGCTCTTTGTACATTCCCGAACAATTTCTTAATAATAAATAATGTCTAATAGTTTATTAGAATAATAACAATTATAACAAATTAAATATTAACAAATAGTTTTTTGTTTACTGAAATATTTGCGAAAATAACTTCTTAATGACAGTTGACGACAAAATTCATTCAAGCCAACTTATTATTATATAATATATACAATTGTAAAGCTGCTATTTTTTATCGATATTTATTTAATTTTGACTCTTTTAATTTCTATAAAACTGTGTGCTTATTGTTTTAGAAACATTGCATGACTCAAGTGACGAGCCAGATTTTAATATATTGTCACCTACTAACGCAGAACCAATGAATAAAGAAAAATAGTCAGCCTATGACCTTATTAATTATACTCCAAACTACAGGAACGTGTGCAAATCATACTATACAATAATTTTGTTACTTAATTTAACTAACAAATAAACATTACTGGTGATACGTTTCTTTGACCAGTCAAGCGAATAAGCACAATAATATAATAATATCAGTACACGTATCATAATAATTATTGGTAATAACCAGGGCTCGTAACTTCATGCACTCAATGCAGTCTTCTTCTTCTAATATATTAAAAAAATTTCTGAGCGCTCCCATTGGTCGACGGTTTTTTTTATTCCGCGGGAGCTTTTTCCCTTTTTCGTCGGTCCCTTCCCGTTGCCTTTTACCTCCTCTTTCCATTTCCGCCGTCCTTTGAATTTTCCGACGAGCCGTTTTCCCGATTCGACCGGATGAAAAACCCATATATATATCGATGCAAGAACTGACCAATCGCGGCGATCGTTACCTGTTTCCCTCGCTCCTCCGTGACGTTTCGCCCCGCGTGACGTCACTTCTCCGCGGTCGGCGGCTTACCTTATCTACCTTTTCTTTTCCGCCGCACCGCTGCCGGACCGTTTAAATATCCCGATTTTCGCCATGATTTTCAACTCGACCGCTAGGTAGGTAGGCATTAGGCGTTAGGCGATAGGATCTGTAGGTACCCGGTTCGAACCCTGCCCGTACTGTTCGCCGTTTGTTGCGCATTAATCGTTGATTTGTACAGCCGCCGACGAGCGATGCAATCGGGAACATCTGATTTCTTTTTTTTTTTTTTTCGCTCCGATTTTTTTTTTTTTTTTTCGTTAAAGTTTCAACTTTTTTTTTTTCCGTATAAGTTTTAACTTTTTTTTTTTTCGTTCTTTAAGTTTTAACTTATTAACAAATATATATGTGACTTCTATTTGTTTTCGTTATATAATTACACACAGCTAAAAAGCAATGAAAACCTGGTATGTTTTTAATCGTGCTTTTAAATTATTACGTCAAATTTGATATGATTTATTTTTCCGAATAGCCGTATGTTTTCATTATACTTTTCTTATTGGAATGGAATTCAAAGTCATTGGTGCTAATGATACTGTTCAAAATAAAATGGTACGTATTACATTCAACTTCAACTTAGCTTAAACCGTGGCTTTAAACAACGATAAATGATTGTTTTCATTCCTAATAGTACGTTCAAAGGTAATGAATTATAAAATACTCAAACACGGGTACATTTTCAACCGTAGGTTGACAATCTGATAGTATTCGTCAAAAAACAATACATAGGAAGGATTCAATGTGATTGAATGATATAACACTTTTGAAAACATATATGGATTTCTAATCAGATAAAATGGTATGTATTACATTTTTAGATTGTATTATTATTCAACTATACTCTAAATGTGTTTGTAAAATATTTTAAACACATAATAAATTTTAATTGTTATAGGGAAAGAGCTTTGTTGACTGGAATTTTATAGTTAAATACGTATGGTTGTACCTAATGACTGTAACTTTCTGACATTTGTTGCGTAGTAATTGTTGTGCTGCCGCCGCCGAAATGTATAGCCGCCGTCAATGTCTGATATATCGGAATCGATTTGTTTTTTTTTTTTCGTTTAAGTTTTAACTTTTTTTTTCGTTCTTTAAGTTTTAACTTATTAACAAATATATATGTGACTTCTATTTGTTTTCGTTATATAATTACACACAGCTAAAAAGCAATGAAAACCTGGTATGTTTTTAATTGTGCTTTTAAATTATTACGTTAAATTTGATAAGATTTATTTTTCCAAATAGCCGTATGTTTTCATTGTACTATTCTTATTGGAATGGAATTCAAAATCATTGGTGCTAATGATACTATTCAAAATAAAATGGTACGTATTACATTCAACTTCAACTTAGCTTTTATTTTATCTTTAATCAACGTTAAATTATTGTTTTCATTCCTAATAGTAGGTTAAAGGGTAATCAAACATGGGTACCATAATCGGAGATTTGATTGATTATTTGATAATAATACTTGATTTTTTTCAACTGTAGGTTGAGAATCTGATAGTATTTGTCGGTTTACATTGTTAAAAGGATTGTGAATGAAATGACACATTTAAAAACATGTAGAGATGGTATGTATTACATTTTTAGATTGTATTATTATTCAACTATACTCTAAATGTGTGTTTATAATATTTTAAATACATTATTAATTTGGAATTGTTTTATCAAAAATTATAGGGAGAGAGCTTTGTTGTGTACTATGCATATTATAATCTAATAATAATATATGCATATTATAGTTGACTGGAATGCTATAATTCAATGTGAATGAAATGACACATTTAAAAACATGTAGAGATGGTATTTATTACATTTTTAGATTGTATTATTATTCAACCACACTCTAAATGTGTTTTTAAAATAATTTAAATACATCATTAATTTAGAACTGTTTTATCAAAAATTATAAGGATAGAGCTTTGTAGTGTACTATGCATATTATAATCTAATAATAATATATGCATATTACAGTTGACTGGAATGCTATAATTCAATGTGAATGACTGTAGCTAATGACTGTAATGATACTATTGAAGAGAACCTCAGATATAAAAATAAGAAAACATAGTATGTATTTCATTTTCTAAATACATTGAATGTGTTTTTAAAATATGATGTTGGAGAAGAATCTTATAGTTTTAATCATTACACTTGGTGTTACTTTTTATAGACATAAGAAAACAAAATGATTTACATTTTTAATACTATTTTTCAATTGTATGCTTTAAATATGGTAATAAAATATAGTAAATACATTTATTTTGATTTTTTTTACCAAAAATTTTCAATATATTTTGTTGACTGCAAAGGATAAATTCAAATTATTGACCAAATGTTACTGAAAACACAATCACAAAATAGGTAATATTGTTTACATAACACAGCTATTATTATCACTATTATGATATATGGGAAACGCTTACATTATACTTATGGAATAGTATTCAATGTCATTGGTCCTAATGAGATTTCTGTTCAAAATAATGAAATCTTGGTACGTATTACACATTTTTAACTCATACTTCCGACTAAATATTATTTGTCAAATGTTTTTTTTTTTTTTCGGTTTTAGTAAAAGAGTGTTATAAGTGAATCAGTTCTTACACTTGGAGAGCATTAAATAAAAACATTTATAACATGAAAATTAGGAAGCCCAGTAAGTTTTACTATGTTTGTAAATCATAAATAAGCTGTTGGATGTGTTCATCATTCTTTTTTCATTGGAAAATGGAATGAAATTCAATGTCATTAGTGCTATTCAAAACAAACACAGATTTAAAATTAAGAAAACCAGCCATGTATTTTTAAATTAAAATATTATTAGGAGAGAGCTACTGGATGTTTTCAATGATTTTTGTCCAATGAGAAGGAATGTGATTGACTTTGATGATTTTTTTTTAAAAAACAAACATATTTATATATAACAAACACATATAAATCATCAACTTATGTTCAACACTTTTTATAATTTTATTGTTCACAAAAAGTCTTTTTTTTTTTACTGTTATTTAATTGTGTCTTTAAATTATGTGTTACATAATTATAAATTTGTTTTTTAATTATATGTTAAACACAATTTGATATATTTTTCCAAATAATTTAGGGAGAATATAGCTGTTGTATTTTTTCTTTATACTTTTTTTATTGGAATGGAATCCAATTCAATGTCATTGGTGCTAATGACAAAAATCAAATAAAGTTAACAATATTACACATTTTCTAATGCTCTTATTCCACTATGGTTTAAATGTCTTTTTAATATATATTAAAATATACTGTGTACTTTGTTCATAGTGGGTTGCAGAGTAATGGATTGAGAATTGCTTGAACATGAGTGTAGTAGTATTGTACCCAAAAGCTTGGTTATGAATACCCTTTTTTTCTACTAATATAATATTAAAATATTATTGTCTTAGTATAGTTTATTTACTTAAACCCAATATAACTGGAATATTGTATAATAATAAAAATATTTGCTTTACAATGGTTATGTTTTACAATGTGTTATAAAAACTATAAGTTTAGTGTGCGTTTTATATTCATGCACTTTACTCAAAGTTGTCTTATATGAAATTTTATAGTATACAATTTTAGAACAAATTAGAACAAATTTAAACACTATTCCTAATACCAATGTTCATTATTGTGCAATAATCATTTATCATTTAGTATTCACTTATAACAAGATCTATGTACATATCAATGCTTATATCTGTTATATTTAAATGTTTTTTTTTTACCCTTTAATTATTTTTGGTTATACTACATATTGATTGATAATTAGAAATCAAACATTTTATAAATGTTTTAAATTGTGATATTAGCATTAAACTATTTTTAAATATTACATTTTTAAATGTGCCACACTTTTTAATGCTATACATTTTCAATGTGTTTTTAAATCATATTAAAATGTATTACTGTTATAATCATAAAGTGATGTTTTATTCTATAATTGAATTATCTAGATCTATATGCATATTCATACTTTTTTAAATTCTATTCCATCTACTTAATAAATATTATTGCTCTCTGCAGTTTGATTGTTTTATTTTTTTTACATAATGCTATATGTTTGACACATGTAAATTGAGGGTATGGTCATGCAGTACTAATAATGGAACAATTAGGTAGGTATAATAACTTTTATACATTTAAAAACAATTGTTGGTGCTGTTTAAATAAATTATACAATCTAGGTAACCTTAACAAATACAATTACAATTACGATTACAATTTTCTACAGTAAAGAATTACGATTTACAATTCCTACTCCATAGGGCTACTTGGATGAATATAAAATCCAAAAAAAAAACTGTGCAAACAGTGACTGCTAGATAGCGAACGCTGTTGACGCCGAAGGCGTCTCCGTTTTCCACCCGTATGTGTTATCAAAAGTTATAATTATATCACACGATTCGTAACCGTGGTATATTGTAATTCTACATAAAAATGTTTTGACTTATTAATAAGTAATTATTAATTAATATTAAATATTAATTAATAATAATAATTAAGCGAATTACACCCTCAGCGAGGCACACAGAAGCTAGTATTAAATATAATAATATAATATATTATATGCTTGATAAGTAAATAGTAATAATAATAAATAAAAACTCGATACAACCAGTGGAAAAGGACCGAGAACGAAAACTAAACTCGAACAAAATGTAGCCCGTTTGATGGAAACAAGAGTTTTGGTTTTGTTTCAGTTTTGTTTTTGTTAATCAGATTGTAGAAAACACGGACACAACATAAACACAACTGTCCGTTTAGTGGAAAACTGGCTTAATATTTATTATTTATATTTATATTTATTTATTTAGCGTTGTTTGAGCACATCACATACAATATACCTATTATATTATAATTATTATATATTTTAATCATAATTAATTTTAATTCATAATATTCAATTATGAATGATGAATGTTTTCTCCTTCCTCGTCTAAAATGATTGCAATTATTGCCAATTTTTTGTTGCTAAATTTTAGCATAATGAAGTAATAATATAATAAATTAAATTTTCATTAAAAATAACAAGATATACAAAAAACACAGAGCAGTGAGCAAGTTTATCACGTCGCGTCGGTAATATTCCCGTGGCGTTTCTGCGTTTTGACGTTTAGGTGTGAATGACTGATATATTTGACGTGACGTTGCCGGTCTGTGACGTGATGGTGACGTTCCGTATAGTGTGAATCGACCTTTAAGTGCGAGGTCACACGAGCGTTTTATTAACGGACGTTACGACGGACGTCATGACGTCCGTTGTTGAAATTCATTACAATCATACGTAGCAGCCACACATACGACGTCCGTTGGATTTACCGTCCGTTCGACGTTGACGACGGACAAGACATGCTATAACGTCCGTTACGATTTGCTTAATGCATTTCAACAACGGACGTCATGACGTCCGTCGTAACGTCCGTTAATAAAACGCTCGTGTGACCTCGCACTAAGATGCTATTAATTCCATAGATATTATAAGAATTATAAAGCCGCGTCCAGACCAAAGAAACATTTGTCGGAAACATATGTTTTCGACATTGTCGTCGACAAACTTTAGATCATGTTTTTAAAATTTTGTCAACGACATTGTCACGGACCCTGTCGTCGACAAATTTTTGTTATCGGCCGAGTAGCGGTAAACTTCAAAGGATGTTTACAAACTTTGTCATCGACAATGTATCGGCATGTCCAGACCGGTCGCAACCTGTAATATTATTTATCACAGAAATATTTTGATATTTTTTTGAAATTGAACTATTTTGTGTTCAGTAAGTTCAGTTGGTCGATTTAGTCACTACTGATCACTTTAAATATTTTAATATATGTACACATTTTCTATTATTCGTAAATAGTAAATACCTACCATGGAGTTATCTAGAGAAAAAGTGTGTCAGTTAATTGATTTATACTATGAAAGGCCAGTATTATGGGACCAAACCCAATTACGCAAGCAGCAGCAGCAGCAGCGATCGCAACGTCGTCCTCAAACCACATTTTGATAAAGATTAAATGTCGAGTGTCGACTGTCATACATTTGTTTCCAACAATTAATGTTTCTTTGGTCTGGACGCGTGTGTTTTTAATTTTTGTCAGTAACTTTGTCGGTAACTTTTTGTTATGTTTTGTCGACAACAATGTTTTTTGTTTTGTTTCTTGTGCCGGGTTTACACGATGCTTAGTACTTGTCATTATTACTTGTCACTGGCACTTGTCACTCGCACTCGCTCTTTTGATTGAGCGTTCACACGACACTCGCACTCGCACTAAGCACTAAGCACAGTTTTTTTTACTGTTTACACGGGGTGTATAGTATTAGTAAATAGTAGCATATTTATTATCATTTATATATGATAATCATTGATAATAATATTAAATTACATTTATATTTAAGTGAAGTTAGTGAATAGTAAGTGAAGTAAGTGAATTTATTTAATCTTCTTCTTCTAATATATTAAAAAAATTTCTGAGCGCTCCCATTGGTCGACGGTTTTTTTTATTCCGCGGGAGCTTTTTCCCTTTTTCGTCGGTCCCTTCCCGTTGCCTTTTACCTCCTCTTTCCATTTCCGCCGTCCTTTGAATTTTCCGACGAGCCGTTTTCCCGATTCGACCGGATGAAAAACCCATATATATATCGATGCAAGAACTGACCAATCGCGGCGATCGTTACCTGTTTCCCTCGCTCCTCCGTGACGTTTCGCCCCGCGTGACGTCACTTCTCCGCGGTCGGCGGCTTACCTTATCTACCTTTTCTTTTCCGCCGCACCGCTGCCGGACCGTTTAAATATCCCGATTTTCGCCATGATTTTCAACTCGACCGCTAGGTAGGTAGGCATTAGGCGTTAGGCGATAGGATCTGTAGGTACCCGGTTCGAACCCTGCCCGAACGTGTTTCGACGTTCGCTGTGCGATAATCGTTGTCGTACGACAGCCGCCATCGGACGACATCGTCGGGATCATCGGATTTGTTTTTTTTTTTTTTTTTCGCCTCCGTATTTTTTTTTTTTTTCGTTTTAGTTTTAACTTTTTTTTTTTTTCGTTCAAGTATTAACAAGTTTATATTTGATTTCAATTTGTTTTCGTTCTATAAAAGCAATGAAGACCAGGTATGTTTTTAATTGTGCTCTTAAATTATTACGTTTAATTTGATATTATTTATTTTTACAAATGGCCGTATGTTTTCATTATACTTTTTTTATTAGAATGAAAGAGAATTTAACGTCATTGGTGCTTATGATACTAATCACAATAAACGGTACGTATTACATTCAACTTCAACTAAGCTTTAATTGTGTCTTTTCATACTTAATTTAAGTTAACGGGTAATAAATTATCAAATACTCAAACACGGGTACATTGCTGTTTTACCAAAACACTTGATTATTACATTTTCAACCGAAGGTGGACAATCTGACAGTATTTGTCAATATACAATATATAGGATTGATTCATCGTGATTGAGCGAAATGACACTTTTGAAAACATAGAGAAATTTCTAATCAGATAAAATGGTAAGGACTACATTTTTAGATTGTATTATTATTCAACTATACTCTAAATGTGTTTTTATAATATTTTAAATACATTATTAATTTGGAATTGTTTTATCAAAAATTATAAGGACAGAGCTTTGTAGTGCACTATGCATATTATAATCTAATACTAATATATGCATATTACAGTTGACTGGAATGCTATAATTCAATGCGAACGACTGTACCTAATGACTGTAATGATACTGTTGAAGAGACCCACAGATATAAAAATAAGAAAACATGGTATGTATTACATTTTCTAAATGCATTGAATGTGTTTGTAAAATATGATGTATGAGAAGATATATATATATATATATATATATATATATATATATATATATAAGAAACTATAAGATTATAGTTTTAATCTTTTCACTCGGTGTTACTTTTTTGATATTAAAGAAATAGGAAAACAAAATTGAATTAAATTTTTTCAATTGTATGCTTTAAATATGGTAATAAAAGATGTTAAATACATTTATTTTGATTTTTTTTACCAAAAATTATAGAGAGCTATAGGAAATTTTCAATATATTTTGTTGACTGCAAAGGAAAAATTCAAATTATTGACAAAATGTTTCTAAAAAAACAAACACAACATAGGTAATATTGTAAGGAGATGGCTAATCAGATTTTTCATTGTACAATTTCTGATATGATATTTTGAAAAACACACACAGCTTCAAAACAATGAAAACCTGGTATGTATATAATTGTGTCTTTAAATTATGATAATTACACACATTCGATTTGATATATTTTTCAAAATCATATAGGGAGATAGCTGTAGTATTTTTTCCTTATACTTCTGGAATGGAATGTCATTGGTGGTAACGAGATACTATTCAAAATAAAGATATCATGGTACGTATTACACATTTTCTATCTCATTCCTTCGACTACATATTATATATATTGATTTTTTTTTTTTTTCGGTTTTAGTAAAAGAGTGTTATAGTGCATCAGTACTTACATTTGGATTCAATTTAATGAAAACTTTTATAAAAGGAAGCTCAGTAAGTTTTACTTTTTTTGTAAATCATAATAATAAGTTGTATGTGTTCATTATTCTTTTTTCATTGGAAAATGGAATGCTATTCAATGTCATTAGTGTTATTCAAAACAATCACAGATTTAAAATAAAGAAAACCTGTTGTATATTTTTATTTATTTTGTCAAATAATATTATAAGGAGAGAGCTACTTATTTTTTACACACAAACAGATATAAAATTATCAACTTATGTTCAACACTTTTTATGATTTTATTGTTCACAAATAGTCTATTTTTTGACTATTATTTAATTTTGTCTTTAAATTATGTGTTAAATAATTATAAATTTGTTTATTAAATATATGTTTAATACAATTTGATATATTTTTCCAATTAATGTAGGGAGAAGAAAGCTTTTGTATGTTTTCATCATACTTTTTTTATCGGAATCAAATTCAATGTCATTGGTGCTAATGACAAAAATAAGATAAAGTTAACAATATTATACATTTTTTAATGCTCTTATTCCACTATGATATAAAATATATAGTCTTTCTAAAATATATGTGTACTTTGCTCATAGTGGGTTGCAGAGTAATTGATTGAGAAATGCTCAAACATGAGTGGAGCACTATTGTACCCAAGAACTTGGTTATTAATACATTTCTATTCTCCTAATAAAATATTAAAATATTATTGTCTTAGTATATAGTTTATTTAATTAAACCCTATCTTACTGGATTCATTATTGTGCAATAAAATGTATCATTAAGTATTCGCTTATAACAAGATCTATCTACATATTAATGCTTATTTCTGTTATATTTAAATGTATTTTTTTTTTACCCTTTAATTATTGTTGGTTCTACTACATATTGATTGATAATTAGAAATATATTGAATTTATATTGAATATATTGTTTTTTTGGTTTTAGTAAAAGAGTATTATGGTGTATCTGTACATACACTTGGATAAAATCAAATGAAAAAACAAGAAAGCCCAGTAAGTTTAATATTTTGTTGTATGTTTTCATCATACTTTTTTTATTGGAATGGAATTCAATGCCATTGGTGCTAATGACAAAAATTAAACAAAGTAACCAATATTACATTTTTTATGCTCTTATTCCACTATGCTATAAATGTCTTTTTAAAATATCTTCAACTATACTGTGTACTTTGCTCATAGTGGGTTGCAGAGTAATGGATTGAGAAATACTCGAACAGAGTGAAGTTCTATTGTAACCAAGAGTTTGGTTATTTATACCCTTTTCTTCTCCTAATACAATATTAAACTATTATTGTCTTAGTATAGTTTATTTACTTAAACCATATCTTACTGGAAAGTTTTATAATAATAAAAATATTTGCTTTACAATGACTATGTTGTACACTGTGTCATTAATAGGTATAATGTGTTTTTATTCATACACTACACTCAATGTTGTTTAATATGAATTTTTATAGCATACAAGTTTAAAACAATTAATATATTGAAAAATGTTTGTATAGTGCTGTATTTAATATATTGAAAAATGTTTGTATAGTACTGTATATATAATAAATTGTGACGTTTGTTTGCATGTACGTCGCGAGGGTTGGCTAAACTGTTGAATTATGCGAGTGTTGGCTACACCATCGAATGACGCCATCCGGTCCGTTAGGTATTGTGGGTTTTCCCGTTGCACGTAGCCGTCTGTGCTTCGATGAACGTCGTAGCACTTGGATGTACTTCCGCTTTTACTGCGCTGTCATTTGATTGTACTCTATTACATTTCGAATGATTTATTGCTGTGCCGTCAATTGGAACTTTTCAGTTTAGATTGTCGGTTTTTTTTTTTTTGTGTCTAATTTTAATTTTTTTTTTCCAGATTTTTTTTTTTCTTTGGTTTCAAATTTTTTTTTTTGTGATGGCACCCACGTGTATCATATGTGGACCTGTCCACCGCGTTGGCATTTCCCTTCATAAATTCCCGACGATGAACCAAGCGGTTCGGAATGAATGGTTAGATTTTGTCCGGCGCCATGGAATTGATCGAGACCAAGTATCCGCGATGTCAAAACTGTGTTCGAGACATTTCAATCGCGACGACTTCACGCTTACGGCCGTTCGACGTGTTCTCCACCGCGACGCAGTACCGAGAAATGCCGTTTTGCCCGACGCACCAGTAGCAGCGGTCCACGTGGTCCCGCACGCCGTTGTCGAAGGTAATTTTCTTTTACAGGACAATGTTGGCGGCGAAGATCGACAGACGTTCGTCGACGTTCCGGTGGACATGGACATTAGTCAAAATTACGTTGTAGTCGACGTAGCGGGTGATGATGACGTCGACATCGATGTTGACGGTTCCCTTCAGAACAACGCCTTAGCCGACGGAGGGCAGGCGATCGTCGACGGCCCAGTGGACATGGACATCAGTCAGAACTATGTTGTCGTCGACGTAGCTGTCGAAGAAATCGAAGACGTCGTTGGTGATATCGACTTTGGGATCGTCGAGGTGGAAGAGGTAGCGGTGAACGACGTTGACCTGGTCGACGACCGGAACGACGAAGACTTGATGGCCAACATCGTAGTCGTCGAAGAGCTGATCGCCGCCCGAGTTGGCGCACACGCACCCGACCGCTTACACATCGGACCGATGGATCGCGTTTGTCCTCACTGCTACGCGAGAAATTTCGTAAGTGAGCATTTTATTTGTTGTAGGGACGGTAAGGTTTTGTTGACAGGTGACAGAGTGTTGGGAGAGGTTCCGCTTGCATTGCGAAGACTGCTCAGCGAAGACGGCTCGGAGAACAGGCATTTTCAGAGGGAGGTCCGTCAGTACAACAATGCCATGGCGTTCGCGTCTCTGATCACGCAAGACTTCCAGGCACCACCGGGACGAGGACCCAGAACATTCGTCATGCACGGCCAAACGTATCATCTGATCAGTGACGCGGCCGCCGGACCGGACGTCATCCCACGGTTTTGTCAACTGTACTTCGTGGACACGCGGTTGGCGACCGAGAGCCGCATTCGAAACCCCGTCAACTCCGCGTGTAGACCGGATCTTTTGGACAGATTGGACATTATGCTGAGAGAGATCAACCCGTACGCCCGAATGTTCATGCACATGACGGAGATGTGGAACAGAGAACAGATTTTGGCTGCGGCGGAAAATCCGGCGAGACCGCCTCGGACTGTGAGTATGCATTTCGTACGTGATTCCAGAGACCCGGGACGCCGCAACCAGCCGGCCGTGCGTGAGATCGCTGCAGTGTTTGTTGGAAACGACGGCGACCCTCCGGAAAACGTGGACTTCGTTGTTTACGATAGGAATCCGAATCCCAACGTCAACCACCGACGATTGCCTTCCACCAGCCGTCATGCGGACCCTTTGTTGTACCCGCTATTTTTTCCCCATGGCGAACGCGGATGGGCCATGCACATGCCGCACGAAGGACCGCGCCGCACCCGCGTCAATCAAAACGTTTCACCGAAGGAGTATTCGTGTTATCGTTTGGCCGTTCGTTATGACGGCCTCAACGAGCCGAACGCTCGGTTTAGTACCATTCATAACGGTCGATTTTTGTTGCAGCAATACGTGTGTGACCATTATGTCAGAGTCGAGGCGAGCAGGTTGAAGTATTTGCGAAACAACCAGGACCAGTTGCGCTCCGAATCCTACCAGGGCCTGATGGATCATCTCGCTGTACAGGACGTTCCGCGGGATCAGCAACATGCCATTGGCCGTCGCGTCATACTGCCCTCTTCCTTCGCAGGCAGTCCGCGTAGCATGCAACAAAATTATCAAGACGCCATGGCGATTGTGCGAAAATTTGGTAAACCCGATTTGTTCATTACTTTCACATGTAACCCTAGGTGGCCTGAGATAGTGGAGAATCTACCTCCGAGAGTGGCATCTTCTGACAGACCGGATTTGGTGTCCAGGGTGTTCAACCTGAAACTCCAGGATCTCATGCGTGACATAACCGAGCGTCACATATTCGGCAGGGTCGAAGCTTTTGTATACGTGGTCGAGTTCCAAAAGAGGGGATTGCCGCACGCGCACATTTTATTGATTTTACAGGAAATGTACAAGCCGAAGGACGCTGAAGATGTAGATCAACTGATTCGAGCCGAGATACCCGACCCGGACACCGAGAGAGAACTGTACGACATAGTGGTGACCAATATGATGCACGGACCTTGCGGGATTCAAAACCCAACGTGCGCCTGCATGGTAGACGGGAAATGTCAGAAAGAGTTTCCCAAACCTTTCAACGACGAAACGCAGTTCAGGAGTGCCGGAGGTTATCCTGCCTACAGACGAAGAGACAACGGCCGCGCAGCTATGGTGCGGGACAGAGAGCTGTTTAACGATTCCGTAGTGCCGTACAATCCATATTTGCTACTCAAATACAACGCCCATATCAACGTGGAAGTGTGTTCGACCGTTAAAAGCGTCATGTACCTGTACAAGTACGTCTACAAAGGCCACGATGTGGCCACAGTTCGGGTCTGCGCAAACGATGAAATCCAGAAGTTCATCGACACGAGGTACGTGAGCGCGCCGGAAGCGATCTGGAGACTCTTCTCTTTCCATTTGCAGAACAGGAGTCATGTCATCGTTCGATTGGCTGTACACTTGGAGGGTAGGCATAATGTTTTTTTCAGGGCCGGTGAGCTGATACAACAGGTCGAAAGAGCGAGACACCGAGACACCACCCTTACCGCATACTTCCGTCTGAACGCTACGGATCCAGAGGCTCGACAATTCCTGTACCACGAAGTGCCCAATCACTATTGCTGGAACGCTTCTACATGCCGCTGGACTAGAAGAAGGGGAAACACTGGAGGCCGAGTCATAGGTCGAATGTATTCCGTAAGTCCCTTAGACCGCGATCGGTTTTTCCTCCGTATGTTACTTGTGTTTAGGCGGGGCTGTGTTTCGTTCGCCGACGTGAAGACTGTTGACGGCGTGCTTCATCTCAGCTACGAAGCGGCCGCGATGGCACTGGGGTTGCTCGAAGACGATACGGCGTGGAGTCGCTGTCTGGCAGAGGCCTGCCAACACGACACTCCGAGACAGGTTCGGGCCCTTTTCACGATCATCTGCGTTTACTGTTTGCCGACCAACCCATTGGATTTGTACAACGGCGTCGAGGAACACCTGATGTCGGATTTCTCGCGCAACCGGCCGGAAGGCGCTGCCAGGGCGGCGTGTCTCAACGCCTTGAATCAATTATTTGGAACTCACGGTAAGTCGCTCGCCGATTTTGGTTTGCCTGTTCCAGACGTGATAGAGGAACCTCGAGAGATGATATACGACGCTATTGATGAAGCGGAGAGGGGCGATGCGTTACTCCAGCAACTCAACGTCGATCAGAGGGCTGTGTACGATCGAGTCATGACCGCGGTGTTGGACCCCCGTCCGAGCGCCAAAGTGTTTTTCGTCAACGGTCCAGGTGGCACTGGAAAGACGATGCTGTACTCGTGCCTTATGTCCGTGTTGCGCGGCCGAAACAGAAATGTCTTGGCAGTGGCGTTCACCGGGATCGCGGCCGCTCTTTTGGACGGCGGAAGGACCATTCACTCCACTTTCGGTTTGCCATTCGGAGTGCTCACGCACGAGTCCACTTCCACCATCAGATTGCAGTCCCGCATGGCGCACAGGATTCGCGACGCTGCGCTCATCGTCTGGGACGAGGCACCCATGTCCCCGGGTTTCCAACTGACGGTTGTCGATCGGCTTCTGAAGGACATCATGCAGTCGAATCTTCCTTTTGGAGGTAAACCTTTTCTTTTAGGTGGTGATTTCAGGCAGATTCTTCCAGTCGTCTCCCATGGGACGAGAAGTGACATCGTCGGCGCGTGCATCAAATCCAACGAGCTGTGGCCCGCCATGCAACAGTTCTCCCTAACCCGGAACATGCGAGCGGACGGCGACAGAGAGTTTGCAGCGTGGCTACTCCTTTTAGGTAACGGTAATGTTGACAGGTACGGCGACGACGAGAACGCGATACAAGTGCCCCGCAGATTCCTGTGCCAAATTCCATTGGCCGACTTCGTGTTCCCTCAAATGATGAACTTGGCCAACATCAACGACTTCGCGAACAAGGTTATCTTATGCCCTACCAACGAAGGTTGTCGTCAGATGAACGAAGGCATTCTCCGCAATCGTCTCGAGGGTGAAGTCAGGCATTACATCAGCACGGACACCGTAGAGTGCGACGACCCCGAGGACGCCGCAGACTTCCCGATAGAGTTCATTCATTCACTTAACCCCACGGGACTCCCTCTTCATGACCTGGCTCTCAAGGTGGGCGCTGTCGTCATGCTGCTCAGAAACCTGGACGCCAAAAGAGGACTTTGCAACGGTACGAGGATGGTAATTGTCGAGCTTCGACGTTTGAATTTCAGAGCTAGGCTGCTCAACGCTACCGAGCACGACGACGACATCATAATTCCCAGGATTCCGCTGACCACTACCGAAGCTGACGGCTTACCCTTCAAGTTACGACGAATGCAGTTCCCAGTTCGATTGGCTTTTTCGGTGACCATCAACAAGTCTCAAGGACAGACATTCGACCGCGTTGGAATATATCTGCCTTCTCCTGTGTTCAGCCACGGACAGTTGTATGTGGCGTTCTCCAGGGTGAGAAACGCTGAATCCGTCAAAGTTTATATACCGACCGATGCCAATGGAGTTACGAAGAATGTGGTGTACCGTGAGATTCTCTAAATATTTTTTGTTATGTTTATAAAACTTATATTTTTATATGTATTCTTCTTCTGTAAACATTTGCTTATATTCTCTGATTATGAGAAACTTCTGCGTCCTGTCTTTCATAAATTATTTATACATCATATTGTTATACATTTTCTTCATATATTCTTTAGCTTAAGAATTCATAAATGCTCTGATTATGAGAACTTCCTTCTGCGCTCTGTCTTTCATGGATTACTTATATTCTATGTTTTTATATGTATTACTCTTCTGTAATCTTTTGCCTATATGATTATGAGAATTTTTCTCGCTCTGTCTTTTCTTTTATGAATTATTTATATTTTTATGTATAACCTCAACATAATTTTATTGAGCTTTAAAGTTCCTATATTCTCTGATTATGAGTCTTTCATAAAATATTTATATTGTTATACATTGTCTTCATGTATTCTTTTATGGATTACTTATGTATTATATTTTTATATGTATTTCTCTTCCGTAAACTTTACTTATATTCTCTGATTATGAGAAACTTCCAGATTCTGTCTTTCATAAATTAATTATATTTTATATTAAAATACACTTCCTCCTTATATACTTTAAATTGTTGACGACGAGTACATTTTATGTACTCTGATTTTGAGAAAGGCGTTGGCGACCTCCACGTGGTCTTTCTTGGATGCGTTTTTCACTAAGAATGTTTAGAGTGTTAAACGTAACTAACGCCAACATTTATATTTACACACTTATTGTAAAGTATTCACATGTTTTTATTTTTTTTTTTCAGACAACATCAAGGAAAATCGCTCATTTAAAGTTTTTCGTACGCAGACTTGCATTGTATACATAGATTAATTATTATTGATAGAATATGTTATGCATTATGTCTTCTTTCTTTGAACTGACCACTGTAAATATACTGTATTTGATTATTTTTTAACTTTGATAAAGATTCCATCTGTCATTTATGTGCCAAATAAATTGTATTCTACATATTTTTAATAAAAGTGATCCCTTCATTATGCTATAGGTTTGTTACAGGAGAAGACTCTAATAATATTTTTATTTATGCTTTACTGAATTGGAACTGAAAAATTCTACAACATTGTTACTAACACCAATGTTCATTATTGTGCAATAAAATGTATCATTTAGTATTCGCTTATAACAAGATCTATCTACATATTAATGCTTATTTCTGTTATATTTAAATGTATTTTTTTTTACCCTTTAATTATTGTTGGTTTGTACTACATATTGATTGATAATTAGAAATCAAATGTGTTATGTATTGCATTTTTAAATTGTGATATTCGCATTGTACCTTAACATTAAATTATGTTTAAATATTATACATTTTTTAATCGTGCCATACTTTTAAAATCAATACATTTTTAAATCATATTGAAATGTTTTACTTTCATTCCCTTCAATATGCTACTTAAATGTATTTTTTTTACCCTTTAATTATTGTTGGTTTGTAACTACATATTGATTGATAATTAGAAATCAAACATGTAATGTATTGCATTTTTAAATTGTGATATTCGCTTTGTACATTAAATTATGTTTAAATATAATACATTTTTTAATTGTGCCATACTTCTAAAATCGACACATTTTTAATGTGTTTTTAAATCATATTAAAATGTATTACTTTTATTCCTTTCAATATGCTATTGATTAATTACAGGAGAAGACACTTATAATATTTTTATAATCATTAGGAGATATTTTATTCTATAATTGAAATATCAAGATCTATATGTATATTAATACTCTTTTTAATTCTATTCCATCTATTCAATAATTATTATTGCCCTCTGCTGTTCGATTGTTTTACTTTTTTACATGGTTTTATATGTTTAACACATGTAAATTGAGGGTATGGTACTGTAGTGCTTATAATGAAACGATTAGGTAGATATATAAACTTTTTTACAATAAAATACAATAGTTGGTGCTCTTTAAATAAATTATACAATGTAGGTACCCTTAACGATTACATTTAATATTTTGATTCACATTTTCTACAGTAAAGAATTACAATTTACAATTCCTACTCCGTACGGACTACTTTGATGAGTATAAAATCCTAAAAAAAAGTTGTGCAAACGGTGACTGCTAGATAGCGAACGCTGTTGACGCCGAAGGCGTCTCTGTTTTCCACCCGTACGTGTTGTCAAAAGTAGTAATTATCACACGATTTGTAACCGTGATATATTGTAATTCTTCATGAAAATGTTTTAATTAATGTTAATAATTAATGTTTTGTTTTAATTAATATTAAATATTAATAATAATTAAGCGAATTACACCCTCAGCGAGGCACACAGAAGCTAGTCTAATATATTAAAAAAATTTCTGAGCGTTCCCATTGGTCGACGGTTTTTTTTATTCCGCGGGAGCTTTTTCCCTTTTTCGTCGGTCCCGTCCCGTTGCCTTTTACCTCCTCTTTCCATTTCGGCCGTCCTTTGAATTTTCCGACTAGCTGTTTTCCCGATTCGACCGGATGAAAAACCCATATATATATCGATGCAAGAACTGACCAATCGCGGCGATCGTTACCTGTTTCCCTCGCTCCTCCGTGACGTTTCGCCCCGCGTGACGTCACTTCTCCGCGGTCGGCGGCTTACCTTATCTACCTTTTCTTTTCCGCCGCACCGTTTAAATATCCCGATTTTCGCCGTGATTTTCAACTCGACCGCTAGGTAGGTAGGCATTAGGCGTTAGGCGATAGGATCTGTAGGTACCCGGTTCGAACCCTGCCCGAACGTTTCGACGTTCGCTGTGCGATAATCGTTGTCGTACGACAGCCGCCATCGGACGACATCGTCGGGATCATCGGATTTGTTTTTTTTTTTTTTTTTCGCCCGTATTTTTTTTTTTCGTTTTAGTTTTAACTTTTTTTTTTTTTTCGTTCAAGTATTAACAAGTTTATATTTGATTTCAATTTGTTTTCGTTCTATAAAAGCAATGAAGACCAGGTATGTTTTTAATTGTGCTCTTAAATTATTACGTTTAATTTGATATTATTTATTTTTACAAATGGCCGTATGTTTTCATTATACTTTTTTTATTAGAATGAAAGAGAATTTAACGTCATTGGTGCTTATGATACTAATCACAATAAACGGTACGTATTACATTCAACTTCAACTAAGCTTCAATTGTCTTTTTTCATACTTAATTTAAGTTAACGGGTAATAAATTATCAAATACTCAAACACGGGTACATTGCTATTTTACCAAAACACTTGATTATTACATTTTCAACCGAAGGTGGACAATCTGACAGTATTTGTCAATATACAATATATAGGATTGATTCATCGTGATTGAGCGAAATGACACTTTTGAAAACATAGAGAAATTTCTAATCAGATAAAATGGTATGTATTACATTTTTAGATTGTATTATTATTCAACCACACTCTAAGTGTGTTTTTAAAATATTTTAAATACATTATTAATTTGGAACTGTTTTATCAAAAATTATAAGGAGAGAGCTTTGTAGTGTACTATGCATATTATAATCTAATAATTATATATGCATATTACAGTTGACTGGAATGCTATAATTCAATGCGAAAGACTGTACCTAATGACTGTAATGATACTATTGAAGAGAAGCTCAGATATAAAAATAAGAAAACATAGTATGTATTTCATTTTCTAAATACATTGAATGTGTTTTTAAAATATGATGTTGGAGAAGAATCTTATAGTTTTAATCATTACACTTGGTGTTACTTTTTATAGACATAAGAAAACAAAATGATTTACATTTTTAATACTATTTTTCAATTGTATGCTTTAAATATGGTAATAAAATATGGTAAATACATTTATTTTGATTTTTTTTAACCAAAAATTATAGGGAAGTTTTCAATATATTTTGTTGACTGCAAAGGATAAATTCAAATTATTGACCAAATGTTACTGAAAACACAATCACAAAATAGGTAATATTTTTTACATAACACAGCTATTATTATCATTATTATGATATATGGGAAACGCTTACATTATACTTATGGAATAGTATTCAATGTTATTGGTCCTAATGAGATTTCTGTTCAAAATAATGAAATCTTGGTACGTATTACACATTTTTTAACTCATATTTTCGACTAAATATTATTTGTCAAATGTTTTTTTTTTTTTTCGGTTTTAGTAAATGAGTGTTATAAGTGAATCAGTTCTTACACTTGGAGAGCATTAAATAAAAACATTTATAACATGAAAATTAGGAAGCCCAGTAAGTTTTACTATGTTTGTAAATCATAAATAAGCTGTTGGATGTGTTCATCATTCTTTTTTCATTGGAAAATGGAATGAAATTCAATGTCATTAGTGCTATTCAAAACAAACACAGATTTAAAATTAAGAAAACCAGCTATGTATTTTTAAATTAAAATATTATTAGGAGAGAGCTACTGGATGTTTTCAATGATTTTTGTCCAATGAGAAGGAATGTGATTGACTTTGATGATTTTTTTTTAAAAAACAAACATATATATATATAACAAACACATATAAATCATCAACTTATGTTCAACACTTTTTATAATTTTATTGTTCACAAAAAGTCTTTTTTTTTACTGTTATTTAATTGTGTCTTTAAATTATGTGTTACATAATTATAAATTTGTTTTTTAAATATATGTTAAACACAATTTGATATATTTTTCCAAATAATTTAGGGAGAATATAGCTGTTTTATTTTTTCTTTATACTTTTTTTATTGGAATGGAATCCAATTCAATGTCATTGGTGCTAATGACAAAAATCAAATAAAGTTAACAATATTACACATTTTCTAATGCTCTTATTCCACTATGGTTTAAATCTCTTTTTAAAATATATTAAAATATACTGTGTACTTTGTTCATAGTGGGTTGCAGAGTAATGGATTGAGAATTGCTCAAACATGAGTTTAGTAGTATTGTACCCAAAAGCTTGGTTATGAATACCCTTTTTTTCTCCTAATATAATATTAAAATATTATTGTCTTAGTATAGTTTAATTACTTAAACCCAATATCACTGGAACATTGTATAATAATAAAAATATTTGCTTTACAATGGTTATGTTTTACACTGTGTTATAAAAACTATCAGTTTAGTATGCGTTTTATATTCATGCACTATACTCAAAATTGTCTTATATGAAATTTTATAGTATACAATTTTAGAACAAATTAGAACAAATTCAAACACTATTCCTAATACCAATGTTCATTATTGTGCAATTATCATTTATCATTTAGTATTCACTTATAACAAGATCTATGTACATATCAATGCTTATATCTGTTATATTTAAATGTTTTTTTTTACCCTTTAATTATTTTTGGTTATACTACATATTGATTGATAATTAGAAATCAAACATTTTATAAATGTTTTAAATTGTGATATTAGCATTAAACTATTTTTAAATATTACATTTTTAAATGTGCCACACTTTTAAATGCTATACATTTTCAATGTGTTTTTAAATCATATTAAAATGTAATACTGTTATAATCATAAAGTGATGTTTTATTCTATAATTGAATTATCAAGATCTATATGCATATTCATACTTTTTTAAATTCTATTCCATCTACTTAATAAATATTATTGCTCTCTGCAGTTTGATTGTTTTATTTTTTTACATAATGCTATATGTTTGACACATGTAAATTGAGGGTATGGTCATGCAGTACTAATAATGGAACAATTAGGTAGGTATAATAACTTTTATACATTTAAAAACAATTGTTGGTGCTGTTTCAACAAATTATACAATCTAGGAACCTTAACAAATACAATTACAATTACGATTACAATTTTCTACAGTAAAGAATTACGATTTACAATTCCTACTCCATGGGGCTACTTGGATGAATATAAAATCCAAAAAAAAACTGTGCAAACAGTGACTGCTAGATAGCGAACGCTGTTGACGCCAAAGGCGTCTCCTTTTTCCACCCGTATGTGTTATCAAAAGTTATAATTATATCACACGATTCGTAACCGTGGTAGATTGTTGCAATTCTACATAAATCTACATAATACTGTTTGAATATTAATTAATATATAATATATTTATTAATATAATAATTAAGCGAATTACACCCTCAGCGAGGCACACAGAAGCTAGTCTAATATATTAAAAAAATTTCTGAGCGCTCCCATTGGTCGACGGTTTTTTTTATTCCGCGGGAGCTTTTTCCCTTTTTCGTCGGTCCCTTCCCGTTGCCTTTTACCTCCTCTTTCCATTTCCGCCGTCCTTTGAATTTTCCGACGAGCCGTTTTCCCGATTCGACCGGATGAAAAACCCATATATATATCGATGCAAGAACTGACCAATCGCGGCGATCGTTACCTGTTTCCCTCGCTCCTCCGTGACGTTTCGCCCCGCGTGACGTCACTTCTCCGCGGTCGGCGGCTTACCTTATCTACCTTTTCTTTTCCGCCGCACCGCTGCCGGACCGTTTAAATATCCCGATTTTCGCCATGATTTTCAACTCGACCGCTAGGTAGGTAGGCATTAGGCGTTAGGCGATAGGATCTGTAGGTACCCGGTTCGATCCCTACCCGTACGGTTTGATGTTTGTTGCGCAGTAATCGATGATTTGTACAGCCGCCGACGAACGATGCCATCGGGATCATCTGATTTCGTTTTTTTTTTTTTCGCTCCGAATTTTTTTTTTTTTCGATAAAGTTTCAACTTTTTTTTTTTAAGTTTTTACAAATTTAAACGTGAATTCTATTTGTTTCCGTTAAATAAAAGCAATGAAGACCTGCTACGTTTTTAATTGTGCTTTAAAATTATTACGTTAACTTTGATACGATTTATATTTACAAATGGCCGTATGTTTTCATTATACTTTTCTTATTGGAATGGAATTCAAAGTCATTGGTGCTAATGATACTGTTCAAAATAAAATGGTACGTAATACATTCAACTTCAACTAAGCTTTTATTGTGTCTTTAAACAACGTTAAATGATTGTTTTCATTCCTAATAGTACGTTCAAAGGCAATGAATTATAAAATACTCAAACACGGGTACATTTTCAACCGTACGTATACATTTTCAACCGTAGTTGGACAATCTGATAGTATTCGTCAATATACAATACATAGGAAGGATTCAATGTGATTGAATGAAATAACACTTTTGAAAACATATATGGATTTCTAATCAGATAAAATGGTATGTATTTCATTTTTTTATTCGTATTATTATTCAACTACACTCCAAATGTGTTTTTAAAATATTTTAAATACATAATAAATTTTAATTGTTATAGGGAAAGAGCTTTGTTGACTGGAATTCTATAGTTAAATACGTATGGCTGTACCTAATGACTCTAACTTTCTGACTTTTGTTGCGTAGTAATTGTTGTGCTGCCGCCGCCGAAATGTAAAGCCGCCGTCAATGTCTGATATATCGGAATCGATTTGCTTTTTTTTTTTCGTTTAAGTTTTAACTTTTTTTTTTTCGTTCTTTAAGTTTTAACTTATTTACAAATATATATATGACTTCTATTTGTTTTCGTTATATAATTACTCACATTTAAAAAGCAATGAAAACCTGGTTTGTTTTTAATTGTGCTTTTAAATTATTACGTTAAATTTGATATGATTTATTTTTCCGAATAGCCGTATGTTTTCATTATACTTTTCTTATCGGAATGGAATTCAAAGTCATTGGTGCTAATGATACTATTCAAAATAAAATGGTACGTATTACATTCAACTTCAACATAGCTTAAATTGTGGCTTTAAACAACGATAAATGATTGTTTTCATACTTAATTTAGGTAAACGGGTAATCAAACATAGGTACCATAATCGGAGATTTGATTGATTATTTGATAATCTGATAGTATTTTTCGGTATACATTGTTGACTGGAAATTATTGTGAACGAAATGACACTTTTAAAAACATGTAAAGATGGTATGTATTACATTTTTAGATTGTATTATTATTCAACTATACTCGGAATGTGTTTTTATAATATTTTTAATACATTATTAATTTGGAATTGTTTTATCAAAAATTATAGGGAGAGAGCTTTGTTGTGTACTATGCATATTATAATCTAATAATAATATATGCATATTACAGTTAACTGGAATGCTATAATTCAATGTGAATGATTTTTCGAAATGACTGTAATGATACTATTGAAGAGACCCTCAGATATTGAATGTGTTTTTAAAATATGATGTATGATAAGAATCTTATAGTTTTAATCTTTACACTTGGTGTTACTTTTTTGATACTATAGAAATATGAAAACAGAATTGAATTAAATTTTTAATACTATAATTCAATTATATGATGTTAAATACATTTATTTTGATTTTTTTTACCAAAAACTATAGAGAGCTATAGGAAGTTTTCAGTATATTTGGTTGACTGCAAAGGAAAAATTCAAATTACTGACAAAATGTTGCTATAAAAACAAACACAACATAGGTAATATTGTTCACATAACACAGCTATTACAGCTATTACCAAAAAATAAAGTAAGGAGATGGCTAATCGGATGTTTTCAATGTACAATTTCTGATATGATATGATAAAAAACGCACACAGTTTTAACACAATGAAAAACAGGTATGTCTTTAAATTATGTTAATTACACACATTTAATTTGATATACTTTTCCAAATATAGGCGGATAGGTGTTGTATTTTTTTCTTATACTTCTGGAATGGAATGTCATTGGTGCTAACGAGATACTATTCAAAATAAAGAAATCATGGTACGTATTACACATTTTAAATCTCATTCCTTCGACTACTTATTATATATTGATTGTTTTTTTTTTGGTTTTAGTAAAAGAATGTTATAGTGTATCAGTCCTTACACTTGGATAAAATTAAATGAAAACTTTTATAACATGAAAATTAGGAAGCCCAGTAAGTTTTACTTTTTTTGTAAATCATAAATAAGCTGTTGTATGTTTTCATTATTCTTTTTTCTTTGGAAAATGGAATGGAATTCAATGGCATTAGTGCTATTCAAACCAAACACAGAATTAAAATAACGAAAACCTGTTTTTTTTTAAATTTATTTTGTCAAATAATATTAATAGGAGAGCTATCAGATGTGTCCATTGATTTTTGTCGAACGGGAAGGAATTTGATTGACTTTGATGATATTTTTTTACACACAAACATAAATTTGTTTTTTAATAATATGTTAAATACAATTTGATATATTTATCCAAGTGTGTAAGTTGTATTTTTTTTCATACTTTTTTATTGGAATGGAATGGAATTCAAAGTCAATGGTGCTAACGACAAAAATAAACAATGTAAACAATATTACACATTTTTTAATAATCTTATTTCACTATGCTGTAAATGTGTCTTTTCAAAATATCTTAAACTATACTGTGTACTTTGCTCATAGTGGGTTGCAGATTAATGGATTGAGAAATGCTTGAACATGAGTGTAGTACTATTGTACCCGACAGCTTGGTTATAAATACCCCTTTTTTCTCCTAATATAATATTAAAATATTATTGTCTTAGTATAGTTTATTTACTTAAACCCTATATTACTGGATCGTTGTATAATAATAAAAATATTTGCTTTACAATGATTATGTTTTACACTGTGTTTTTAAAACTATCAGTATAGTTTGCGTTTTATATTCATACACTATACTCAAAGTTGTCTAATATGAAATTTTATAGCATACCTACAAGTTTTGAACAAATTAGAACATATTCACTATTCCTAATACCAATGTTCATTATTGTGCAATAATCATATATCATTTAGTATTCACTTACAACAAGATCTATCTACATATCAATGCTTATCTCTGTTATTTAAATGAAATGTATTTATTTTTATCCATTTAATTATTGTTGATTGTACTACATATTGATTGATAATTAGAAATCAAACATGTTATATATTGCATTTTTAAATTGTGTCATACTTTTTAAAGCTATACATTTTTATTGTGTTTTTAAATCATATTAAAATTTATTACTTTTATTCACTTCGATATGCTAATGGTTTATCACAGGAGAAGACACTTATAATATATTTATAATCATAAAGAGTTGTTTTATTCTATAATTGAAATATCAAGATCTATATGTATATTAATACTTTTTTTAGATTCTATTCCATCTGTTTAGAAATAAATGTGATACATTTAAACTTTAACTATTGTTGTGGAGACACATAATGTTCTATTCGATTATATTCAAATATAATGTGGTTTGCCCTGTGCAATTTGATTGTTTTACTATTTTACATGGTTTTATATTTTTGACATGTGTCAGTTGAGGGTTTGGTACTGCAGTAATAATAATGAAAAAAGTATATTAACTTTTTTACAATTAAAAACAATTTTTGGTGCCCTTTAAATAAATTATACTATGTAGGTACCCTTAGCGATTACATTCAATATTTTGATTCCAATTTTCAACGGTTAAGTATTACAAATTACAATTCTTACTCATTGTGGACTACTTTGATGAATACAAAATCCTAAAAATACTTTTTTAATTCTATTCCATCAATTCAATAATTATTATTGCTCTCTGCTGTTTGAGAGTTTTACTTTTTTCATGATTTTATATGTTTAACACATGTTAATTGAGGGTATGGTACTGTGGTGCTAATAATGAAACGATTAGGTAGGTATATTAACTTTTGTACGATTAAAAACATTTGTCGAAGCAATTCAAAAGAATTAGACAACAATGTAGTTACCCTTAACGATAACATTCAATATTTTGATTCCAATTTTCTACGGTAAAGTATTACAAATTACAATTCTTATTTATTGTGAACTAAAAAAAGATTGTGCAAACAGTGACTGCTAGATAGCGGACGCTGTTGACGCCGAAGGCGTCTCAGTTTTCCACCCTCATGTGTTATCAAAAGTTATAATTATCACACGATTCGTAACCGTGGTATATTGTTACAATTCTACATAAATCTACATAATACTGTTTGAATATTAATTAATGATTTTCTAATATAATAATTAAGCGAATTACACCCTCAGCGAGGCACACAGAAGCTAGTTAAATATTAATAATATTTCTAAATAAGTAAATGATTTTACCTGACAATTGGTTTTCGATATTTTCTGTGTGTAACTTGAACACACTGATAATCATATGGTTTGTTTATTATTGACAATATTTACACCTGCTGATCGCTTTCGTATCAGCTGACGTTTGTATTTGTGTTTCTAAATTTATTATTATGTTCACTTTACTCAGCTCTTGTATAAACTCAAAATATTTTCTGAAACATACTAATTTAATTGATATGAAATAAATCAATACCAAAATCCATTATTAACTTTTAGTTGCCTCTAAGGCGTAGTATTATTATTTATTATTGTTATTGTACTGTTTGACTGATACAACTTTTAATCCTTAATTGAAAATGCAACTAATCAAATGTCTGTAAATTGTACAACAGATCATTATTGTTTACCAGAATGGAAACCGTCAGTTGGAACACTTTGCCTAGCTTGGCCCTCCACCAGGTGTTTATGTATCTGTCGCCCAAGTCTAGAGTCTCAGCTTCGTCCACTTGCAAACATTGGAGAACTGCTCTTTACCATCCACTTTTTTGGCATAGTTTAGATCTAGATATATCATTATCTGGAAGTTCATTTAATGAAGTCAAATCTAAAGTGAAGCATACCAATAAGAATTTAGCAACACTGGTTCGTGATTTCCATCTTACATTTGATTCTCGTAGCACGCAATGCTTTGAATTGGCTTCAACTGTTATTAAGGCATTGATGGATAATCAACTGTTGAAGAATGTTGATATCAAACTTGGTCATTGTGAAATATCTAAAAATGAAATGTAAGAATACTTATTGAATATAATTAATGAAATACTAGTCTAATATATTAAAAAAATTTCTGAGCGCTCCCATTGGTCGACGGTTTTTTTTATTCCGCGGGAGCTTTTTCCCTTTTTCGTCGGTCCCTTCCCGTTGCCTTTTACCTCCTCTTTCCATTTCCGCCGTCCTTTGAATTTTCCGACGAGCCGTTTTCCCGATTCGACCGGATGAAAAACCCATATATATATCGATGCAAGAACTGACCAATCGCGGCGATCGTTACCTGTTTCCCTCGCTCCTCCGTGACGTTTCGCCCCGCGTGACGTCACTTCTCCGCGGTCGGCGGCTTACCTTATCTACCTTTTCTTTTCCGCCGCACCGCTGCCGGACCGTTTAAATATCCCGATTTTCGCCATGATTTTCAACTCGACCGCTAGGTAGGTAGGCATTAGGCGTTAGGCGATAGGATCTGTAGGTACCCGGTTCGATCCCTACCCGTACGGTTTGACGTTTGTTGCGCAGTAATCGATGATTTGTACAGCCGCCGACGAACGATGCCATCGGGATCATCTGATTTCGTTTTTTTTTTTTTCGCTCCGAATTTTTTTTTTTTTCGATAAAGTTTCAACTTTTTTTTTTTAAGTTTTTACAAATTTAAACGTGAATTCTATTTGTTTCCGTTAAATAAAAGCAATGAAGACCTGCTACGTTTTTAATTGTGCTTTAAAATTATTACGTTAACTTTGATACGATTTATATTTACAAATGGCCGTATGTTTTCATTATACTTTTCTTATTGGAATGGAATTCAAAGTCATTGGTGCTAATGATACTGTTCAAAATAAAATGGTACGTAATACATTCAACTTCAACTAAGCTTTTATTGTGTCTTTAAACAACGTTAAATGATTGTTTTCATTCCTAATAGTACGTTCAAAGGCAATGAATTATAAAATACTCAAACACGGGTACATTTTCAACCGTACGTATACATTTTCAACCGTAGTTGGACAATCTGATAGTATTCGTCAATATACAATACATAGGAAGGATTCAATGTGATTGAATGAAATAACACTTTTGAAAACATATATGGATTTCTAATCAGATAAAATGGTATGTATTTCATTTTTTTATTCGTATTATTATTCAACTACACTCCAAATGTGTTTTTAAAATATTTTAAATACATAATAAATTTTAATTGTTATAGGGAAAGAGCTTTGTTGACTGGAATTCTATAGTTAAATACGTATGGCTGTACCTAATGACTCTAACTTTCTGACTTTTGTTGCGTAGTAATTGTTGTGCTGCCGCCGCCGAAATGTAAAGCCGCCGTCAATGTCTGATATATCGGAATCGATTTGCTTTTTTTTTTTCGTTTAAGTTTTAACTTTTTTTTTTTCGTTCTTTAAGTTTTAACTTATTTACAAATATATATATGACTTCTATTTGTTTTCGTTATATAATTACTCACATTTAAAAAGCAATGAAAACCTGGTTTGTTTTTAATTGTGCTTTTAAATTATTACGTTAAATTTGATATGATTTATTTTTCCGAATAGCCGTATGTTTTCATTATACTTTTCTTATCGGAATGGAATTCAAAGTCATTGGTGCTAATGATACTATTCAAAATAAAATGGTACGTATTACATTCAACTTCAACATAGCTTAAATTGTGGCTTTAAACAACGATAAATGATTGTTTTCATACTTAATTTAGGTAAACGGGTAATCAAACATAGGTACCATAATCGGAGATTTGATTGATTATTTGATAATCTGATAGTATTTTTCGGTATACATTGTTGACTGGAAATTATTGTGAACGAAATGACACTTTTAAAAACATGTAAAGATGGTATGTATTACATTTTTAGATTGTATTATTATTCAACTATACTCGGAATGTGTTTTTATAATATTTTTAATACATTATTAATTTGGAATTGTTTTATCAAAAATTATAGGGAGAGAGCTTTGTTGTGTACTATGCATATTATAATCTAATAATAATATATGCATATTACAGTTAACTGGAATGCTATAATTCAATGTGAATGATTTTTCGAAATGACTGTAATGATACTATTGAAGAGACCCTCAGATATTGAATGTGTTTTTAAAATATGATGTATGATAAGAATCTTATAGTTTTAATCTTTACACTTGGTGTTACTTTTTTGATACTATAGAAATATGAAAACAGAATTGAATTAAATTTTTAATACTATAATTCAATTATATGATGTTAAATACATTTATTTTGATTTTTTTTACCAAAAACTATAGAGAGCTATAGGAAGTTTTCAGTATATTTGGTTGACTGCAAAGGAAAAATTCAAATTACTGACAAAATGTTGCTATAAAAACAAACACAACATAGGTAATATTGTTCACATAACACAGCTATTACAGCTATTACCAAAAAATAAAGTAAGGAGATGGCTAATCGGATGTTTTCAATGTACAATTTCTGATATGATATGATAAAAAACGCACACAGTTTTAACACAATGAAAAACAGGTATGTCTTTAAATTATGTTAATTACACACATTTAATTTGATATACTTTTCCAAATATAGGCGGATAGGTGTTGTATTTTTTTCTTATACTTCTGGAATGGAATGTCATTGGTGCTAACGAGATACTATTCAAAATAAAGAAATCATGGTACGTATTACACATTTTAAATCTCATTCCTTCGACTACTTATTATATATTGATTGTTTTTTTTTTGGTTTTAGTAAAAGAATGTTATAGTGTATCAGTCCTTACACTTGGATAAAATTAAATGAAAACTTTTATAACATGAAAATTAGGAAGCCCAGTAAGTTTTACTTTTTTTGTAAATCATAAATAAGCTGTTGTATGTTTTCATTATTCTTTTTTCTTTGGAAAATGGAATGGAATTCAATGGCATTAGTGCTATTCAAACCAAACACAGAATTAAAATAACGAAAACCTGTTTTTTTTTAAATTTATTTTGTCAAATAATATTAATAGGAGAGCTATCAGATGTGTCCATTGATTTTTGTCGAACGGGAAGGAATTTGATTGACTTTGATGATATTTTTTTACACACAAACATAAATTTGTTTTTTAATAATATGTTAAATACAATTTGATATATTTATCCAAGTGTGTAAGTTGTATTTTTTTTCATACTTTTTTATTGGAATGGAATGGAATTCAAAGTCAATGGTGCTAACGACAAAAATAAACAATGTAAACAATATTACACATTTTTTAATAATCTTATTTCACTATGCTGTAAATGTGTCTTTTCAAAATATCTTAAACTATACTGTGTACTTTGCTCATAGTGGGTTGCAGATTAATGGATTGAGAAATGCTTGAACATGAGTGTAGTACTATTGTACCCGACAGCTTGGTTATAAATACCCCTTTTTTCTCCTAATATAATATTAAAATATTATTGTCTTAGTATAGTTTATTTACTTAAACCCTATATTACTGGATCGTTGTATAATAATAAAAATATTTGCTTTACAATGATTATGTTTTACACTGTGTTTTTAAAACTATCAGTATAGTTTGCGTTTTATATTCATACACTATACTCAAAGTTGTCTAATATGAAATTTTATAGCATACCTACAAGTTTTGAACAAATTAGAACATATTCACTATTCCTAATACCAATGTTCATTATTGTGCAATAATCATATATCATTTAGTATTCACTTACAACAAGATCTATCTACATATCAATGCTTATCTCTGTTATTTAAATGAAATGTATTTATTTTTATCCATTTAATTATTGTTGATTGTACTACATATTGATTGATAATTAGAAATCAAACATGTTATATATTGCATTTTTAAATTGTGTCATACTTTTTAAAGCTATACATTTTTATTGTGTTTTTAAATCATATTAAAATTTATTACTTTTATTCACTTCGATATGCTAATGGTTTATCACAGGAGAAGACACTTATAATATATTTATAATCATAAAGAGTTGTTTTATTCTATAATTGAAATATCAAGATCTATATGTATATTAATACTTTTTTTAGATTCTATTCCATCTGTTTAGAAATAAATGTGATACATTTAAACTTTAACTATTGTTGTGGAGACACATAATGTTCTATTCGATTATATTCAAATATAATGTGGTTTGCCCTGTGCAATTTGATTGTTTTACTATTTTACATGGTTTTATATTTTTGACATGTGTCAGTTGAGGGTTTGGTACTGCAGTAATAATAATGAAAAAAGTATATTAACTTTTTTACAATTAAAAACAATTTTTGGTGCCCTTTAAATAAATTATACTATGTAGGTACCCTTAGCGATTACATTCAATATTTTGATTCCAATTTTCAACGGTTAAGTATTACAAATTACAATTCTTACTCATTGTGGACTACTTTGATGAATACAAAATCCTAAAAATACTTTTTTAATTCTATTCCATCAATTCAATAATTATTATTGCTCTCTGCTGTTTGAGAGTTTTACTTTTTTCATGATTTTATATGTTTAACACATGTTAATTGAGGGTATGGTACTGTGGTGCTAATAATGAAACGATTAGGTAGGTATATTAACTTTTGTACGATTAAAAACATTTGTCGAAGCAATTCAAAAGAATTAGACAACAATGTAGTTACCCTTAACGATAACATTCAATATTTTGATTCCAATTTTCTACGGTAAAGTATTACAAATTACAATTCTTATTTATTGTGAACTAAAAAAAGATTGTGCAAACAGTGACTGCTAGATAGCGGACGCTGTTGACGCCGAAGGCGTCTCAGTTTTCCACCCTCATGTGTTATCAAAAGTTATAATTATCACACGATTCGTAACCGTGGTATATTGTTACAATTCTACATAAATCTACATAATACTGTTTGAATATTAATTAATGATTTTCTAATATAATAATTAAGCGAATTACACCCTCAGCGAGGCACACAGAAGCTAGTCTATTATATAAAAAAATTTCTGAGCGTTCTCATTGGTGGACGGTTTTTTTTATTCCGCCGGAGCTTTTTCCCTTTTTCTTCGGTCCCGTCCCGTTGCCTTTTTCCTCCTCTATCCATTACGGCCGTCCTTTGAATTTTCCGACGAGCCGTTTTCCCGATTCGACCGGATGAAAAACCCATATATATATCGTTCTAAGCACCTAGCCAATCGCGGCGATCGGTACCTGTTTCCCTCGCTCCTCCGTGACGTTTCGCCCCGCGTGACGTCACTATTCCGCGGTCGTCCGCTTACCTTATCTACCTTTTCGCGTCCGCCGGACCGTTTAAATGTCCCGATTTTCGCCATGATTTACAACTCGACCGTTAGGTAGGTAGGCATTAGGCGTTAGGCGATAGGATCTGTAGGTACCCGGTTCGAACCCTGCCCGTACTGTTCGACGTTTGTTGCGCAGTAATCGATGATTTGTACAGCCGCCGACGAACGATGCCATCGGGAACATCTGATTTCTTTTTTTTTTTTTTTCGCTCCGAATTTTTTTTTTTTTTTCGTTAAAGTTTCAACTTTTTTTTTTTTTTCGTTTAAGTTTTAACAAATTTAAACGTGAATTCTATAAAAGCAATGAAGACCTGCTACGTTTTTAATTATTACGTTAACTTTGATACGATTTATATTTACAAATGGCCGTATGTTTTCATTATACTTTTCTTATTGGAATGGAATTCAAATTCATTGGTGCTAATGATACTGTTCAAAATAAAATGGTACGTATTACATTCAACTTCAACTAAGCTTTTATTGTGTCTTTAAACAACGTTAAATGATTGTTTTCATACTTAATTTAGGTAAACGGGTAATCAAACATGGGTACCATAATCGGAGATTTGATTGATTAGACGCCATCGGGTAGATTTGTTTTTTTTTTTTTCCGTTAAAGTTTCAACTTTTTTTTTATTCGTTTAAGTTTTAACAAATTTATATGTGATTTCTAATTGTTTTTGTTATATAATCACACCAAATTACATTAAAGCTACATTAAAAACAATGAAAACCTGGCATGTGCCTTATAATTATTATGTTTCCAAATAAATTTAGTTTAGCTGTGTTTTCATTATACTTTTTTTATCGGAATTGAATGGAATTCAATGTCATTGGTGCTTATGATACTATTCAAAATAAAATGGTACGTATTACATTTTTTCAACTTATTCTAAGCTTTAACTGTGGCTTTAAACAATGTTAAATTATTGTTTTCATTGCTAACAGTAGGTTAAAGGGTAATCAAACATGGATACCATAATCGGAGATTTGATTGATTATTTGATAATAATACTTGATTATTATTAATTTCTTTCAAATGTAGGTGGAGAATCTGAAAGTATTTGTCGGTATACTTTGTTGACTGGAAAGGAATGTGAACGAAATGACACTTTTAAAAACATGTAGATATGGTATGTATTACATTTTTAGATTGTATTATTATTCAACTATACTCGGAATGTGTTATTAAAATATTTTAAATACATTATCAATTTGGAATTATTCTATCAAAAATTATAGGAAGAGAGCTTTGTTGTGTACTATGCATATTATAATCTAATAATAATATATGCTTAATATGCTATAATTCAATGCCAATGACTGCACTTTATGACTGTAATGATACTATTGAAGAGACCCTCAGATATAAAAATATGAAAACATGGTATGTATTACATTTTCTAAATGCGTTGAATGTGTTTTTATAATATGATGTAGGAGAAGAATCTTATAGTTTTAATCTTAACACTTGGTGTTACTTTTTGATAATATAGAAATATGAAAACAGAATTGAATTACATTTTTAATACTATTTTTCAATTATTTGCTTTAAATATGGTAATAAAATATGTTAAATACATTTAATTTAATTTTTTATATTTTATATATTTATATTATAGAGAGCTATAGGAAGTTTTCAATATATTTTGTTGACTGCAAAGGAAAAATTCAAATTATTGACAAAATGTTGCTGATACACACAAACACAACATAGGTAATATTGTTCACATATCACAGCTATTATTATCACTATTATGATGTATTGGAAATGCTTATTAATTTTAATAAATATGTTATTCATAGGTATATATGTGATTTCGATTTGTTTTCCCTAAAAGTAATATAAGGAGACAGCTAATCGGATGTTTTCTGATATGATATTATGAAAAACTCGCACAGCTAAAAAACAATGAAAACCACGTATGTAAATAATTGTGTCTTTAAATTATGTTGATTACTCACATTGGATTTCATATATTTTTCCAAATAATATAGGGAGATAGCTGTTGTATGTTTTCGTTATACTTTTGGAATGGAATGACATTGATGCTAATGAGATACTATTCAAAATAAAGAAATCATGGTACGTATTACACATTTTTTAACTCATTCCTTCGACTACATATTATAAATTGAATGTTCATTATTTCGGTTTTAGTTAAAGAGTGTTATAGAGCATCAGTCCTTACACTTGGATAAAATTAAATGAAAACTTTTATAACATGAAAATGAGGAAGCCCAGTAAGTTTTAATTTTTTTGTAAATCATAAATATGATGTTGTATGTGTTCATTATACTTTTTTTATTGGAATCAAATTCCAATTTGGTGCTAATAACAAAAATAAAATAAAGTTAACAATATTACACATTTTTTAATGCTCTAATTCCACTATGCTTTAAATGTCTTTTTAAAATATATTAAAATATACTGTGTACTTTGCTCATAGTGGGTTGCAGAGTAATGGATTGAGAAATGCTCGAACATGATTGTAGTACTATTGTACCTAAGAGCTTGGTTATTAATACACTTCTATTCTCTTAATATAATATTATAATATTATTGTCTTAGTATAGTTTATTTAATTAAACCCTATCTTACTGGATTCATTGTTGTGCAATAAAATGTATCATTAAGTATTCGCTTTCAACAAGATCTATCTACATATTAATGGTTATTTCTGTTATATTTAAATGTATTTTTTATTTACCCTTTAATTATTGTTGGTTCTACTACATATTGATTGATGATTAGAAATCAAACATGTTATATTGCATATTCAAATTGTGATATTCGCATTGTACCTTAACATTAAATTATGTTTAAATATTTCATTTTTTCATTGTGCAATACTTTTTAAAGCTATACATGTTTAATGCGTTTTTAAATTATATTAAAATGTATTATTTATATTCCCTTCGATATGCAATTGGTTTATTACAGGAGAAGACACTTATAATATTTTGATAATCATATAGAGATTTTTATTCTAAAGTTGAAATATCATGATCTATATGCATATTAATACTTTATGTGTTTTCAAACCATATTAAAATTTTTTATTTATTCCATTCTATATGCTATTGGTTTGTCACAGGAAAAGAAACTAATAATATATAACTTTAATGTATAGCTGTAAGGTGTTTTCATTATATTTTGTGGACTGGAAAGGAATTATTCAATGCTATTTATGGTAAAGATGCAATAAATTACATATTACACATATACAAAATAAGAAAACATGGTATGTATTACATTTTTTAATTTTTTCATTCAACTAAGCTTTAACATAAGTAGGTTTACTGATTCACCAAAATTGCTTGGTTATTAATACATTTATTGATTTATTTTTTTCAACTGTAGGAATCTTATAGCGTTTGTCAATATTTTTAGTTTACTGCACAAGAACAATTCAATGTGATTCACTTTAATGATAATATATTAAGATATAAAAAGAAGACATGGCGAGTATTACATTTTTTAACTTATATAATATATTGAATTTGTGTTTTTTCGGTTTTAGTAAAAGAGTATTATGGTGTATCTGTCCTCACACTTGGATAAAATTAAATGAAAACAAAAAAGCCCAGTAAGTTTAATATTTTGTTGTATGTTTTACAATGACTATGTTGTACACTGTGTCATTAATATGTATAGTGTGTTTTTATTCATACACTATACTCAATGTTGTTTAATATGAATTTTTATAACATACAAGTTTCAAACAATTAATATATTGAAAAATGTTTGTATAGTGCTGTATATATATTAAATTGTGACGTTTGTTTGCATGTACGTCGCGAGTGTTGGCTAAACTGTCGAATTATGCGAGTGTTGGCTACACCGTCGAACGACGCCATCCGGTCCGTTAGGAATTGTGGGTTTTCCCGTTGCACGTAGCCGTCTGTGGCATAGACAAAAGATTTGTCTGTGCTTCGATGAACGTCGTAGCACTTGGATGTACTTCCGCTTTTATTGCGCTGTCATTTGATTGTATTCTATTACATTTCGAATGCTTTATTGCTGTGCCGTCAATTGGAACTTTTCAGTTTAGATTGTCGGTTTTTTTTTTTTTTGTGTCGAATTCTAATTTTTTTTCTTTAGTTTCAAATTTTTTTTTGTGATGGCACCCACGTGTGTCGTATGTGGACCTGTCCGCCGCGTTGGCATTTCCCTTCATAAATTCCCGACGATGAACCAAGCGATTCGGAACGAATGGTTAGATTTTGTCTCGCGCTACGGAATCGATCGAAACCAAGTATTCGTGACGTCAAAACTGTGTTCGAGACATTTTGATCGTGACGACTTCGTGTTTACGGCCGTTCGACGTGTTCTCCACCGCGACGCAGTACCGAGAAATGCCGTTTTACCCGATGCACCAGTAGCAGCGGTCCACGTGGTCCCGCACGCCGTTGTCGAAGGTAATCTTCTATTACAGGACAATGTTGGCGGCGAAGATCGACAGACGTTCGTCGACGTTCCGGTGGACATGGACATCGGTCAAAACTACGTTGTAGTCGACGTAGCGGGTGATGATGACGTCGACATCGATGTTGACGGTTCCCTTCAGAACAACGCCTTAGCCGACGGAGGGCAGGCGATGGTCGACGGCCCAGTGGACATGGACATCGGTCAGAACTATGATGTCGTCGACGTAGCGGTCGAAGAAATCGTAGACGTTGTTAATGATATCGACCTTGGGATCGTCGAGGTGGAAGAGGAAACGGTGAACGACGTTGACCTGGTCGACGACCGGAACGACGAAGATTTGATGGCCAACATCGTAGTCGTCGAAGAGCTGATCGCCGCCCGAGTTGGCGCACAAGCACCCGACCGCTTACACATCGGACCGATGGATCGCGTTTGTCCTCACTGCTACGCGAGAAATTTCGTAAGTGAACATTTTATTTGTTGTAGGGACGGTAAGGTTTTGTTGACAGGTGACAGAGTGTTGGGAGAGGTTCCGCTTGCGTTGCGGAGACTGCTCAGCGAAGACGGCTCGGAGAACAGGCATTTTCAGAGCGAGGTCCGTCAGTACAACAATGCCATGGCGTTCGCGTCTCTGATCACGCAAGACTTCCAGGCACCACCGGGACGAGGACCCAGAACATTCGTCATGCACGGCCAAACGTATCACCTGATCAGTGACGCGGCCGCCGGACCGGACGTCATCCCACGGTTCTGTCAACTGTACTTCGTGGACACGCGGTTGGCGACCGAGAGCCGCATTCGAAACCCCGTCAACTCCGCGTGTAGACCGGATCTTTTGGACAGATTGGACATCATGTTGAGAGAGATCAACCCGTACGCCCGAATGTTCATGCACATGACGGAGATGTGGAACAGAGAACAGATTTTGGCTGCGGCGGAAAATCCGACGAGACCGCCTCGGACTGTGAGTATGCATTTCGTACGCGATTCCAGAGACCCGGGACGCCGCAACCAGCCGGCCGTGCGTGAGATCGCCGCAGTGTTTGTCGGTAACGACGGCGACCCTCCGGAAAACGTGGACTTCGTTGTTTACGATAGGAATCCGAATCCCAACGTCAACCACCGACGAATGCCTTCCACGAGCCGTCATACGGACCCTTTGCTGTACCCGCTATTCTTTCCCCATGGCGAAAGCGGATGGGCCACACACATGCCGCACGAAGGACCGCGTCGCACCCGCGTCAATCAAAACGTTTCACTGAAGGAGTATTCGTGTTATCGTTTGGCCGTTCGTTATGACGGCCTCAACGAGCCGAACGCTCGGTTTAGTGCCATTCACAACGGTCGATTTTTGTTGCAACAATACGTGTGCGACCATTATGTCAGAGTCGAGGCGAGCCGGTTGAGATATTTGCGAAACAACCAGGACCAGTTGCGCTCCGAATCCTTCCAGGGCCTGATGGATCATCTCGCTGTACAGGACGTTCCGCGGGATCAGCAACATGCCATTGGCCGTCGCGTCATACTGCCCTCTTCTTTCGCAGGCAGTCCGCGTTGCATGCAACAAAATTATCAAGACGCCATGGCGATTGTGCGAAAATTTGGTAAACCCGATTTGTTCATTACTTTCACATGTAACCCTAGGTGGCCTGAGATAGTGGAGAATCTACCTCCGAGAGTGGCATCTTCTGACAGACCGGATTTGGTGTCCAGGGTGTTCAACCTGAAACTCCAGGATCTCATGCGTGACATAACCGAGCGTCACATATTCGGCAGGGTCGAAGCTTTTGTATACGTGGTCGAGTTCCAAAAGAGGGGATTGCCGCACGCGCACATTTTATTGATTTTACATGAAATGTACAAGCCGAAGGACGCTGAAGATGTAGATCAACTGATTCGAGCCGAGATACCCGACCCGGACACCGAGAGAGAACTGTACGACATAGTGGTGACCAATATGATGCACGGGCCTTGCGGGATTCAAAACCCAACGTGCGCCTGCATGGTAGACGGGAAATGTCAGAAAGAGTTTCCCAAACCTTTCAACGACGAAACGCAGTTCAGGAGTGCCGGAGGTTATCCTGCCTACAGACGAAGAGACAACGGCCGCGCAGCTATGGTGCGGGACAGAGAGCTGTTTAACGATTCCGTAGTGCCGTACAATCCATATTTGCTACTCAAATACAACGCCCATATCAACGTGGAAGTGTGTTCGACCGTTAAAAGCGTCATGTACCTGTACAAGTACGTCTACAAAGGTCACGATGTGGCCACGGTTCGGGTTTGCGCAAACGATGAAATTCAGAGGTTCATCGACACTAGATACGTGAGCGCGCCGGAAGCGATCTGGAGACTCTTCTCTTTCCATTTGCAGAACAGGAGCCACGTCATCGTTCGACTGGCTGTACACTTGGAGGGTAGGCATAACGTTTTTTTCAGGGCCGGTGAGCTTATGCAACAGGTCGAAAGAGCGAGACACCGAGACACCACCCTTACCGCTTACTTCCGCCTGAACGCTACGGATCCAGAGGCTCGACAATACCTGTACCACGAAGTGCCCAATCACTATTGCTGGAACGCTTCTACATGCTGCTGGACTAGAAGAAAGGGAAACACTGGAGACCGAGTCATTGGTCGAATGTATTCCGTAAGTCCTTTAGACCGCGATCGTTTTTTCCTTCGTTTGTTACTCGTGCATAGGCGGGGCTGTGTTTCGTTCGCCGACGTGAAGACTGTTGACGGCGTGCTTCATCTCACCTACGAAGCGGCCGCGCTGGCACTGGGGTTGCTCGAAGACGATACGGCGTGGAATCGCTGTCTGGCAGAGGCCTGCCAACACGACACTCCGCGACAGGTTCGGGCCCTCTTCACAATCATCTGCGTCTACTGTTTGCCGACCAACCCATTGGATTTGTACAACGGCGTCGAGGAACACCTGATGTCGGATTTCTCGCGCAACCGGCCGGAAGGCGCTGCCAGGGCGGCGTGTCTCAACGCCTTGAACCAATTATTCGGAACCCACGGTAAGTCGCTCGCCGATTTTGGTTTGCCTGTTCCAGACGTGATAGAAGAACCACGAGAGATGATGTACGACGCTATTGATGAAGCGGAGCGGGGCGATGCGTTACTCCAGCAACTCAACGTCGATCAGAGGGCTGTGTACGATCGCGTCATGGCCGCGGTGTTGGACCCCCGTCCGAGCGCCAAGGTGTTCTTCGTCAACGGTCCAGGTGGGACTGGAAAGACAATGCTGTACTCGTGCCTTATGTCCGTGTTGCGCGGCCGAAACAGGAATGTCTTGGCAGTGGCGTTCACCGGGATCGCGGCCGCTCTTTTGAACGGCGGAAGGACCGTTCACTCCACCTTCGGTTTGCCATTCGGAGTGCTCACGCACGAGTCCACTTCCACCATCAGATTGCAGTCCCGCATGGCGCACAGGATTCGCGACGCTGCGCTCATCGTCTGGGACGAGGCACCCATGTCCCCGGGTTTCCAACTGACGGTTGTCGATCGGCTTCTGAAGGACATCATGCAGTCGAATCTTCCTTTTGGAGGTAAACCTTTTCTTTTAGGTGGTGATTTCAGGCAGATTCTTCCAGTCGTCTCCCATGGGACGATAAGTGACATCGTCGGCGCGTGCATCAAATCCAACGAGTTGTGGCCCGTCATGCAACAGTTCTCCCTCACCCGGAACATGCGAGCGGACGGCGACAGAGAGTTTGCAGCGTGGCTTCTCCTATTAGGCAACGGTAATGTGGACAGGTACGGCGACGACGAGAACGCGATACAAGTGCCCCGCAGATTCCTGTGTCAAATTCCATTGGCCGACTTCGTGTTCCCTCAAATGATGAACTTGGCCAACATCAACGACTTTGCGAACAAGGTCATCTTATGCCCTACCAACGAGGGTTGTCGTCAGATGAACGAAGGCATTCTCCGCAATCGTCTCGAGGGTGAAGTCAGGCATTACATCAGCACGGACACCGTAGAGTGCGACGACCCCGAGGACGCCGCAGACTTCCCGATAGAGTTCATTCATTCGCTAAACCCCACGGGACTCCCTCTTCACGACCTGGCTCTCAAGGTGGGCGCTGTCGTCATGCTGCTCAGAAACCTGGACGCCAAAAGAGGACTTTGCAACGGTACGAGGATGGTAATTGTCGAGCTTCGACGTTTGAATTTCAGAGCTAGGCTGCTCAACGCTACCGAGCACGACGATGACATCATAATTCCCAGGATTCCGCTGACCACTACCGAAGCTGACGGCTTACCCTTCAAGTTGCGGCGAATGCAGTTCCCAGTTCGATTGGCTTTTTCGGTGACCATCAACAAGTCTCAAGGCCAGACATTCGACCGCGTTGGAATATACCTGCCTTCTCCCGTGTTCAGCCACGGACAGTTGTATGTGGCGTTCTCCAGGGTGAGAAACGCTGAATCCGTCAAAGTTTATATACCGACCGATGCCAATGGAGTTACGAAGAATGTGGTGTACCGTGAGATTCTGTAAATATTTTTTGTTATGTTTGTTATGTTATATTTATTTTTATATGTATTTCTCTTCTGTAAACTTTTGCTTATATTCTCTGATTATGAGAAACTTCTGTGTTCTGTCTTTCATAAATTGTTTATATTGTTGTACATTATCTTCATGTATTCTTTTATGTATTATATTTTTATATGTATTTCTCTTCTGTAAACTTTACTTATATTCTCTGATTATGAGAAACTTCTGTGTTCTGTCTTTCATAAATTATTTATATTGTTGTACATTATCTTCATATATTCTTTTATGTATTATATTTTTATATGTATTTCTCTTCTGTGTTCTGTCTTTCATAAATTATTTATATTGTTGTACATTATCTTCATGTATTCTTTTATGTATTATATTTTTATATGTATTTCTCTTCTGTAAACTTTACTTATATTCTCTGATTATGAGAAACTTCCACATTCTTTCATAAAATATTTATATTGTTATTATACGTTGTCTTCATGTATTCTTTTATGGATTACTTATGTATTATATTTTTATTTGTACCTTAACATTAAATTATGTTTAAATATTATACACTTTTTGATTGTGCCAAACTTTTAAAAAGCAATACATTTTTAAATCATATTAAAATGTTTTACTTTTATTCCCTTCAATATGCTATTGGTTTATTACAGCAGAAGACTCTTATAATAATTTTATAATCATAAGGAGATATTTTATTCTATAATTGAAATATCAAGATCTATATGTATATTAATACTCTTTTTAATTCTATTCCATCTATTCAATCATTATTATTGCCCTCTGCTGTTTGATTGTTTTACTTTTTTACATGGTTATATATGTTTGACACATGTCAATTGAGAATATGGTACTGTAGTACTAATAATGAAACGATTAGGTTGATATATAAACTTTTTTACAATAAAATACAATTGTTAGTGCTCTTTAAATAAATTATACAATGTAGGTACCCTTAACGGTTATATTCAATATTTTGATTCCAATTTTCAACGGTAAAGTATTACAAATTACAATTCTTACTCATTGTGGACTACTTTGATAAATACAAAATCCTAAAAAAAAAAATTGTGCAAAAAGTGACTGCTAGATAGCGAACGCTGTTGACGCCGAAGGCGTCTCAGTTTTCCACCCGTACGTGTTATCAAAAGTAGTAATTATCACACGATTCGTAACCGTGGTATATTGTAATTCTGCATAAAAATGTTTTGACTTTTTAATAAGTAATTATTATTAATTAATTAATATTTCTATTAATAATAATTAAGCGAATTACACCCGCAGCGAGGCACACAGAAGCTAGTATAGTATAAAAAAATACATACACACAGATATATGTATATTACGAATATTGTCCTTATTTATTTGATACATATTTCCATATAACTTTTTCAATACAACATAATATTGTAGTATACGTAACAACTAATAAGCAAATTGACATAAATAAACAAATAAAACTAAATATGTACAATATAATATAAATTAAATCTGAGATGAAACCTTTTTTTTTGTGCTCTAGACTAGTATAAAACCGAACTAGTTTCATCGTTTTTTCCAGCCGAACATTGAACTAACGATAGGTCTCTAATTTGCACACCTCTAAAAATTATTACTTATTTACATAATAACTTACTCCTCTGGAGAATTAATTAAATTCTTCTGTTGTTTTTTCAACAGCAACATCTTCACAGACTTGGACAGCTTAGTTTTTTTTGAAGCATATTTATAATTTTTTTTATTCCCCATTTGAGAGAAATACAAACGGTAATTACTAATTATAAATAAAGAACCGTATGGGCCTCGCTCTGCTGTACACTTGGGGTGAAGTGTGACTCTTCATAGGATAGGTCATTATAATGGATTTTTTAAATTTGAATTCAATGATAGGTATCATTGTATACGAAAAACGATTCTGAACGGAGATGATATGTTAGTCTAGAATATAATAAATTGTTATTTATAAATATTGTAATAAGTTTATTTTATTGTGAAACAAAAAATTTAGAAAAATTGTCTATAAATAAGTCAAAATATGTCAAAATACATTGAAAACTTAACCATGTATAGAGAACATCAATATAAAGATTTGGTGAATATTTCAAGTTGTTGCGATTTTTGGTTTTTGAGTTAGAGCATTTTAAAAAAACCGATATCATTTGTCAGTCTAGAATATTATACATTATATTATATTTTACATGTAATTTTATGTCAATATTCGCAGTTCAAACGCTTATAAAAAAAATTGTGCCTATGAATTTTAATAATTTTTGAATGACATTAAGAACTACTTCTGTGGAATCTTCTATTAAATTTTTAAGTATTTTGTAGGAGCCAAATTTTTTTTATCGTCGATTATAAAAATAAAATGTAAAAAAATCAAATATTTTAAATGCCTATAAGTGGCTTAAAAGTCAATATAATATTTTGAAAAAATGTGACATAAAGGAAATGCCAATCTTAACAGCTGGTATAAATTTAAAAAATCTGCGACTTATACTTATTGAATTATAACAAATATTTAAAATCGTTCAAGAATAAATCGCTATTTTATGCAATTTCGTAAATATTTAAATTTCAAACAGTTATAAAATTTTTTCCTCTAAGTCCGGTAGAAATTTTTTTAAAGATTTTTGAAGAGTAGCTTACAATTTTCTGAAAATATAAAGATTATGTCCAGTAGAAATAAATTATTGAACATAAAATAAACCGTAGATAAGTCTAGAAATAACAATCTGTGCTGAGTACGTATGCGTATGTGACGAAAAATATAAAAAATATTTATTAACGTTTAAAGTGTACGATTACGGAACTCAGGAATATTTCTGGAAATGTATCAATTAAAAATGCAGACAATGAGAGTATTTTAATAACCAAGTCTAAATATTAGGTAACATTGTAGATAAGCAGAAAGTTAAATAAACTATAAAGCTACAAATTAGAAACGTTAGGCAACGAAAAAGTCCAAGCAATATAGTCGACTAAATCTGTAGGTCGATGCAATATTACTTGCTGTTGGCCTTTAAGAAATAATGCGTCTAAACGAAATAAAAAAACTGTACGACGGATAAATAAAAAAATAAAAATAAATCACTAAATTACCAGATTCCAAACAGTGCTGTGTAATATCTGGCTGGCTATGTATACAAAATCAATATAACATAATCCGTATTGCGAGGTTTCAACGAGAGTAAAACAAGTAGGAAACATTAGTCGAACCGTTTTACACGAGATCGAAGCACTATGGACGGGAAAATATTGAAGAATAAAAATCAAACTACCGAGAAACAAGGAAGACACAACACCATCAAGCACACGTCGAATCTCGCCGTCAACGGTCGAAAAGTACAGGCGGCGCCCGCGACGACGACGACAATACTACGTAATACGATGACGGATCGTTCGGTTAAACCTTTGGCCACTGCGGACAACAGCCACAAGTGCAGGCTGTTCGTGGGCAACATGCCGAAGGTAAAGACGGCACAGGAGATATTCGACGAGGTGAGTCGCATAACGCGCGGCCGCCTGATGCGGGTGATCACTTTCAAGAACTCCGACAACCCGTCGACGCACCGGGGCTTCTGCTTTCTGGACTACGGGTCGGCGGCCGCGGCCACGGACGCTAAGCGGACGCTGTTGCAGCACAAGTTGTTCGGGTGCAAGACGATCGTGGACTGGGCGCATCCGAAACCGCAGCCGAAAGCGGACACGATGCCAAAGGTGCGCGTACTGTACGTCAGGCAGTACGGCGGCGTGCTAGATGAGCGAGTGCTGGCCCGGAAGTTCGGTCGGTACGGGACCGTGGAGCGCGTGAAAATCTTGAAGAGCTACGCGTTCGTACATTTCGAGCGGCGCGAGGACGCGCAATCGGCCATGTACGCGTTGGACGGTTCCCAGGACGTGGCCACGGGCGTGCGCATCGACGTCGCGTGGGCCAAGTGGCCCGCGGACAAGCAGTCGCAGCAGCGGACGTTGCTCGATCGGAAACGCCGGGTTCAGAAGTCCGTGCCTCGGCCACCGGCACACGTTGTCTCCGGGGCCAACGGGCGCGTGGCCACCACCGCCACCGCGACTGCACCAAGTGCGACCATCGCGGTCACGACTTTGGACCGCGGCAATCGTGCGACCGGTGCAGTACCCCCCATGCCACGGCAACGGCCATTGCCGAACCCGAAACCACTTCCTACCAGCGCAACAGGGACAGTCCGCGCCGGTGCGACAACGACGGCTGCGCGCACGCGGACGTGTGCAAAGCGGTCCGTCACGACGACGGCGATTGCATAAAGTCGCTTTCACGTTTCACGTGTTGCAGTTATAATTTTTGTTAAGTGTTGAAAAAACACCGTATTATATATATAAAAAGAAAAAAAAAAAGAATAAATAAAATAAAATATTGTTTCGAATTTTACTTTGGTTCTCTATAATTCCGTAAACTCGACGCGAGTGTTCATACAATTGAAACGCAAATAATTGCGTTTTCATACTGTTTTGAAGTGTCCACTGATCAAATATTACAGCACCCGGGCGGCAATTTATATGATGTTTGATGAGATGGCAAAATTAAGTCTGGTAGATATTTTTTTAAAGATTTTTGAAGAATAGCTTATAGATAACCTAGTGTTAAAATTTTGAACAGAAAAAATTTTATGAATTTTTATCTACAAAATAACTTGCAAATTATCGTGATTTTTACTCATTTTATACAAATTTGAGCATTAAAGGCTTATAAAAAAAATTTGAGTAAACCGATCACCGATATTTTTTAGTTACGATAAGTTTAACTTATTATGAACCTTGTACTAAATTTTCAAGAGTTTTCGGTCAACCAATAATTTTATAGATGTTTAAAAACAAAAATTTTAAAAAAATCGAAAATTTAAATTGTCTGAAAACTTAACCATGTATAGAAAACGTCAATACAAAGATTTGGTGAATATTTCAAGTTGTTGCGGTTTTTCGTTTTTGAGTTAGAGCATTTTAAAAAAATTTAATTTGTAAAAACGTGATTTTGCGTAAAATTTCCTGTTTTTTCGTAATTTTTTTATTGTTTTTTTCGATTTTTTTCTAAAAAGTATTGAAAAGTTGGATTTTAGACTAGCCAAAGTACCATCTACATTCACTTTCCTTTCAGAAAAGTTGCTACATAAGCAAATCGAAGCATTTTTACTGCCAAAATAGGTGTCGTCAGACACAAAAAAAAAAATAAAAAATAAAAAATTTAAAAAAAAAAAAAAACACACATCATTGTAAAACCAATAGATTCCATCACTCCGTTCAGAATCTAAAAACGATAGTACAAAACTCAATGTAATAATACAAAATTTAAAAATATGTGTGTGTGCTCGCTGCTCTGTGCATTGCATACTGCATAGTGTATTAGTGTCAATAGATAGTAACTAATAAGTAAACAAAATTCACTTACATTTTACAATATAATACATACGGTTTATTAGAATATACAATATCATATATAATAGATATTCCGAGATATTATAGATAAGCGTTTACGATAATTATAGGTACAACAAGTTGTCAATTATAGAAAATTATCACTGATAATTCTATTTTTATACTTCGTAATGAAATAATGTATTATTCGAGAGTACATTTTTGAATGGTACACTTATAATAACTCCTAACTCTTTAATATCCAACCTTTTTTAAATTGGAAAGCTGGGTTGGATTAATTAAAACATGTAAAATATAATATAATGTATAATATTCTAGACTGACAAATGATATCGGTTTTTTTAAAATTCTCTAACTCAAAAACGAAAAACCGCAACAACTTGAAATTTTCACCAAATCTTTATATTGACGTTCTCTATACATGGTTAAGTTTTCAAAGTATTTTGACATATTTTGACTTATTTTTAGACAATTTAAATTTTCGATGTTTCTAAATTTTTCGTTTCAAAATAAAATATACTTATTACAATATTTATAAATAACATTGTATTATATTCTAGACAAACATATTAATTCCGTTCAGAATTGTTTTTCGTATACAATGATACCTATTATTGAATTCAAATTTAACAAATCCATTATAATGACCTATCCTATGAATAGTCGCACTTCACCCCCAAGTGTACAGCAGTGCGAGGCCCATCCGGTTTTTTTGCGCTCGTAAACCTAATAATTAATTTTATGTTATGGAAAAAATTACTAATTGATACGAGTAGTATGTTTTAGTTCCTTTTGTGCCCCCGCAAATCCAGGGAATCCAGTTACCCCGCCCAGCCTATTGTCGCACATGTATGAGAGCATCTCCTTCCATCCTACCACGCAGGTTCCCGACCTTACCCCCACCCCTCCTATGCTATCACGCACGTGTACAAAGCTCTTACAAGTAGTCTACGTGCTAATATTGATCTTAACCCAGTGTTTATTACCTATCAGTAAAAATGTTTAATTGCAGTGTTTGTGACAAAGTTTTCACTGTGAAGTGTTATATGTTGAGGCATTGAAAATCTCATAAACAAATTAAATTTACATGTGGTGAATGCTAACAAGATTTCATCCGTTGAAGTAATCCGTCCGACCACATACAGAGCAAACATGGTATGTATTTTATTTAATATTTTATACATATCAGATTAGTGACCGATGACTATAATTATCTAATATTATATATTTATATATTTCCACAGGCCTCATAAATTAATTTTACTACATTATAATCTATACAATAAAAACCAATTAAATAACATGACAAAATGTTTATTTATATAAATTTATACAATTGATTATTACATTTATTGTTATTTATTATAGGTATACAGTGTGAAATATATTGAAATATATTATTGTTTGCTTATGTGTCTTGTCCCCCCCCCCCATACAGACCCGTAATAAGCGACGCAAGACGCATGTCCTTTATTTATTTTTCTTATATTGTTTTCTTATAATAAATTATTATGTATATTAATAACTAACCTGATCAGGCACGATAATTGCAAGACGCGGGTCCCTCGTCACTTTAATTTCCCCATTTCCTATTGTAAATTTTCAAAATTATGTATATACATATGTACATATGTATTTAATTATACATATATATTAAGGTGGTCCTTAGTTATGGAAGAAGAAAAAAAAAAGGTCAATATTTTTAATCCAGGTACCCACCATTTTGTTAATTACCATGAGAAAAAAAATTAGGCCAAATTTGGTTTCGATAACTTACCCCCTTAACGTCCCTCAAGAGTGTTGAAAAATGGCTAAATAGGGTAGTTTAATAGTTTTTCGCATTTGAGTGGAAATCTATAGAATTTATTGTAAAATTCTATAGAACCTTTATTTCAGAAGTTATAATTTTCTATAAGAAATGTCTTAAAACATTTTCCCGAAAATTCATTATTTTATAGGAAAATATTTAAATTAAAAAATATTTATTATGTTTTGAAAAAAAAATTTTGAGCATTAATTTAAGTATTATTGATGATTGATTGATGATATGTTAAATTCTTTCGTAAATATTGTCTTAAATTTAATTTGTTTTAAAAAAATAGTTTGAGAAAATTTCATAGGGTCAACTAGTCAATTTGTATTTCATTTAAGTTCTTAGAAAACATTTTAATTTAATGAGTTATCGAATCTAATATTAAATATAATAATATTATGTAGATTGTAGATAGTTTAGTTTTTCATATAAAATAATAATCTAGTGTGTAATACGGGTAATATACGATTGCGAATGGACCTTTCTGCTATTACGCCAGGCTATAAGATAGATAGGTACGATTTAAATATCTACAGATTTATGGAGATTCAAATTTGAAAAATGCATATAAACTTGGCAACGTAGCCTATAAGTAGTATAAAAAAGACAGTTCTGGAGCTCCTCCCCCTTAAATTTTACATGTAAAAAGCATAGCTCCTCTGTATAGGCAATACGTAGTACACGCTCCTCCGAAACGTGTATGAATTACTTGATATAGGCAACCCACAGTACAGATCCTCTCAAACTTGTATGAATTACTCAATATAGGCAACCTACAACACATATAAACCTAACCTAACCTAACCTATGTGTTTTATATCTATATATGTAAGTATTACAAGTAAAAGTATGTGTACCTATGTATGTTTGTATATGTATGTGCGTGGGAGTGTGTGTATTAATATTTTATTAGAATTACATACATACATGCATACATTTTCAATGAACTTAGAAGTAAATGTAAACCATATAGGTGCTGTATAGTCGTTTCAATCAGAACAGTATAATATACTAAAAAAAAAAAAAAAATGTTTTTTTTTTTTAATAATATTTTCATAATGAGAAATTAAGGAGGGGGGGGGTTTATGATAGGGGAGGGTAATGATAGGGATTAAATATATGTCGCGTAGGTTAGGTTCGGTTAGGTTAGGTTAGGTTTATATGTGTTGTAGGTTGCCTATATTGAGTAATTCATACAAGTTTGAGAGGATCTGTACTGCGGGTTGCCTATATCAAGTAATTCATACAAGTTTCGGAGGAGCGTGTACTACGTATTGCCTATACAGAGGAGCTATGCTTTTTACATGTAAAATTTAAGGGGGAGGAGCTCCAGAACTGTCTTTTTTATACTACTCCTATAAAAACGTTCGCAATCGTTCGTTTTTTGGGTAAAAAAATGAAATTCTCTGATAAGCGTCATTCGTTCGCAATCGTGTTATAAAAAAGGTAAAACGTTCGCAATCGTGTTGTACCCTATAATAAAATATCAATATCTTTATCGTCATTTGGGTTGGATTCTATTTTTAACTCATAATTACTGTTACACAAGGATAAGCTTATCTTCTATTTTTTTATTGTTACTTGACGAGTGTATGTCGACTGTCGAGTGCAGAAGTTTGTTTCAACGTTTATATTTTATTTACTATTGAATATTTTTTTAAGATTAATTATGTCGAGAAAATTAATATTCTTAGTTGGTGTTATGAAGAACCAGATTACTGGTAGTAAATTGCCATCCAAAAAATATATTTTGAGTGTTTTATTTTACAATATGCGTGTTGTCAAAATTACACGATAGTGCAAGCCTTGTCTTTGATGAATGTCAAATTTTTTTGAATTAAAGCTCGTATACCGATTCAGGATCGATCAAATTGTACAAAAAAAAATAAAAAAAATTTATGATCAATGGGTTAAGTTAGATCAAAATAAAAATAGAAATACTGAAACACAAAGGAAAAATACTGGATTATTTGATATCGCACACAGTATTGTATTAAATATTATAAAAATAGATAAAGATAAGCTTTTTTTAATCAAACAACGTGAAAAAGGACGTCAAGGATGTATGATGGGCAAAGATATAAAATTAACTGCTGTCGAGTTACTTAAAGTGTCTTTAGAAGAACAGAAAACCAAGCAAATAGAAAAAAATCAAATGGAATCAGTAATGATTATATTTCATTGAAATACTTGCAATTTTCAATTATAATTTTGTAAATTATAGTTGAAACTTGGGATTATTCATCAGAAGACGATTTCACTGAAAATGAGGTAATTATAGATACTGAATCACCTGGTCCATCAATAATCAAGCGTGCACGTAAAGAAATTGTAAGCCATCGTTTATCAGCTGCCTTGGACTAATGTAAAATTAGCGATCGTGACACCGTACATTTACTCACTGCTGCAGCTGAATCGTTTAATGTTAATACTAGTGAGTATATTATTAATAGGTCTTCAATTAAAAGATCTCGAGAAAAGTGTCGTGAAAAATTATCGGAAGCAATAAAATCTAAATTTATTAATGTAAATTTGAAATTTGCTGTTGTACATTGGGACTCGAAATTATTACCTAGTTTAACAGGAAGTGAAAAAGTAGATCGTCTTTCTGTAATTATTACAGCACCTGATACTGACAATTTATTAGGAGTTACACAATTATCATTTGGGACTGGGAATGAAATATCTTCGGCCATATATGATACATTACAAGACTGGAATTTATTAGATCAAGTAGAGGCTTTTGTTTTTGACACTACAGCATCAAATAGTGGCCGTTTAAACAGTGCATGCATACTTCTTGAACAAAAGTTGAATCGAAATATTCTTTTTTTTTGCTTGTCACCACCATATATTGGAAATTGTTTTACAAGCTGTTTTTATCACATCAAAACTTTCGGTTATGTCTGGACCTGATATTCCATTATTTAGACGATTTCAAAACAACTGGGCAAACTTAGATACTAATAATTTCAGTGTATCCTGAAGTATTTGAAGTTTTAAAAAATGTAGTTGATGATGTTTTATTATTTTGTACGAAAAAAATTAATGAATCTTTTCCGAGAGATGACTATAAAGGATTTATAGAGCTTGTCATCATTTTTTTGGGAAAAATACCTCCACATGGTATACGTTTTCGACCCCCGGGGGCATACCATTTAGCCTGATGGATGGCAAAAGGTATTCAATCTTAAAATGTTGTTGTTCTGTGAGCAGTTTAAAGGTCCTTTCACACATATCCGATCCGGGTCCGTTCCGAGTCCGATTTTTAGCGTTCCGAGTCGAGTCCATCATTTTACTTATTTTTAAACAGTTCATATGCTGTTGTCGAATGAAACAGCCAATAATAATAATAATAGATAACAATAATAACATAATAACAATAATAGATTTCGTAGTATGCTGAACACACCAGTCGAAACGTGTTCATACATGTCCGATCCGACATTATTCCGTCAAAAACCGACCGAGCTCAGACGAAAAATCGGACGAAAATCGGTCACTGACAATATTTTTTAGTCGGATAGAGCTCGGAAAGCTCGGATCGGACATGTGTGAACATATGCATTGGAAAACAGTAAGTTTATATTTCCGAGTAAACGGATGCTTTGACGGATTGGACTCGGAACGGACCCGGATCGGATATGTGTGAAAGGACCTTAAACTTACTCCATTAGAAAAAAGAAGTTTACAAGAAATATGTTGTTTTATTATAACATGCTATGTAGAGTCATGGATTTGTTCTCCAGATCCGATTGCAGCTCCAATTAATGATATATAATTGTTAAAAGAATTAGTCGATTTTACACAATTTATAACAATTTCGTAACTTTTTTTATAATTATAGACTGTCCAAGATTATAGGAAGCAGTGCCCAGGATGTAGTCGTAACCTTTTGAAAGGAGAATATACAATTTAAATAAGCTTTTTAAATATTAAATACTTTCTTTGGAATTTTTATAAAATTACGAATTTTTACCAACTATATTTTTATAAGTACTTAAGTAAGATTTAAAACTAGTTGACCAATAAAATGTGTACTAATCACTTCTTTTGTAAAAAATTAAATTTTATACCATAAATTTAAAAAAAAAATGTATCATAGTTTCAACCATTCATTAATAATATTTAAATAACTATAAAACATTTTTTGAAACATAATAAATATTTTTTATTTATATATTTCCCTGGAAAATAATGAATTTTCGGGAAAATGTAATAAGACATTTCTTATAGAAAATTATAATTTCTAAAATAAAGGTTCCATAGTATTTTACGATACATTTTATAGAGTTCCATTCAAATGCGAAAAACTAATAAACTACCCTATTTGGCCATTTTTCAACCATCTTGAAGGACGTGAAGGAGTTGAGTTATCGAAACCAAATTTGGCCTAATTTTTTTTTTAAGGTAATAATCAAAATGGTGGGTTAAAAATATTGACCTTTTTTTTCTTCTCCCATAACTAAGGACCACCCTAATATATATATATATATATATATATATATATATATATATATATATATATATATAAAATACATAATTATATACATATGTACATATGTATATACATAATTTGGAAAATTTACAAAAGGAAATGGGGAAATTAAAATGACGAGGGACCCGCGTCTTGCAACGCCTCAATTATCGTGTCTGATATTGTGAATTAAGGCTGGATTTAGTGCTCGACCGACGCTCAGCGCTGACGTCGGTCGAACGTAGCTATATCAATATATGCATATGACCAACTACAGTGCAGCGCTGATAAATTGCTACGCGCGTACAGCTACGTCGCGCTGACGAGAACCGTCGGTCGAGCGCGTCCGTTGGGCGTACGTCGGTCGATCAACAGGTTATTTCAGTAAATACAAGCGTTTAGTTCCACACTGACGACGACCGACCGTATGGGCGTACACAAATGTGTACATGACATTTTTTTCTTATTACAATTTTATGTTATAACCGACCGAATTTGCCGTCGGCTAAGCACTAAACGCTTGGTGATGATCAGCGCGTACCATCAGCGTGCACAGTACACGCTGACCGTCGGTCGAGCACTAAATCCAGCCTAAAAATTACTTCGCGCCGCGCGTGCAACGTTGCATTGCAGGTTCGGCGCGCTCGTGTGTACCCGCCTGTAGGGGGGGGGAGACAAGACACATAAGCAAACAGCAATATATTTCAATATCTTTCATATCAATTATGATTTTGTTTCGTTCACATTTGAATGATCGCAACGTAATTGATAGTTATTAATAATAATGTTACCAGTATTAGTAATGTTGTTAACAATATGAATACTAGCAGGTAATTCTGATTTTTGTTTTTTGAATATTTTACCCGCAATATTCCGCACGATGCTAAACAAAAAAGATGCTGCATCTACAGGGTTTAAAATGTTTGATAGATCACGTTTTCTTATTTCATGATTATAATCCACTGAAATGTTCATTTTTTGAATTTCATTTATTATATCACATAAAGTGAACTTTATTGAATCATTAAATTCATTTTGGATTTTCTTTGGTTCCTTTAAAATATTAACAGTATTGTTAATAACATTTAATGTGCTATTAACAATATGAATACTTGCAGGTGATTCTGATTTTTGTTTTTTGAATATTTTACCCCCAATATTCCGCATGATGCTATACAAAAAAGATACTGCATCTACAGGGTTTGAAATTTCTGATACATCACGTGTTAATATATCATAATTAGAATCGAGTGAAATGTTCATTTTTTCCATTTCATTAATGATTTCAAACAAAGTGAACTTGGTTAAGTTATTAAATTCACATGGGATTTGGTTCCACTTTGGTTCCTTTAAAGTATAAAAAATTAATTTTTTTTTTTTTATTTTTGATTAAAAGAGAATTTACAATCTGTACAAACAAAACAAAAACCATAAGTAAATATGATAAAAATTATGTATAGCAATGGCGTGAATGAAATGATTGGGGAAGAGGCCCATTGGCAACACCCTCATAATTTGAAATTTAACAATTTATTATAATAGGTCACGAGACCAATTCCTTTTTAATCGTCTTTTCGGGTTTTTGTGTGAGGACATATTTTTTATAAGAGAATTTGTGTGGGAGTCGAGTTTGGAATGGAATCTTTTGTAGTGAGAGGTAGCTAGTTCTTTAACTGTTGCGATGTTGAGGTCTTTGTTAAGCGCAGCATTGCTTATGTACCATGGTGCGCCTGTAATTGTACGAAGAGTGATGTTCTGATGGGCTTGTATTGGACGAATGTTGGAAGGTTTAGTTGGTCCCCAAATTTGGATTCCGTAAGACCAAATGGGTCTTCTTACTGTCTTAAAAATTAATAATTTTGTTTTTAGGCTTAGTTTGGATTTTAACAGTGGACGAAGTTTGTGTAGTCTTATGTTTGCTGCTTGTCTTTTAAGTTTTAAATGGGGTACCCATGTGAGGCGCTTGTCTAATGTTAAACCTAAGTATTTTATTTGATTAGATGATGGTATGACTTTATTGTTGACAGTAATATTGGGGCAGTGGTCTTTTTTTAAGGTAAATGTAATATGGGCAGATTTGTTTTCATTTATTTTCGTTTTCCATTTTTTTGACCAAGTTTTGATTTTAGAAGTATGATTTTGTGAGTTTTTAGAAGCAGTGATGGGATTTTTGTTGATGGATAGAATAGCAGTGTCGTCGGCATAGGTTGCTAGTATCGTATTTGGGTCGGTGGGTATGTCAGAAGTATATATATTATATAAATCCGGGGATAGATCGCTGCCTTGAGGAACCCCTGCATTGATATCAAAAGAGCCAGAGTTATCATTACCTTGGCGTACTTGAAAAGTTCTGTCTTTTAAGTATGATTTGAGTAGTAGAAATTACGGTGCCGGAAATATTTTTTTGAGTTTAAATAATAAACCCGCATGCCAAACTCGGTCAAAAGCTTGTTCTATGTCAAGGAATAGGGCTGTGCAATATTGTTTTTTTTCGAGAGCTGAAGCTATTGAATCAGTTAAGCGATGAATTTGATGGATGGTTGAATGTTTTGGACGAAAACCGAATTGGATATTTGGGATGATACCTCTTTTTAACATTATTGGTCGAATTCTTTTGAGCAAAAGTTTTTCAAATAGTTTTCCGAGTGTAGGGAGTAGACTAATTGGTCTGTATGAGGTAGGTATGTGTTTTAGCTTCCCAGACTTGTGGATAAAAATTATTATTGCGGATTTCCATATCGAGGGAAAATATGATAATCTTAACATTCCATTATAAATATATGTTAGATAGATTATACATTTTTTGGGGAGATTTTTTAATATCTTATTAGTAATGAGATCGTTTCCGGGGGATTTATAAGCAGACAATTTTATTAAGGTATATTCAATTTCGCATGGCGAAATTGGTTTTGCTGGTAATGACATTGGTAGGGGACTGTCAAGAAAGTTGTATATATCGTTGAGGTGGGTATTATTGTCGACGATATCTTGGTGTGGTTTAAAAATTTTATGGAGCTGATTAGCGAAAGTGTCAGCCTTCTGTTTATCGGTTACACTATATGTGCCGTCAGTAAGTCGAAGTGGTGGGATGTATTCTCTAGTTTTTGTTAAATTTTTTATTGCTTTCCATAGAGAGCCGTTTTGAGGATTAAGATTGTTTAGGTGTGATTGATATTCCTCTGACTTGAGTTGTTTTATTTTATTTTTTAGTAAATTTGTTGTTTGATTAAGTTATTGTTTGAGACTGGGATATCTGTATTGTTGCCAGCGAGCTCTGATTCTGCGCTTTAGTGCTATTAATTGTTGAACGTTGCAAGGTAATCTATTATTTTTATTGGTAGTTTGATTTTTATTCAGGTAAGAACTAATATTTGCTGATTGTTGAATGTTTTTTACCAAAGCAGCATATTCAATTTCATTGCAAGTTTTCAGGGATATATTTAAATTCATATTATTGTCTACGTGATTTTTAAATTTAGTCCAGTTTATTGGTTAGTGAAGGTCTAATGTTATGGACTGGGTTACCTCCTTATGTTAATATAACAGGTGAATGATCACTTGAGAGGTCGCATATATTATTTGCTAAAGTGGTTAAGTGATTTGGCAGTTTGGTCCAAATATGTCTGGATGTCTATTTAAATGAGTGGGCCAGTAGGTTGGACCAGGAAAAAAAAAAAAATTAAAGTTAAGTTAAAATCACAAAAATATTTAATCATCACTTTACCGGATATTGCGTAATTGCGTACCAAGACCGGTAAAGAACCTATTTCCCAATCTTAGTACGTTTCAGCGCGGGGGGCGAAGCCAAAACCTTTCTGCATGATGTATACATGTTTTTAACGATTCTTATCTGATTCAGCGCGAGGCGGAAATGTTCACAAGTTTTGACATCACTATTTAAAACAACACAAGATGTATCAAACTTAAAAATTTGACTTACATCCATTTTTACTTTAATGAAGTATCTAATAATTAGGCATCCACATTTAACAATATATGTAAATTAAAATTACCACACTAAATAGGTATTTATGTCACATAGAACGTTGTGAAAACATTAAAGGTGCGGCCCCACTGGGAGCGATTCTGCGATTCTGCGATTCGAGCGTTTCTGCGATTAATCGCCGAATATCAAACTATTTTGTTCTTTCAGCGATTACCGCGCGTGTAAAGCTACACGCGACACGCGGCACGCGCTCAGTGGGGCCACTATATATGAGTTACATACTTTTGTTAAAATCGCTAAAACGCAAAATCGTTACACGCTATCGTAAAAACGCAAATCGCTCCCAGTGGGGCCGCAGCTTAACCGATATTTACAATTTTATCTTATTTGGGTACATTTTACAGACGATTTTGAAAGTTACCCTGTGCACACTAATAGTTGCTACCATAATCGTTATAAACTTTTAAGATAAAATACTACTACACATAGTAATACCTATACTACCTACTATGCCTAAATAGCCATAACTATTAATATTGATACCATCAGCTTGAGTCGAAAGAAACATTACGAGATAACTTAACAGCACATTTTATAATTCACAACGCTGTATATAACACGTATTCAGCCTGATTAAAAATATGTTACTTATATTATTATTACTGATACTTATATTATGAGTTATGACTATGTAATATGTCTATAATATAATGTGATGAACATATTAATAATAACAGAAATATGTATTTATTGTTAATTTTTTGGATTCATAACTATAAATCTTGATAGTAAAAGAATGTATGTAGGTAACATTTAATATTATATTTGTTTTAAGTGTTTGTATAAAAATTACGAAGCCTATCGCGCTGAATCAGATTAGGAACGGTAAAACATGTATACATCATGCAGAAAGCCACGTTGAAACGCCAACGGTTGTGTAGAGCTACCGTGTCAGTTTTAAAAACGGCCCTTAGTCTTATGCAAAATATAACAATCAACTTACTTGTTTTCTTATTACAGCACTTTCTGTTGTTAATATACAAAAACATAGTAATATTAACATAAATATCATACAATTTGTCTTTTTTGAAGACGTTCTATAACATAAATCACGTTTTGGTACAATTTCCAGATCATCCATCTAAAAAATACCAAAAATTTTATTTTTTCAGTTAGAAATCAGTTTTAGGCTATAATATAATATTTACTTCTATTATGGTATGCTCTTTGTACATTCCCGAACAATTTCTTAATAATAAATAATGTCTAATAGTTTATTAGAATAATAACAATTATAACAAATTAAATATTAACAAATAGTTTTTTGTTTACTGAAATATTTGCGAAAATAACTTCTTAATGACAGTTGACGACAAAATTCATTCAAGCCAACTTATTATTATATAATATATACAATTGTAAAGCTGCTATTTTTTATCGATATTTATTTAATTTTGACTCTTTTAATTTCTATAAAACTGTGTGCTTATTGTTTTAGAAACATTGCATGACTCAAGTGACGAGCCAGATTTTAATATATTGTCACCTACTAACGCAGAACCAATGAATAAAGAAAAATAGTCAGCCTATGACCTTATTAATTATACTCCAAACTACAGGAACGTGTGCAAATCATACTATACAATAATTTTGTTACTTAATTTAACTAACAAATAAACATTACTGGTGATACGTTTCTTTGACCAGTCAAGCGAATAAGCACAATAATATAATAATATCAGTACACGTATCATAATAATTATTGGTAATAACCAGGGCTCGTAACTTCATGCACTCAATGCAGTCTTCTTCTATTATATAAAAAAATTTCTGAGCGTTCCCATTGGTGGACGGTTTTTTTTATTCCCCGTGAGCTTTTTACCTATTTCTTCGGTCCCATCCCGTTGCCTTTTTCCTCCTCTATCCTTTACGGCCGTCCTTTGAATTTTCCGACGAGCCGTTTTCCCGATTCGACCGGATGAAAAACCCATATATATATCGTTCTAAGCACCTAGCCAATCGCGGCGATCGGTACCTGTTTCCCTCGCTCCTCCGTGACGTTTCGCTCCGCGTGACGTCACTTCTCCGCGGTCGTCCGCTTACCTTATCTACCTTTTCGCGTCCACCATACCGTTTAAATGTCCCGATTTTCGCCAAGATTTACAACTCGACCGTTAGGTAGGTAGGCATTAGGCGTCAGGCGATAGGATCTGTAGGTACCCGGTTCGAACCCTGCCCGTACGGTTCGACGTTTGTTGCGCAGTAATCGTTGATTTGTACAGCCGCCGACGAACGATGCCATCGGGAACATTATCAGATTTCTTTTTTTTTTTTTCGCTCCGAATTTTTTTTTTTTTTTCGTTAAAGTTTCAACTTTTTTTTTTTTTCGTTTAAATTTGTTAAAATTTAAACGTGAATTATATTTGTTCCCGTTAAATAAAAGCAATGAAGACCTGCTACGTTTTTAATTGTGCTTTTTAATTATTACGTTAACTTTGATACGATTTATTTTTACAAATGGTCGTATGTTTTCATTATACTTTTCTAATTAGAATGGAATTCAATGTCATTGGTGCTAATGATACTATTCAAAATAAAATGGTACGTATTACATTCAACTTCAACTTAGCTTAAATTGTGGCTTTAAACAACGATAAATGATTGTTTTCATACTTAATTTAGGTTAACGGGTCATCAAACATGGGTGACATAATCGGAGATTTGATTGATTATTTGATAATAATACTTGATTTTTTTCAACATGGTATGTATTACATTTTCTAAATGCGTTGAATGTGTTTTTAAAATATTTAAGAATCTTATAGTTTTAATCTTTACACTTGGTGTTACTTTTTTGATATTATAGAAATATGAAAACAGAATTGAATTAAATTTTTAATACTATTTTTCAATTATATGCTGTTAAATACATTTCTATTGATTTTTTTTACCAAAAACTATAGAGAGCTCTTGGAAGTTTTCAGTATATTTTGTTGACTACAAAGGAAAAATTCAAATTATTGACAAAATGTTGCTAAAAAAACAAACACAATATAGTTAATATTGTTCTCATAACACAGCTATTACAGCTATTACCAAAAAATAAAGTGAGGAGATGGCTAATCGGATGTTTTCATTGTACAATTTCTGATATGATATGATAAAAAACGCACACAGTTTTAAAACAATGAAAAACAGGTAAGTCTTTAAATTATGTTAATTACACACATTGGATTTCATATATTTTTCCAAATAATATAGGGATATATTTGTTGTATGTTTTCACTATACTTTTGGAATGGAATGTCATTGATGCTAATGAGATACTATTCAAAATAAAGAAATCATGGTACTTATTACACATTTTCTAACTCATTCCTTCGACTACATATTATATTTTGAATGTTTATTATTTCGGTTTTAGTTAAAGAGTGTTATAGAGCATCAGTCCTTACACTTGGATAAAATTAAATGAAAACTTTTATAACATGAAAATGAGGAAGCCCAGTAAGTTTTAATTTTTTTGTAAATCATAAATAAGCTGTTGTATGTTTTCATTATTCTTTTTTCTTTGGAAAATGGAATGGAATTCAATAGCATTAGTTCTATCCAAACCAAACACAGATATAAAATAACGAAAACCTGCTAAGTATTTTTATTAATTTTGTCATAAAATATTAATAGGAGAGCTATCAGATGTGTCCATTGATTTTTGTCGAAAGGGAAGGAATGTGATTGACTTTGATGATATTTTTTTACACACAAACAGATATTAAATCATCAACTTATGTTCAACACTTTTTATAATTTTATTGTTCACAAAAAGTCTTCTTTTTTGACTATTATTTAATTGTGTCTTTAAATTATGTGTTAAATAATTATAAATTTGTTTTTTAATAATATGTAAAATACAATTTGATATATTTTTCCAAGTATGTAAGTTGTATTTTTTTTTCATACTTTTTTTATTGGAATCTCTATTATATAAAAAAATAACTCGCGCTCCCATTGGTCGACGGTTTTTTTTATTCTGCAGGAGCTTTTTCCCTTTTTCATCGGTCGCTTCCCGTTGCCTTTTACCTCCTCTTTCCATTTCGGCCGTCCTTTGAATTTTCCGACGAGCCGTTTTCCCGATTCGACCGGATGAAAAACCCATATATATATCGTTCTAAGCACCTAGCCAATCGCGGCGATCGGTACCTGTTTCCCTCGCTCCTCCGTGACGTTTCGCCCCGCGTGACGTCACATATCCACGGTCGTCCGCTTACCTTATCTACCTTTTCGCGTCCGCCGCAACGTTTAAATGCCCCGATTTTCGCCATGATTTACAACTCGACCGTTAGGTAGGTAGGCGTTAGGCGTTAGGCGATAGGATCTGTAGGTACCCGGTTCGAACCCTGCCCGTACTGTTCGACGTTTGTTGCGCAGTAATCGTTGATTTGTACAGCCGCCGACGAACGATGCCATCGGGAACATTATCAGATTTCTTTTTTTTTTTTCGCTCCGAATTTTTTTTTTTTTTTCGTTAAAGTTTCAACTTTTTTTTTTTTTCGTTTAAATTTGTTAAAATTTAAACGTGAATTATATTTGTTCCCGTTAAATAAAAGCAATGAAGACCTGCTACGTTTTTAATTGTGCTTTTTAATTATTACGTTAACTTTGATACGATTTATTTTTACAAATGGTCGTATGTTTTCATTATACTTTTCTTATTGGAATGGAATTCAAAGTCATTGGTGCTAATGATACTATTCAAAATAAAATGGTACGTATTACATTCAACTTCAACTTAGCTTAAATTGTGGCTTTAAACAACGATAAAAGATTGTTTTCATTCCTAATAGTACGTTCAAAGGTAATGAATTATAAAATACTCAAACACGGGTACATTTTCAACCGTAGGTATAAATTGTCGAACGTAGGTGGACAATCTGATATTATTCGTCAATATACAATACATAGGAAAGATTTAATGTGATTGAACGAAATAACACTTTTGAAAACATATATGGATTTCTAATCTGATAAAATGGTATGTATTACATTTTTTTAATTGTATTATTATTCAACTATACTCGAAATGTGTTTTTAAAATATTTTATATACATAATTAATTTTAATTGTTTTAGGGAAAGAGCTTTGTTGAATGGAATTCTATAGTTAAATGCGTATGACTGTACCTAATGACTGTAACGTTCTGTCATTTGTTTTGTAGTAATTGTTGTGTAGCCGCCGCCGAAATGTATAGTTCCGTCAATGTCTGATATATCGGAATTGATTTGTTTTTTTTTTTCGTTTAAGTTTTAATTTTTTTTTTTTTCGTTGTTTATGTTTTAACTTATTAACAAATATATATTTGTTTTATTTATATAATTACACACAGCTAAAAAGCAATGAAAACCTGGTATGTTTTTAATTGTGCTTTTAAATTATTACGTTAAATTTGATATGATTTATTTTTCCAAATAGCCGTATGTTTTCATTATACCTTTTTTATTGGAATGGAATGGAATTCAACGTCATTGGTGCTAATGATACTATTCAAAATAAAATGGTACGTATTACATTTTTTCAACTTATTCTATGCTTTAATTGTGGCTTTAAACAATGTTAAATTATTGTTTTCATTGCTAACAGTAGGTTAAAGGGTAATCAAACATGGATACCATAATCGGAGATTTGATTGATTATTTGATAATAATACTTGATTATTATTAATTTTTTTCAAATGTAGGTGGAGAATCTAAAAGTATTTGTCGGTATACTTTGTTGACTGGAAAGGAATGTGAACGAAATGACACTTTTAAAAACATGTAGAGATGGTATGTATTACATTTTTAGATTGTATTATTATTCAACTACACTCTAAATGTGATTTTAAAATATTTTAAATACATTATTAATTTGGAAATATTCTATCAAAAATTATAGGAAGAGAGCTTTGTTGTGTACTATGCATATTATAATCTAATAATAATATATGCATATTACAGTTGACTGGAATGCTATAATTCAATGCCAATGACTGCACCTTATGACTGTAATGATACTATTGAAGAGATCCCCAGATATAAAAATAAGAAAACATGGTATGTATTACATTTTCTAAATGCGTTGAATGTGTTTTTATAATATGAAAGAATCTTATAGTTTTAATCTTTACACTTGGTGTTACTTTTTTGATATTATAGAATTATTATGAAAACAGAATTGAATTACTTTTTTAATACTATTTTTCAATTATTTGCTTTAAATACGGTAATAAAATATGTTAAATACATTTATTTTGATTTTTTTATATTTTATATATTTATATATAAGAGCTATAGGAAGTTTTCAATATATTTTGGTTGACTGCAAAGGAAAAATTCAAATTATTGACAAAATGTTGCTGAAAACACAAACGCAACATAGGTAATATTGTTCACATATCACAGCTATTATTATCATTATTATATCGCCGCAGTGTTTGTCGGTAACGACGGCGACCCGCCGGAAAACGTGGACTTCGTTGTTTACGATAGGAATCCGAATCCCAACGTCAACCACCGACGAATGCCTTCCACGAGCCGTCATACGGACCCTTTGCTGTACCCGCTATTCTTTCCCCATGGCGAAAGCGGATGGGCCACACACATGCCGCACGAAGGACCGCGTCGCACCCGCGTCAATCAAAACGTTTCACTGAAGGAGTATTCGTGTTATCGTTTGGCCGTTCGTTATGACGGCCTCAACGAGTTGAACGCTCGGTTTAGTGCCATTCACAACGGTCGATTTTTGTTGCAACAATACGTGTGCGACCATTATGTCAGAGTCGAGGCGAGCAGGTTGAGATATTTGCGAAACAACCAGGACCAGTTGCGCTCCGAATCCTACCAGGGCCTGATGGATCATCTCGCTGTACAGGACGTTCCGCGGGATCAGCAACATGCCATTGGCCGTCGCGTCATACTGCCCTCTTCCTTCGCAGGCAGTCCGCGTTGCATGCAACAAAATTATCAAGACGCCATGGCGATTGTGCGAAAATTTGGTAAACCCGATTTGTTCATTACTTTCACGTGTAACCCTAGGTGGCCTGAAATAGTGGAGAATCTACCTCCGAGAGTGGCATCTTCTGACAGACCGGATTTGGTGTCCAGGGTGTTCAACCTGAAACTCCAGGATCTCATGCGTGACATAACCGAGCGTCACATATTCGGCAGGGTCGAAGCTTTTGTATACGTGGTCGAGTTCCAAAAGAGGGGATTGCCGCACGCGCACATTTTATTGATTTTACATGAAATGTACAAGCCGAAGGACGCTGAAGATGTAGATAAACTGATTCGAGCCGAGATACCCGACCCGGACACTGAGAGAGAACTGTACGACATAGTGGTGACCAATATGATGCACGGACCTTGCGGGATTCAAAACCCAACGTGCGCCTGCATGGTAGACGGGAAATGTCAGAAAGAGTTTCCCAAACCTTTCAACAACGAAACGCAGTTCAGGAGTGCCGGAGGTTATCCTGCCTACAGACGAAGAGACAACGGCCGCGCAGCTATGGTGCGGGACAGAGAGCTGTTTAACGATTCCGTAGTGCCGTACAATCCATATTTGCTACTCAAATACAACGCACATATCAACGTGGAAGTATGTTCGACCGTTAAAAGCGTCATGTACCTGTACAAGTACGTCTACAAAGGCCACGATGTGGCCACAGTTCGGGTTTGCGCAAACGATGAAATTCAGAGGTTCATCGACACTAGATACGTGAGCGCGCCGGAAGCGATCTGGAGACTCTTCTCTTTCCATTTGCAGAACAGGAGCCATGTCATCGTTCGATTGGCTGTACACTTGGAGGATAGGCATAACGTTTTTTTCAGGGCCGGTGAGCTTATACAACAGGTCGAAAGAGCGAGACACCGAGACACCACCCTTACCGCTTACTTCCGCCTGAACGCTACGGATCCAGAGGCTCGACAATACCTGTACCACTAAGTGCCCAATCACTATTGCTGGAACGCTTCTACATGCCGCTGGACTAGAAGAATGAGAAACATTGGAGGCCGAGTCATAGGTCGAATGTATTCCGTAAGTCCCTTAGACCGCGATCGGTTTTTCCTTCGTATGTTACTTGTGCATAGGCGGGGCTGTGTTTCGTTCGCCGACGTGAAGACTGTTGACGGCGTGCTTCATCTCACCTACGAAGCGGCCGCGATGGCACTGGGGTTGCTCGAAGACGATACGGCGTGGAGTCGCTGTCTGGCAGAGGCCTGCCAACACGACACTCCGCGACAGGTTCGGGCCCTCTTCACAATAATCTGCGTCTACTGTTTGCCGACCAACCCATTGGATTTGTACAACGGCGTCGAGGAACACCTGATGTCGGATTTCTCGCGCAACCGGCCGGAAGGCGCTGCCAGGGCGGCGTGTCTCAACGCCTTGAACCAATTATTCGGAACCCACGGTAAGTCGCTCGCCGATTTTGGTTTGCCTGTTCCAGACGTGATAGAAGAACCACGAGAGATGATATACGACGCTATTGATGAAGCGGAGCGGGGCGATGCGTTACTCCAGCAACTCAACGTCGATCAGAGGGCTGTGTACGATCGCGTCATGGCCGCGGTGTTGGACCCCCGTCCGAGCGCCAAGGTGTTCTTCGTCAACGGTCCAGGTGGGACTGGAAAGACAATGCTGTACTCGTGCCTTATGTCCGTGTTGCGCGGCCGAAACAGTAATGTCTTGGCAGTGGCATTCACCGGGATCGCGGCCGCTCTTTTGAACGGCGGAAGGACCGTGCACTCCACCTTCGGTTTGCCATTCGGAGTGCTCACGCACGAGTCCACTTCCACTATCAGATTGCAGTCCCGCATGGCGCACAGGATTCGAGACGCTGCGCTCATCGTCTGGGACGAGGCACCCATGTCCCCGGGTTTCCAACTGACGGTTGTCGATCGGCTTCTGAAGGACATCATGCAGTCGAATCTTCCTTTTGGAGGTAAACCTTTTCTTTTAGGTGGTGATTTCAGGCAGATTCTTCCAGTCGTCTCCCATGGGACGAGAAGTGACATCGTCGGCGCGTGCATCAAATCCAACGAGTTGTGGCCCGTCATGCAACAGTTCTCCCTCACCCGGAACATGCGAGCGGACGGCGACAGAGAGTTTGCAGCGTGGCTTCTCCTATTAGGCAACGGTAATGTGGACAGGTACGGCGACGACGAGAACGCGATACAAGTGCCCCGCAGATTCCTGTGTCAAATTCCATTGGCCGACTTCGTGTTTCCGCAAATGATGAACTTGGCCAACATCAACGACTTTGCGAACAAGGTCATCTTATGCCCTACCAACGAGGGTTGTCGTCAGATGAACGAAGGCATTCTCCGCAATCGTCTCGAGGGTGAAGTCAGATATTACATCAGCACGGACACCGTAGAGTGCGACGACCCCGAGGACGCCGCAGACTTTCCGATAGAGTTCATTCATTCGCTAAACCCCACGGGACTCCCTCTTCACGACCTGGCTCTCAAGGTGGGCGCTGTCGTCATGCTGCTCAGAAACCTGGACGCCAAAAGAGGACTTTGCAACGGTACGAGGATGGTAATTGTCGAGCTTCGACGTTTGAATTTCAGAGCTAGGCTGCTCAACGCTACCGAGCACGACGATGACATCATAATTCCCAGGATTCCGCTGACCACTACCGAAGCTGACGGCTTACCCTTCAAGTTGCGGCGAATGCAGTTCCCAGTTCGATTGGCTTTTTCGGTGACCATCAACAAGTCTCAAGGCCAGACATTCGACCGCGTTGGAATATACCTGCCTTCTCCCGTGTTCAGCCACGGACAGTTGTATGTGGCGTTCTCCAGGGTGAGAAACGCTGAATCCGTCAAAGTTTATATACCGACCGATGCCAATGGAGTTACGAAGAATGTGGTGTACCGTGAGATTCTGTAAATATTTTTTGTTATGTTTGTTATGTTATATTTATTTTTATATGTATTTCTCTTCTGTAAACTTTTGCTTATATCCTCTGATTATGAGAAACTTCTGTGTTCTGTCTTTCATAAATTATTTATATTGTTGTACATTATCTTCATGTATTCTTTTATGTATTATATTTTTATATGTATTTCTCTTCTGCAAACTTTACTTATATTCTCTGATTATGAGAAACTTCTGTGTTCTGTCTTTCATAAATTATTTATATTGTTGTACATTATCTTCATATATTCTTTTATGTATTATATTTTTATATGTATTTCTCATCTGTAAACTTTACTTATATTCTCTGATTATGAGAAACTTCCACATTTTTTCATAAAATATTTATATTGTTATACGTTGTCTTCATGTATTCTTTTATGGATTACTTATGTATTATATTTTTATTTGTACCTTAACATTAAATTATGTTTAAATTATGTTTTTGATTGTGCCAAACTTTTAAAAAGCAATACATTTTTAAATCATATTAAAATGTTTTACTTTTATTCCCTTCAATATGCTATTGGTTTATTACAGCAGAAGACTCTTATAATAATTTTATAATCATAAGGAGATATTTTATTCTATAATTGAAATATCAAGATCTATATGTATATTAATACTCTTTTTAATTCTATTCCATCTATTCAATCATTATTATTGCCCTCTGCTGTTTGATTGTTTTACTTTTTTACATGGTTATATATGTTTGACACATGTCAATTGAGAATATGGTACTGTAGTACTAATAATGAAACGATTAGGTTGATATATAAACTTTTTTACAATAAAATACAATTGTTAGTGCTCTTTAAATAAATTATACAATGTAGGTACCCTTAACGGTTACATTCAATATTATGATTTCAATTTTCTACAGTAAAGTATTACAAATAACAATTCTTACTCATTGGGACTACTTTGATGAATACAAAATATTAAAAAAAAAAAATTGTGCAAACAGTGACTGCTAGATAGCGAACGCTGTTGACGCCGAAGGCGTCTCAGTTTTCCACCCGTACGTGTTATCAAAAGTAGTAATTATCACACGATTTGTAACCGTGGTATATTGTAATTCTACATAAAAATGTTTTGACTTTTTAATAAGTAATTATTGATAATTAATTAATATTTTAATATTTTTTATAAGCGAATTACACCCGCAGCGAGGCACACAGAAGCTAGTCTATTATATAAAAATCTATTATATAAAAAAATTTCTGAGCGTTCTCATTGGTGGACGGTTTTTTTTATTCCCCGGGAGCTTTTTCCCTTTTTCTTCGGTCCCATCCCGTTGCCTTTTTCCTCCTCTATCCATTACGGCCGTCCTTTGAATTTTCCGACGAGCCGTTTTCCCGATTCGACCGGATGAAAAACCCATATATATATCGTTCTAAGCACCTAGCCAATCGCGGCGATCGGTACCTGTTTCCCTCGCTCCTCCGTGACGTTTCGCCCCGCGTGACGTCACTATTCCGCGGTCGTCCGCTTACCTTATCTACCTTTTCGCGTCCGCCACACCGTTTAAGTGTCCCGATTTTCGCCATGATTTTCAACTCGACCGTTAGGTAGGTAGGCATTAGGCGTTAGGCGATAGGATCTGTAGGTACCCGGTTCGAACCCTGCCCGTACGGTTCGACGTTTGTTGCACTGCCGCCGTTGAATTGTACAGCCGCCGACCAACGATGCCATCGGGATCATTCGAATTTCTTTTTTTTTTTTTTTTCGTTAAAGTCAACTTTTTTTTTTTTCGTCTAAGTTTTAACAAATTTTTATGTGATTTCTATTTGTTTTCGTTATATAAAAGCAATGAAGACCTGGTACGTTTTTAATTGTGCTTTAAAATTATTACGTTAACTTTGATAAGATTTATATTTACAAATGGCCGTATGTTTTCATTATACTTTTCTTATTGGAATGGAATTCAAAGTCATTGGTGCTAATGATACTGTTCAAAATAAAATGGTACGTAATACATTCAACTTTAACTAAGCTTTTATTGTGTCTTTAAACAACGTTAAATGATTGTTTTCATACTTAATTTAGGTAAACGGGTAATCAAACATGGGTACCATAATCGGAGATTTGATTGATTAGACGCCATCGGGTAGATTTGTTTTTTTTTTTTTCCGTTAAAGTTTCAACTTTTTTTTTATTCGTTTAAGTTTTAACAAATTTATATGTGATTTCTAATTGTTTTTGTTATATAATCACACCAAATTACATTAAAGCTACATTAAAAACAATGAAAACCTGGCATGTGCCTTATAATTATTATGTTTCCAAATAAATTTAGTTTAGCTGTGTTTTCGTTATACTTTTTTTATCGGAATTGAATGGAATTCAATGTCATTGGTGCTTATGATACTATTCAAAATAAAATGGTACGTATTACATTTTTTCAACTTATTCTAAGCTTTAACTGTGGCTTTAAACAATGTTAAATTATTGTTTTCATTGCTAACAGTAGGTTAAAGGGTAATCAAACATGGATACCATAATCGGAGATTTGATTGATTATTTGATAATAATACTTGATTATTATTAATTTCTTTCAAATGTAGGTGGAGAATCTGAAAGTATTTGTCGGTATACTTTGTTGACTGGAAAGGAATGTGAACGAAATGACACTTTTAAAAACATGTAGATATGGTATGTATTACATTTTTAGATTGTATTATTATTCAACTACACTCTAAATGTGTTATTAAAATATTTTAAATACATTATTAATTTGGAATTATTCTATCAAAAATTATAGGAAGAGAGCTTTGTTGTGTACTATGCATATTATAATCTAATAATAATATATGCTTAATATGCTATAATTCAATGCCAATGACTGCACTTTATGACTGTAATGATACTATTGAAGAGACCCTCAGATATAAAAATATGAAAACATGGTATGTATTACATTTTCTAAATGCGTTGAATGTGTTTTTATAATATGATGTAGGAGAAGAATCTTATAGTTTTAATCTTAACACTTGGTGTTACTTTTTGATAATATAGAAATATGAAAACAGAATTGAATTACATTTTTAATACTATTTTTCAATTATTTGCTTTAAATATGGTAATAAAATATGTTAAATACATTTAATTTAATTTTTTATATTTTATATATTTATATTATAGAGAGCTATAGGAAGTTTTCAATATATTTTGTTGACTGCAAAGGAAAAATTCAAATTATTGACAAAATGTTGCTGAAACACACAAACACAACATAGGTAATATTGTTCACATATCACAGCTATTATTATCACTATTATGATGTATTGGAAATGCTTATTAATTTTAATAAATATGTTATTCATAGGTATATATGTGATTTCGATTTGTTTTCCCTAAAAGTAATATAAGGAGACAGCTAATCGGATGTTTTCTGATATGATATTATGAAAAACTCGCACAGCTAAAAAACAATGAAAACCACGTATGTAAATAATTGTGTCTTTAAATTATGTTGATTACTCACATTGGATTTCATATATTTTTCCAAATAATATAGGGAGATAGCTGTTGTATGTTTTCGTTATACTTTTGGAATGGAATGACATTGATGCTAATGAGATACTATTCAAAATAAAGAAATCATGGTACGTATTACACATTTTTTAACTCATTCCTTCGACTACATATTATAAATTGAATGTTCATTATTTCGGTTTTAGTTAAAGAGTGTTATAGAGCATCAGTCCTTACACTTGGATAAAATTAAATGAAAACTTTTATAACATGAAAATGAGGAAGCCCAGTAAGTTTTAATTTTTTTGTAAATCATAAATATGATGTTGTATGTGTTCATTATACTTTTTTTATTGGAATCAAATTCCAATTTGGTGCTAATAACAAAAATAAAATAAAGTTAACAATATTACACATTTTTTAATGCTCTAATTCCACTATGCTTTAAATGTCTTTTTAAAATATATTAAAATATACTGTGTACTTTGCTCATAGTGGGTTGCAGAGTAATGGATTGAGAAATGCTCGAACATGATTGTAGTACTATTGTACCCAAGAGCTTGGTTATTAATACACTTCTATTCTCTTAATATAATATTATAATATTATTGTCTTAGTATAGTTTATTTAATTAAACCCTATCTTACTGGATTCATTGTTGTGCAATAAAATGTATCATTAAGTATTCGCTTTCAACAAGATCTATCTACATATTAATGGTTATTTCTGTTATATTTAAATGTATTTTTTTTTTACCCTTTAATTATTGTTGGTTCTACTACATATTGATTGATGATTAGAAATCAAACATGTTATATTGCATATTCAAATTGTGATATTCGCATTGTACCTTAACATTAAATTATGTTTAAATATTTCATTTTTTCATTGTGCAATACTTTTTAAAGCTATACATGTTTAATGCGTTTTTAAATTATATTAAAATGTATTATTTATATTCCCTTCGATATGCAATTGGTTTATTACAGGAGAAGACACTTATAATATTTTGATAATCATATAGAGATTTTTATTCTAAAGTTGAAATATCATGATCTATATGCATATTAATACTTTATGTGTTTTCAAACCATATTAAAATTTTTTATTTATTCCATTCTATATGCTATTGGTTTGTCACAGGAAAAGAAACTAATAATATATAACTTTAATGTATAGCTGTAAGGTGTTTTCATTATATTTTGTGGACTGGAAAGGAATTATTCAATGCTATTTATGGTAAAGATGCAATAAATTACATATTACACATATACAAAATAAGAAAACATGGTATGTATTACATTTTTTAATTTTTTCATTCAACTAAGCTTTAACATAAGTAGGTTTACTGATTCACCAAAATTGCTTGGTTATTAATACATTTATTGATTTATTTTTTTCAACTGTAGGAATCTTATAGCGTTTGTCAATATTTTTAGTTTACTGCACAAGAACAATTCAATGTGATTCACTTTAATGATAATATATTAAGATATAAAAAGAAGACATGGCGAGTATTACATTTTTTAACTTATATAATATATTGAATTTGTGTTTTTTCGGTTTTAGTAAAAGAGTATTATGGTGTATCTGTCCTCACACTTGGATAAAATTAAATGAAAACAAAAAAGCCCAGTAAGTTTAATATTTTGTTGTATGTTTTACAATGACTATGTTGTACACTGTGTCATTAATATGTATAGTGTGTTTTTATTCATACACTATACTCAATGTTGTTTAATATGAATTTTTATAACATACAAGTTTCAAACAATTAATATATTGAAAAATGTTTGTATAGTGCTGTATATATATTAAATTGTGACGTTTGTTTGCATGTACGTCGCGAGTGTTGGCTAAACTGTCGAATTATGCGAGTGTTGGCTACACCGTCGAACGACGCCATCCGGTCCGTTAGGAATTGTGGGTTTTCCCGTTGCACGTAGCCGTCTGTGGCATAGACAAAAGATTTGTCTGTGCTTCGATGAACGTCGTAGCACTTGGATGTACTTCCGCTTTTATTGCGCTGTCATTTGATTGTATTCTATTACATTTCGAATGCTTTATTGCTGTGCCGTCAATTGGAACTTTTCAGTTTAGATTGTCGGTTTTTTTTTTTTTTGTGTCGAATTCTAATTTTTTTTCTTTAGTTTCAAATTTTTTTTTGTGATGGCACCCACGTGTGTCGTATGTGGACCTGTCCGCCGCGTTGGCATTTCCCTTCATAAATTCCCGACGATGAACCAAGCGATTCGGAACGAATGGTTAGATTTTGTCTCGCGCTACGGAATCGATCGAAACCAAGTATTCGTGACGTCAAAACTGTGTTCGAGACATTTTGATCGTGACGACTTCGTGTTTACGGCCGTTCGACGTGTTCTCCACCGCGACGCAGTACCGAGAAATGCCGTTTTACCCGATGCACCAGTAGCAGCGGTCCACGTGGTCCCGCACGCCGTTGTCGAAGGTAATCTTCTATTACAGGACAATGTTGGCGGCGAAGATCGACAGACGTTCGTCGACGTTCCGGTGGACATGGACATCGGTCAAAACTACGTTGTAGTCGACGTAGCGGGTGATGATGACGTCGACATCGATGTTGACGGTTCCCTTCAGAACAACGCCTTAGCCGACGGAGGGCAGGCGATGGTCGACGGCCCAGTGGACATGGACATCGGTCAGAACTATGATGTCGTCGACGTAGCGGTCGAAGAAATCGTAGACGTTGTTAATGATATCGACCTTGGGATCGTCGAGGTGGAAGAGGAAACGGTGAACGACGTTGACCTGGTCGACGACCGGAACGACGAAGATTTGATGGCCAACATCGTAGTCGTCGAAGAGCTGATCGCCGCCCGAGTTGGCGCACAAGCACCCGACCGCTTACACATCGGACCGATGGATCGCGTTTGTCCTCACTGCTACGCGAGAAATTTCGTAAGTGAACATTTTATTTGTTGTAGGGACGGTAAGGTTTTGTTGACAGGTGACAGAGTGTTGGGAGAGGTTCCGCTTGCGTTGCGGAGACTGCTCAGCGAAGACGGCTCGGAGAACAGGCATTTTCAGAGCGAGGTCCGTCAGTACAACAATGCCATGGCGTTCGCGTCTCTGATCACGCAAGACTTCCAGGCACCACCGGGACGAGGACCCAGAACATTCGTCATGCACGGCCAAACGTATCACCTGATCAGTGACGCGGCCGCCGGACCGGACGTCATCCCACGGTTCTGTCAACTGTACTTCGTGGACACGCGGTTGGCGACCGAGAGCCGCATTCGAAACCCCGTCAACTCCGCGTGTAGACCGGATCTTTTGGACAGATTGGACATCATGTTGAGAGAGATCAACCCGTACGCCCGAATGTTCATGCACATGACGGAGATGTGGAACAGAGAACAGATTTTGGCTGCGGCGGAAAATCCGACGAGACCGCCTCGGACTGTGATTATGCATTTCGTACGCGATTCCAGAGACCCGGGACGCCGCAACCAGCCGGCCGTGCGTGAGATCGCCGCAGTGTTTGTCGGTAACGACGGCGACCCTCCGGAAAACGTGGACTTCGTTGTTTACGATAGGAATCCGAATCCCAACGTCAACCACCGACGAATGCCTTCCACGAGCCGTCATACGGACCCTTTGCTGTACCCGCTATTCTTTCCCCATGGCGAAAGCGGATGGGCCACACACATGCCGCACGAAGGACCGCGTCGCACCCGCGTCAATCAAAACGTTTCACTGAAGGAGTATTCGTGTTATCGTTTGGCCGTTCGTTATGACGGCCTCAACGAGCCGAACGCTCGGTTTAGTGCCATTCACAACGGTCGATTTTTGTTGCAACAATACGTGTGCGACCATTATGTCAGAGTCGAGGCGAGCCGGTTGAGATATTTGCGAAACAACCAGGACCAGTTGCGCTCCGAATCCTTCCAGGGCCTGATGGATCATCTCGCTGTACAGGACGTTCCGCGGGATCAGCAACATGCCATTGGCCGTCGCGTCATACTGCCCTCTTCTTTCGCAGGCAGTCCGCGTTGCATGCAACAAAATTATCAAGACGCCATGGCGATTGTGCGAAAATTTGGTAAACCCGATTTGTTCATTACTTTCACATGTAACCCTAGGTGGCCTGAGATAGTGGAGAATCTACCTCCGAGAGTGGCATCTTCTGACAGACCGGATTTGGTGTCCAGGGTGTTCAACCTGAAACTCCAGGATCTCATGCGTGACATAACCGAGCGTCACATATTCGGCAGGGTCGAAGCTTTTGTATACGTGGTCGAGTTCCAAAAGAGGGGATTGCCGCACGCGCACATTTTATTGATTTTACATGAAATGTACAAGCCGAAGGACGCTGAAGATGTAGATCAACTGATTCGAGCCGAGATACCCGACCCGGACACCGAGAGAGAACTGTACGACATAGTGGTGACCAATATGATGCACGGGCCTTGCGGGATTCAAAACCCAACGTGCGCCTGCATGGTAGACGGGAAATGTCAGAAAGAGTTTCCCAAACCTTTCAACGACGAAACGCAGTTCAGGAGTGCCGGAGGTTATCCTGCCTACAGACGAAGAGACAACGGCCGCGCAGCTATGGTGCGGGACAGAGAGCTGTTTAACGATTCCGTAGTGCCGTACAATCCATATTTGCTACTCAAATACAACGCCCATATCAACGTGGAAGTGTGTTCGACCGTTAAAAGCGTCATGTACCTGTACAAGTACGTCTACAAAGGTCACGATGTGGCCACGGTTCGGGTTTGCGCAAACGATGAAATTCAGAGGTTCATCGACACTAGATACGTGAGCGCGCCGGAAGCGATCTGGAGACTCTTCTCTTTCCATTTGCAGAACAGGAGCCACGTCATCGTTCGACTGGCTGTACACTTGGAGGGTAGGCATAACGTTTTTTTCAGGGCCGGTGAGCTTATGCAACAGGTCGAAAGAGCGAGACACCGAGACACCACCCTTACCGCTTACTTCCGCCTGAACGCTACGGATCCAGAGGCTCGACAATACCTGTACCACGAAGTGCCCAATCACTATTGCTGGAACGCTTCTACATGCTGCTGGACTAGAAGAAAGGGAAACACTGGAGACCGAGTCATTGGTCGAATGTATTCCGTAAGTCCTTTAGACCGCGATCGTTTTTTCCTTCGTTTGTTACTCGTGCATAGGCGGGGCTGTGTTTCGTTCGCCGACGTGAAGACTGTTGACGGCGTGCTTCATCTCACCTACGAAGCGGCCGCGCTGGCACTGGGGTTGCTCGAAGACGATACGGCGTGGAATCGCTGTCTGGCAGAGGCCTGCCAACACGACACTCCGCGACAGGTTCGGGCCCTCTTCACAATCATCTGCGTCTACTGTTTGCCGACCAACCCATTGGATTTGTACAACGGCGTCGAGGAACACCTGATGTCGGATTTCTCGCGCAACCGGCCGGAAGGCGCTGCCAGGGCGGCGTGTCTCAACTCCTTGAACCAATTATTCGGAACCCACGGTAAGTCGCTCGCCGATTTTGGTTTGCCTGTTCCAGACGTGATAGAAGAACCACGAGAGATGATGTACGACGCTATTGATGAAGCGGAGCGGGGCGATGCGTTACTCCAGCAACTCAACGTCGATCAGAGGGCTGTGTACGATCGCGTCATGGCCGCGGTGTTGGACCCCCGTCCGAGCGCCAAGGTGTTCTTCGTCAACGGTCCAGGTGGGACTGGAAAGACAATGCTGTACTCGTGCCTTATGTCCGTGTTGCGCGGCCGAAACAGGAATGTCTTGGCAGTGGCGTTCACCGGGATCGCGGCCGCTCTTTTGAACGGCGGAAGGACCGTTCACTCCACCTTCGGTTTGCCATTCGGAGTGCTCACGCACGAGTCCACTTCCACCATCAGATTGCAGTCCCGCATGGCGCACAGGATTCGCGACGCTGCGCTCATCGTCTGGGACGAGGCACCCATGTCCCCGGGTTTCCAACTGACGGTTGTCGATCGGCTTCTGAAGGACATCATGCAGTCGAATCTTCCTTTTGGAGGTAAACCTTTTCTTTTAGGTGGTGATTTCAGGCAGATTCTTCCAGTCGTCTCCCATGGGACGAGAAGTGACATCGTCGGCGCGTGCATCAAATCCAACGAGTTGTGGCCCGTCATGCAACAGTTCTCCCTCACCCGGAACATGCGAGCGGACGGCGACAGAGAGTTTGCAGCGTGGCTTCTCCTATTAGGCAACGGTAATGTGGACAGGTACGGCGACGACGAGAACGCGATACAAGTGCCCCGCAGATTCCTGTGTCAAATTCCATTGGCCGACTTCGTGTTCCCTCAAATGATGAACTTGGCCAACATCAACGACTTTGCGAACAAGGTCATCTTATGCCCTACCAACGAGGGTTGTCGTCAGATGAACGAAGGCATTCTCCGCAATCGTCTCGAGGGTGAAGTCAGGCATTACATCAGCACGGACACCGTAGAGTGCGACGACCCCGAGGACGCCGCAGACTTCCCGATAGAGTTCATTCATTCGCTAAACCCCACGGGACTCCCTCTTCACGACCTGGCTCTCAAGGTGGGCGCTGTCGTCATGCTGCTCAGAAACCTGGACGCCAAAAGAGGACTTTGCAACGGTACGAGGATGGTAATTGTCGAGCTTCGACGTTTGAATTTCAGAGCTAGGCTGCTCAACGCTACCGAGCACGACGATGACATCATAATTCCCAGGATTCCGCTGACCACTACCGAAGCTGACGGCTTACCCTTCAAGTTGCGGCGAATGCAGTTCCCAGTTCGATTGGCTTTTTCGGTGACCATCAACAAGTCTCAAGGCCAGACATTCGACCGCGTTGGAATATACCTGCCTTCTCCCGTGTTCAGCCACGGACAGTTGTATGTGGCGTTCTCCAGGGTGAGAAACGCTGAATCCGTCAAAGTTTATATACCGACCGATGCCAATGGAGTTACGAAGAATGTGGTGTACCGTGAGATTCTGTAAATATTTTTTGTTATGTTTGTTATGTTATATTTATTTTTATATGTATTTCTCTTCTGTAAACTTTTGCTTATATTCTCTGATTATGAGAAACTTCTGTGTTCTGTCTTTCATAAATTGTTTATATTGTTGTACATTATCTTCATGTATTCTTTTATGTATTATATTTTTATATGTATTTCTCTTCTGTAAACTTTACTTATATTCTCTGATTATGAGAAACTTCTGTGTTCTGTCTTTCATAAATTATTTATATTGTTGTACATTATCTTCATATATTCTTTTATGTATTATATTTTTATATGTATTTCTCTTCTGTGTTCTGTCTTTCATAAATTATTTATATTGTTGTACATTATCTTCATGTATTCTTTTATGTATTATATTTTTATATGTATTTCTCTTCTGTAAACTTTACTTATATTCTCTGATTATGAGAAACTTCCACATTCTTTCATAAAATATTTATATTGTTATTATACGTTGTCTTCATGTATTCTTTTATGGATTACTTATGTATTATATTTTTATTTGTACCTTAACATTAAATTATGTTTAAATATTATACACTTTTTGATTGTGCCAAACTTTTAAAAAGCAATACATTTTTAAATCATATTAAAATGTTTTACTTTTATTCCCTTCAATATGCTATTGGTTTATTACAGCAGAAGACTCTTATAATAATTTTATAATCATAAGGAGATATTTTATTCTATAATTGAAATATCAAGATCTATATGTATATTAATACTCTTTTTAATTCTATTCCATCTATTCAATCATTATTATTGCCCTCTGCTGTTTGATTGTTTTACTTTTTTACATGGTTATATATGTTTGACACATGTCAATTGAGAATATGGTACTGTAGTACTAATAATGAAACGATTAGGTTGATATATAAACTTTTTTACAATAAAATACAATTGTTAGTGCTCTTTAAATAAATTATACAATGTAGGTACCCTTAACGGTTATATTCAATATTTTGATTCCAATTTAAAACGGTAAAGTATTACAAATTACAATTCTTACTCATTGTGGACTACTTTGATAAATACAAAATCCTAAAAAAAAAAATTGTGCAAAAAGTGACTGCTAGATAGCGAACGCTGTTGACGCCGAAGGCGTCTCAGTTTTCCACCCGTACGTGTTATCAAAAGTAGTAATTATCACACGATTCGTAACCGTGGTATATTGTAATTCTGCATAAAAATGTTTTGACTTTTTAATAAGTAATTATTATTAATTAATTAATATTTCTATTAATAATAATTAAGCGAATTACACCCGCAGCGAGGCACACAGAAGCTAGTCTATTATATAAAAAAATTTCTGAGCGTTCTCATTGGTGGACGGTTTTTTTTATTCCGCGGGAGCTTTTTCCCTTTTTCTTCGGTCCCGTCCCGTTGCCTTTTTCCTCCTCTATCCATTACGGCCGTCCTTTGAATTTTCCGACGAGCCGTTTTCCCGATTCGACCGGATGAAAAACCCATATATATATCGTTCTAAGCACCTAGCCAATCGCGGCGATCGGTACCTGTTTCCCTCGCTCCTCCGTGACGTTTCGCACCGCGTGACGTCACTATTCCGCGGTCGTCCGCTTACCTTATCTACCTTTTCGCGTCCGCCGGACCGTTTAAATGTCCCGATTTTCGCCATGATTAACAACTCGACCGTTAGGTAGGTAGGCATTAGGCGTTAGGCGATAGGATCTGTAGGTACCCGGTTCGAACCCTGCCCGTACTGTTCGCCGTTTGTTGCGCAGTAATCGTTGATTTGTACAGCCGCCGACGAACGATGCCATCGGGAACATCTGATTTCTTTTTTTTTTTTTTCGCCCCGAATTTTTTTTTTTTTTCGTTAAAGTTTCAACTTTTTTTTTTTTTCGTTTATGTTTTAACAAATTTAAACGTGAATTCTATAAAAGCAATGAAGACCTGCTACGTTTTTAATTGTGCTTTTTAATTATTACGTTAACTTTGATACGATTTATATTTACAAATGGCCGTATGTTTTCATTATACTTTTCTTATTGGAATGGAATTCAAAGTCATTGGTGCTAATGATACTGTTCAAAATAAAATGGTACGTAATACATTCAACTTTAACTAAGCTTTTATTGTGTCTTTAAACAACGTTAAATGATTGTTTTCATACTTAATTTAGGTAAACGGGTAATCAAACATGGGTACCATAATCGGAGATTTGATTGATTAGACGCCATCGAGTAGATTTGTTTTTTTTTTTTTCCGTTAAAGTTTCAACTTTTTTTTTATTCGTTTAAGTTTTAACAAATTTATATGTGATTTCTAATTGTTTTTGTTATATAATCACACCAAATTACACATTAAAAAACTACATTAAAAACAATGAAAACCTGGCATGTGCCTTATAATTATTATGTTTCCAAATAAATTTAGTTTAGCTGTGTTTTCATTATACTTTTTTTATCGGAATTGAATGGAATTCAATGTCATTGGTGCTTATGATACTATTCAAAATAAAATGGTACGTATTACATTTTTTCAACTTATTCTAAGCTTTAACTGTGGCTTTAAACAATGTTAAATTATTGTTTTCATTGCTAACAGTAGGTTAAAGGGTAATCAAACATGGATACCATAATCGGAGATTTGATTGATTATTTGATAATAATACTTGATTATTATTAATTTTTTTTCAAATGTAGGAGGAGAATCTGAAATTATTTGTCGGTATACTTTGTTGACTGGAAAGGAATGTGAACGAAATGACACTTTTAAAAACATGTAGAGATGGTATGTATTACATTTTTAGATTGTATTATTATTCAACTACACTCTAAATGTCATTTTAAAATATTTTAAATACATTATTAATTTGGAAATATTCTATCAAAAATTATAGGAAGAGAGCTTTGTTGTGTACTATGCATATTATAATCTAATAATAATATATGCATATTACAGTTGACTGGAATGCTATAATTCAATGCCAATGACTGCACCTTATGACTGTAATGATACTATTGAAGAGACTCACAGATATAAAAATAAGAAAACATGGTATGTATTACATTTTCTAAATGCATTGAATGTGTTTTTATAATATGATGTAGGAGAAGAATCTTATAGTTTTAATCTTTACACTTGGTGTTACTTTTTTGATATTATAGAATTATGAAAACATAATTGAATTACATTTTTAATACTATTTTTCAATTATTTGCTTTAAATATGGTAATAAAATATGTTAAATACATTTATTTTTATTTTTTTATATTTTATATATTTATATTATAGAGAGCTATAGGAAATTTTCAATATATTTTGTTGACTGCAAAGGAAAAATTCTAATTATTGACAAAATGTTGCTGAAAACACAAACACAACATAGGTAATATTGTTCACATATCACAGCTATTATTATCACTATTATGATACATTGGAAATGCTTATTAATTTTAATAAATATGTTATTCATAGGTATATATGTGATATCGATTTGTTTTCCCTAAAAATAATATAAGGAGACAGCTAATCGGATGTTTTCTGATATGATATTATGAAAAATTCGCAAAGCTATAAAACAATGAAAATCACGTATGTAAATAATTGTGTCTTTAAATTATGATAATTACACACATAGGATTTCATATATTTTTCCAAATAATATAGGGAGATAGCTGTTGTATGTTTTCATTATACTTATGGAATGGAATGTCATTGATGCTAATGAGATACTATTCAAAATAAAGAAATCATGGTACGTATAACACATTTTTTAACTCATTCCTTCGACTACATATTATATATTGAATGTTTATTATTTCGGTTTTAGTTATAGAGTGTTATAGAGCATCAGTCCTTACACTTGGATAAAATTAAATGAAAACTTTTATAACATGAAAATAAGGAAGCCCAGTAAGTTTTAATTTTTTTGTAAATCATAAATATGCTGTTGTATGTTTTCATTATACTTTTTTTTATTGGAATGGAATCCAATTCAATGTCATTGGTGCAAATGACAAAAATCAAATAAAGTTAACAATATTACACATTTTATAATGCTCTAATTCCACAATGCTTTAAATGTCTTTTTAAAATATATTATAATATACTGTGTATTTTGCTCATAGTGGGTTGCAGAGTAATGGATTGAGAAATGCTCGAACCTGAGTGTAGTGCTATTGTACCCCACAGCTTGGTTATAAATACCCTTTTTTTCTCCTAATTTAATATTAAAATATTATTGTCTTAGTATAGTTATTTACTTAAACCCTATATTACTGTATCATTGTATAGTAATAAAAATATTTGCTTTACAATGATTATGTTTTACACTGTGTTATTAAAACTATCAGTATAGTTTGCGTTATATATTCATACACTATACTCAAAGTTGTCTAATATGAAATTTTATAGCATTCCTACAAGTTATGAACAAATTACAACAAATTCTAACACTATTCCTAATAGCAATGTTCATTATTGTGCAATAATCATATATCATTTAGTATTCACTTACAACAAGATCTATCTACATATCAATGCTTATCTCTGTTATTTAAATGAAATGTATTTATTTTTATCCATTTAATTATTGTTGATTGTACTACATATTGATTGATAATTAGAAATCAAACATATTATATATTGCATTTTAAAATTGTGTCATACTTTTTAAAGCTAAACATTTTTATTGTGTTTTTAAATCATATTAAAATTTATTACTTTTATTCACTTCGATTTGCTAATGGTTTATCATAGGAGAAGACACTTATAATATATTTATAATCATAAAGAGTTGTTATATTCTATAATTGAAATAACAAGATCTATATGCATATTAATACTTTTTTTAGACTCTATTCCATCTGTTTAGAAATAAATGTGATACATTTAAACTTTAACTATTGTTGTGGAGACACATAATGTTCTATTCGATTATTTTCAAATATAATGTGGTTTGCCCTGTGCTATTTGATTGTTTTACTATTTTACATGGTTTTATTTTTTTGACACATGTCAGTTGAGGGTATGGTACTGCAGTAATAATAATGAAACAAGTATATTAACTTTTTTACAATTAAAAACAATTTTTGGTGCTCTTTAAATAAATTATACTATGTAGGTACCCTTAGCGATTACATTCAATATTTTGATTCCAATTTTCATCGGTTTAGTATTACAAATTACAATTCTTACTCATTGTGGACTACTTTGATGAATACAAAATCCTAAAAATCCTTTTTTAATTCTATTCCATCTATTCAATAATTATTATTGCTCTCTGCTGTTTGATAGTTTTACTTTTTTACATGGTTTTATATGTTTAACACATGTATATTGAGGGTATGGTACTGTAGGGCTAATTATGAAACGATTAGATAGGTATATTAACTTTTTTACGATTAAAAACATTTGTTGAAGCAATTCAAATGAATTATGCAACATTGTAGTTACCCATAACGATTACATTCAATATTTTGATTCCAATTTTCAACGGTAAAGTATTACAAATTACAATTCTTACTCATTGTGGACTACTTTGATGAATACAAAATATTAAAAAAAAAAAAAATTGTGCAAACAGTGACTGCTAGATAGCGAACGCTGTTGACGCCGAAGGCGTCTCAGTTTTCCACCCGTACGTGCCATCAAAAGTAGTAATTATCACACGATTTGTAACCGTGGTATATTGTAATTCTACATAAAAATGTTTTGACTTTTTAATAAGTAATTATTATTAAATAATTAATATTTCTATTAATAATAACTAAGCGAATTACACCCGCAGCGAGGCACACAGAAGCTAGTCTCTATTATATAAAAAAATAACTCGCGCTCCCATTGGTCGACGGTTTTTTTTATTCCCCGTGAGCTTTTTACCTATTTCTTCGGTCCCATCCCGTTGCCTTTTTCCTCCTCTATCCATTTCGGCCGTCCTTTGAATTTTCCGACGAGCCGTTTTCCCGATTCGACCGGATGAAAAATCCATATATATATCTAATTAAGGTCCGTCCAATCGCGGCGATCGTTACCTGTTTCCCTCGCGCCTCCGTGACGTTTCGCGCCCTCGTGACGTCACTATTCCGCGGTCGTCCGCTTACCTTATCTGCCTTTTCGCGTCCGCCGCACCGTTTAAATGCCCCGATTTTCGCCATGATTTTCAACTCGACCGCTAGGTAGGTAGGCATTAGGCGTTAGGCGATAGTTTCTGTAGGTACCCGGTTCGAACCCTGCCCGTACGGTTCGACGTTTGTTGCGCAGTAATCGTTGATTTGTACAGCCGCCGACGAGCGATGCAATCGGGAACATCTGATTTCTTTTTTTTCGCTCCGAATTTTTTTTTTTTTCGTTTAAGTTTCAACTTTTTTTTTTTAAGTTTTAACAAATTTAAATGCGATTTCTATTTGTTTCCGTTATATAAAAGCAATGGAAGACCTGGTACGTTTTTAATTGTGCTTTAAAATTATTACGTTAACTTTGATATGATTTATATTTACAAATGGCCGTATGTTTTCATTATACTTTTCTAATTGGAATGGAATTCAATGTCATTGGTGCTAATGATACTATTCAAAATAAAATGGTGCGTATTACATTCAACTTCAACTAAGCTTTTATTGTGTCTTTAAACAACGTTAAATGATTGTTTTCATTCCTAATAGTACGTTCAAAGGTAATGAATTATAAAATCTGAAACACGGGTACATTTTCAACCGTAGGTATAAATTTTCAACCGCAGGTGGACAATCTGATAGTATTCGTCAATATACAATACATAGGAAGGATTCAATGTGATTGAACGAAATAACACTTTTGAAAACATATATGGATTTCTTATAAGATAAAATGGTATGTATTTCATTTTTTTATTCGTATTATTATTCAACTATTCTCTAAATGTGTTTGTAAAATATTTTAAACACATAATAAATTTTAATTGTTATAGGGAAAGTGCTTTGTTGACTGGAATTCTATTGTTAAATGCGTATGGCTGTACTTAATGACTATAACTTTCTGACATTTGTTGCGTAGTAAACACAGCCGCCGTCGAATTGCATAGCCGCCGTCGAACGACGCCATCGAATTTCGATTTTTTTCGTTGAAGTTTTAACAAATTTATATGTGATTTCTATTTGTTTTCGTTATATAATTACACCAAATTACAACTACATTAAAAACAATGAAACCTGGCATGTATTTCATTGTGGTGTTTTAATTATTATGTTTCCAAATAAATATAGTAGGTTAAATAGCCGTGTTTTCATTATACTTTTTTTATTGGAATGGAATTCAATGTCATTGGTGCTAATGGTACTATTCAAAATAAAATGATACGTTTTACTTTCAACTTCAACTAAGCTTTAATTGTGTCTTTAAACAACGATAAATGATTGTTTTCATACTTAATTTATGTTAACGGGTAATCAAACATTTGAGATTTGATTGATTAGACGCCATCGGGTACGATTTTTTTTTTTTTGTTCGCTCCGAATTTTTTTTTTTTCGTTTAAGTTTTAACAAATTTAAATGCGATTTCTATTTGTTTTGGTTATATAAAAGCAATGAAAACCCGGTATGTTTTTAATTGTGCTCTTAAATTATTACGTTAAATTTGATTTGATTTTTTTTTACAAATGGCCTTATGTTTTCATTATACTTTTTTTATTAGAATGGAATGGAATTTAACGTCATTGGTGCTTATGATACTAATCGAAATAAACGGTACGTATTACATTCAACTTCAACTAAGCTTTAATTGTGTCTTTAAACAACGATAAATGATTGTTTTCATACTTAATTTAGGTTAACGGGTAATAAATTATCAAATACTCAAACACGGTTACTTTACTATTTTACCAAAACACTTGATTATTAAATTTTCAACCGTAGGTCAATCTGATAGTATTTGTCAATATGCAATATTTATATAGGAATGATTCAATGCGTTTGAACGAAATGACACTTTTGAAAACATATAGAGATTTCTAATCAGATAAAATGGTAAGTATTACATTTTTAGATTGTATTATTATTCAACTATACTCTAAATGTGTTTTTAGAATATTTTAAATACATTATTAATTTGGAATTGTTTTATCAAAAATTATAAGGAGAGAGCTTTGTAGTGCACTATGCATATTATAATCTAATACTAATATATGCATATTACAGTTGACTGGAATGCTATAATTCAATGCGAACGACTGTACCTAATGACTGTAATGATACTATTGAAGAGACCCACAGATATAAAAATAAGAAAACATGGTATGTATTACATTTTCTAAATGCGTTGAATGTGTTTGTAAAATATGATGTATGAGAAGAATCTTATAGTTTTAATCGTTTCACTCTGTGTTACTTTTTTGATATTAATGAAATAGGAAAACAAAATTGAATTACATTTTTTCAATTGTATGCTTTAAATATGGTAATAAAATATGTTAAATACATTTATTTTGATTTTTTTTACCAAAAATTATAGAGAGCAATAGGAAATTTTCAATATATTTTGTTGACTGCAAAGGAAAAATTCAAATTATTGACAAAATGTTTCTAAAAAAACAAACACAACATAGGTAATATTGTAAGGAGATGGCTAATCAGATTTTTCATTGTACAATTTCTGATATGATATTATGAAAAACACACACAGCTTCAAAACAATGAAAACCTGGTATGTATATAATTGTGTCTTTAAATTATGATAATTACACACATTCGATTTGATATATTTTTCCAAATATTATAGGGAGATAGCTGTAGTATTTTTTCCTTATACTTCTGATATGGAATGTTATTGGTGGTAACGAGATACTATTCAAAATAAAGATATCATGGTACGTATTACACATTTTCTATCTCATTCCTTCGACTACATATTATATATATTGATTTTTTTTTTTTTCGGTTTTAGTAAAGGAGTGTTATAGTGCATCAGTACTTACATTTGGATTCAATTTAATGAAAACTTTTATAAAAGGAAGCTCAGTAAGTTTTACTTTTTTTGTAAATCATAAATAAGTTGTATGTGTTCATTATTCTTTTTTCATTGGAAAATGGAATGGTATTCAATGTCATTAGTGTTATTCAAAACAATCACAGATTTAAAATAAAGAAAACCTGTTGTATATTTTTATTTATTTTGTCAAATAATATTATAAGGAGAGAGCTACTGTGTGTGTAAGAAATGTGATTGACTTTAATGATATTTTTTACACACAAACAGATATAAAATTATCAACTTATGTTCAACACTTTTTATGATTTTATTGTTCACAAATAGTCTATTTTTTGACTATTATTTAATTTTGTCTTTAAATTATGTGTTAAATAATTATAAATTTGTTTATTAAATATATGTTTAATACAATTTGATATATTTTTCCAATTATTATTTTCCAAGAGCTTGGTTATTTATACCCTTTTCTTCTCCTAATACAATATTAAACTATTATTGTCTTAGTATAGTTTATTTACTTAAACCGTATCTTACTGGAAAGTTTTATAATAATAAAAATATTTGCTTTACAATGACTATGTTGTACACCTTGTCATTAATAGGTATAGTGTGTTTTTATTCATACACTACACTCAATGTTGTTTAATATGAATTTTTATAGCATACAAGTTTAAAACAATTAATATATTGAAAAATGTTTGTATAGTGCTGTATATATAATAAATTGTGACGTTTGTTTGCATGTACGTCGCGAGTTTTGGCTAAACTGTTGAATTATGCGAGTGTTGGCTACACCATCGAATGACGCCATCCGGTCCGTTAGGTATTGTGGGTTTTCCCGTTGCATATATATATGTTTAATACAATTTGATATATTTTTCCAATTAATGTAGGGAGAAGAAAGCTTTTGTATGTTTTCATCATACTTTTTTTATCGGAATCAAATTCAATGTCATTGGTGCTAATGACAAAAATAAGATAAAGTTAACAATATACACATTTTTTAATGCTCTTATTCCACAATGCTATAAAATATATAGTCTTTATAAAATATATGTGTACTTTGCTCATAGTGGGTTGCAGAGTAATTGATTGAGAAATGCTCAAACATGAGTGTAGCACTATTGTACCAAGAACTTGGTTATTAATACATTTCTATTCTCCTAATAAAATATTATTGTCTTAGTATAGTTTATTTAATTCAACCCTATCTTACTGGATTCATTATTGTGCAATAAAATGTATCATTAAGTATTCGCTTATAACAAGATCTATCTACATATTAATGCTTATTTCTGTTATATTTAAATGTATTTTTTTTTACCCTTTAATTATTGTTGGTTTGTACTACATATTGATTGATAATTAGAAATCAAATGTGTTATGTATTGCAATTTTAAATTTTGATATTCGCTTTGTACCTTGATATTAAATTTTGTTTAAATATAATCCATTTTTTTAATTGTGCCATACTTTTAAAAGCAATACATTTTTAATGTGTTTTTAAATCATATTAAAATGTATTACTTTTATTCCCTTCAATATGCTATTGGTTTATTACAGGAGAAGACATTTATAATATTTTTATAATCATTAGGAGTTATTTTATTCTATAATTGAAATATCAAGATCTATATGCATATTAATACTTTTTTTAATTCTATTCCATCTATTCTATAATTATTATTGCCCTCTGCTGTTTGATGGTTTTACTTTTTTACATGGTTTTATATGTTTAACACATGTAAATTGAGGGTATGGTACTGTAGTGCTTATAATGAAACGATTAGGTAGGTATATAAACTTTTTTACAATTACAAGCAATTGTTGGTGTTCTTTAATTAAATTAAACAATGTAGGTACCCTTCACGATTACATTCAATATTATAATTCACATTTTCTACAGCAAAGAATTACAATTTAATATTCCTACTCCGTACAAACTACTTTGATGGATATAAAATCCTAAAAAAAAGTTGTGTAAACAGTGACTGCTAGATAGCGAACGCTGTTGACGCCGAAGGCGTCTCAGTTTTCCAACCTTATGTGTTATCAAAAGTTATAATTATCACACGATTCGTAACCGTGGTAGATTGTTGCAATTCTACATAATAATGTTTGAATATTAATTAATGATTTTCTAATATAATAATTAAGCGAATTACACCCTCAGCGAGGCACACAGAAGCTAGTCTATTATATAAAAAAATTTCTGAGCGTTCTCATTGGTGGACGGTTTTTTTTATTCCGCGGGAGCTTTTTCCCTTTTTCTTCGGTCCCATCCCGTTGCCTTTTTCCTCCTCTATCCATTACGGCCGTCCTTTGAATTTTCCGACGAGCCGTTTTCCCGATTCGACCGGATGAAAAACCCATATATATATCGTTCTAAGCACCTAGCCAATCGCGGCGATCGGTACCTGTTTCCCTCGCTCCTCCGTGACGTTTCGCCCCGCGTGACGTCACTATTCCGCGGTCGTCCGCTTACCTTATCTACCTTTTCGCGTCCAACGAACCGTTTAAATGTCCCGATTTTCGCCAACATTTACAACTCGACCGTTAGGTAGGTAGGCATTAGGCGTTAGGCGATAGGATCTGTAGGTACCCGGTTCGAACCCTGCCCGTACGGTTCGACGTTTGTTGCCGTTGTACTGCCGCCGTTGAATTGCACAGCCGCCGACGAACGATGCCATCGGAATCATCTGATTTCTTTTTTTTTTTTTTCGCTCGGAATTTTTTTTTTCTTCGTTAAAGTTTCAACTTTTTTTTTTTTAAGTTTTTACAAATTTAAACGCGATTTCTATTTGTTTCCGTTATATAAAAGCAATGGAAGACCTGGTACGTTTTTATTACGTTAACTTTGATATGATTTATATTTACAAATGGCCGTATGTTTTCATTATACTTTTCTTATTGGAATGGAATTCAAAGTCATTGGTGCTAATGATACTGTTCAAAATAAAATGGTACGTATTACATTCAACTTCAACTAAGCTTTTATTGTGTCTTTAAACAACGTTAAATGATTGTTTTCATACTTAATTTAGGTAAACGGGTAATCAAACATGGGTACCATAATCGGAGATTTGATTGATTAGACGCCATCGGGTAGATTTGTTTTTTTTTTTTTCCGTTAAAGTTTCAACTTTTTTTTTATTCGTTTAAGTTTTAACAAATTTATATGTGATTTCTAATTGTTTTCGTTATATAATCACACCAAATTACATTAAAGCTACATTAAAAACAATGAAAACCTGGCATGTGCCTTATAATTATTATGTTTCCAAATAAATTTAGTTTAGCTGTGTTTTCATTATACTTTTTTTATCGGAATTGAATGGAATTCAATGTCATTGGTGCTTATGATACTATTCAAAATAAAATGGTACGTATTACATTTTTTCAACTTATTCCAAGCTTTAACTGTGGCTTTAAACAATGTTAAATTATTGTTTTCATTGCTAACAGTAGGTTAAAGGGTAATCAAACATGGATACCATAATCGGAGATTTGATTGATTATTTGATAATAATACTTGATTATTATTAATTTCTTTCAAATGTAGGTGGAGAATCTGAAAGTATTTGTCGGTATACTTTGTTGACTGGAAAGGAATGTGAACGAAATGACACTTTTAAAAACATGTAGATATGGTATGTATTACATTTTTAGATTGTATTATTATTCAACTACACTCTAAATGTGTTATTAAAATATTTTAAATACATTATTAATTTGGAATTATTCTATCAAAAATTATAGGAAGAGAGCTTTGTTGTGTACTATGCATATTATAATCTAATAATAATATATGCTTAATATGCTATAATTCAATGCCAATGACTGCACTTTATGACTGTAATGATACTATTGAAGAGACCCTCAGATATAAAAATATGAAAACATGGTATGTATTACATTTTCTAAATGCGTTGAATGTGTTTTTATAATATGATGTAGGAGAAGAATCTTATAGTTTTAATCTTAACACTTGGTGTTACTTTTTGATAATATAGAAATATGAAAACAGAATTGAATTACATTTTTAATACTATTTTTCAATTATTTGCTTTAAATATGGTAATAAAATATGTTAAATACATTTAATTTAATTTTTTATATTTTATATATTTATATTATAGAGAGCTATAGGAAGTTTTCAATATATTTTGTTGACTGCAAAGGAAAAATTCAAATTATTGACAAAATGTTGCTGAAACACACAAACACAACATAGGTAATATTGTTCACATATCACAGCTATTATTATCACTATTATGATGTATTGGAAATGCTTATTAATTTTAATAAATATGTTATTCATAGGTATATATGTGATTTTGATTTGTTTTCCCTAAAAGTAATATAAGGAGACAGCTAATCGGATGTTTTCTGATATGATATTATGAAAAAATCGCACAGCTAAAAAACAATGAAAACCACGTATGTAAATAATTGTGTCTTTAAATTATGTTGATTACTCACATTGGATTTCATATATTTTTCCAAATAATATAGGGAGATAGCTGTTGTATGTTTTCGTTATACTTTTGGAATGGAATGACATTGATGCTAATGAGATACTATTCAAAATAAAGAAATCATGGTACGTATTACACATTTTTTAACTCATTCCTTCGACTACATATTATAAATTGAATGTTCATTATTTCGGTTTTAGTTAAAGAGTGTTATAGAGCATCAGTCCTTACACTTGGATAAAATTAAATGAAAACTTTTATAACATGAAAATGAGGAAGCCCAGTAAGTTTTAATTTTTTTGTAAATCATAAATATGATGTTGTATGTGTTCATTATACTTTTTTTATTGGAATCAAATTCCAATTTGGTGCTAATAACAAAAATAAAATAAAGTTAACAATATTACACATTTTTTAATGCTCTAATTCCACTATGCTTTAAATGTCTTTTTAAAATATATTAAAATATACTGTGTACTTTGCTCATAGTGGGTTGCAGAGTAATGGATTGAGAAATGCTCGAACATGATTGTAGTACTATTGTACCCAAGAGCTTGGTTATTAATACACTTCTATTCTCTTAATATAATATTATAATATTATTGTCTTAGTATAGTCTTAGTATTAGTCTTACTATTGTACCCAAGAGCTTGGTTATTAATACACTTCTATTCTCTTAATATAATATTATAATATTATTGTCTTAGTATAGTTTATTTAATTAAACCCTATCTTACTGGATTCATTGTTGTGCAATAAAATGTATCATTAAGTATTCGCTTTCAACAAGATCTATCTACATATTAATGGTTATTTCTGTTATATTTAAATGTATTTTTTTTTACCCTTTAATTATTGTTGGTTCTACTACATATTGATTGATGATTAGAAATCAAACATGTTATATTGCATATTCAAATTGTGATATTCGCATTGTACCTTAACATTAAATTATGTTTAAATATTTCATTTTTTCATTGTGCAATACTTTTTAAAGCTATACATGTTTAATGCGTTTTTAAATTATATTAAAATGTATTATTTATATTCCCTTCGATATGCAATTGGTTTATTACAGGAGAAGACACTTATAATATTTTGATAATCATATAGAGATTTTTATTCTAAAGTTGAAATATCATGATCTATATGCATATTAATACTTTATGTGTTTTCAAACCATATTAAAATTTATTATTTATTCCATTCTATATGCTATTGGTTTGTTACAGGAAAAGAAACTAATAATATATAACTTTAATGTATAGCTGTAAGGTGTTTTCATTATATTTTGTGGACTGGAAAGGAATTATTCAATGCTATTTATGGTAAAGATGCAATAAATTACATATTACACATATAAAAATAAGAAAACATGGTATGTATTACATTTTTTAATTTTTTCATTCAACTAAGCTTTAACATAAGTAGGTTTACTGATTCACCAAAATTGCTTGGTTATTAATACATTTATTGATTTATTTTTTTCAACTGTAGGAATCTTATAGCGTTTGTCAATATTTTTAGTTTACTGCACAAGAACAATTCAATGTGATTCACTTTAATGATAATATATTAAGATATAAAAAGAAGACATGGCGAGTATTACATTTTTTAACTTATATAATATATTGAATTTGTGTTTTTTCGGTTTTAGTAAAAGAGTATTATGGTGTATCTGTCCTCACACTTGGATAAAATTAAATGAAAACAAAAAAGCCCAGTAAGTTTAATATTTTGTTGTATGTTTTACAATGACTATGTTGTACACTGTGTCATTAATATGTATAGTGTGTTTTTATTCATACACTATACTCAATGTTGTTTAATATGAATTTTTATAACATACAAGTTTCAAACAATTAATATATTGAAAAATGTTTGTATAGTGCTGTATATATATTAAATTGTGACGTTTGTTTGCATGTACGTCGCGAGTGTTGGCTAAACTGTCGAATTATGCGAGTGTTGGCTACACCGTCGAACGACGCCATCCGGTCCGTTAGGAATTGTGGGTTTTCCCGTTGCACGTAGCCGTCTGTGGCATAGACAAAAGATTTGTCTGTGCTTCGATGAACGTCGTAGCACTTGGATGTACTTCCGCTTTTATTGCGCTGTCATTTGATTGTATTCTATTACATTTCGAATGCTTTATTGCTGTGCCGTCAATTGGAACTTTTCAGTTTAGATTGTCGGTTTTTTTTTTTTTTTTGTGTCGAATTCTAATTTTTTTTTAGTTTCAAATTTTTTTTTTGTGATGGCACCCACGTGTGTCGTATGTGGACCTGTCCTCCGCGTTGGCATTTCCCTTCATAAATTCCCGACGATGAACCAAGCGGTTCGGAACGAATGGTTAGATTTTGTCTCGCGCTACGGAATCGATCGAAACCAAGTATTCGTGACGTCAAAACTGTGTTCGAGACATTTTGATCGTGACGACTTCGTGTTTACGGCCGTTCGACGTGTTCTCCACCGCGACGCAGTACCGAGAAATGCCGTTTTACCCGATGCACCAGTAGCAGCGGTCCACGTGGTCCCGCACGCCGTTGTCGAAGGTAATTTGCTATTACAGGACAATGTTGGCGGCGAAGAACGACAGACGTTCGTCGACGTTCCGGTGGACATGGACATCGGTCAAAATTACGTTGTAGTCGACGTAGCGGGTGATGATGACGTCGACATCGATGTTGACGGTTCCCTTCAGAACAACGCCTTAGCCGACGGAGGGCAGGCGATGGTCGACGGCCCAGTGGACATGGACATCGGTCAGAACTATGTTGTCGTCGACGTAGCGGTCGAAGAAATCGTAGACGTTGTTAATGATATCGACCTTGGGATCGTCGAGGTGGAAGAGGAAACGGTGAACGACGTTGACCTGGTCGACGACCGGAACGACGAAGATTTGATGGCCAACATCGAAGTCGTCGAAGAGCTGATCGCCGCCCGAGTTGGCGCACAAGCACCCGACCGCTTACACATCGGACCGATGGATCGCGTTTGTCCTCACTGCTACGCGAGAAATTTCGTAAGTGAACATTTTATTTGTTGTAGGGACGGTAAGGTTTTGTTGACAGGTGACAGAGTGTTGGGAGAGGTTCCGCTTGCGTTGCGGAGACTGCTCAGCGAAGACGGCTCGGAGAACAGGCATTTTCAGAGCGAGGTCCGTCAGTACAACAATGCCATGGCGTTCGCGTCTCTGATCACGCAAGACTTCCAGGCACCACCGGGACGAGGACCCAGAACATTCGTCATGCACGGCCAAACGTATCACCTGATCAGTGACGCGGCCGCCGGACCGGACGTCATCCCACGGTTCTGTCAACTGTACTTCGTGGACACGCGGTTGGCGACCGAGAGCCGCATTCGAAACCCCGTCAACTCCGCGTGTAGACCGGATCTTTTGGACAGATTGGACATCATGTTGAGAGAGATCAACCCGTACGCCCGAATGTTCATGCACATGACGGAGATGTGGAACAGAGAACAGATTTTGGCTGCGGCGGAAAATCCGACGAGACCGCCTCGGACTGTGAGTATGCATTTCGTACGCGATTCCAGAGACCCGGGACGCCGCAACCAGCCGGCCGTGCGTGAGATCGCCGCAGTGTTTGTCGGTAACGACGGCGACCCTCCGGAAAACGTGGACTTCGTTGTTTACGATAGGAATCCGAATCCCAACGTCAACCACCGACGAATGCCTTCCACGAGCCGTCATACGGACCCTTTGCTGTACCCGCTATTCTTTCCCCATGGCGAAAGCGGATGGGCCACACACATGCCGCACGAAGGACCGCGTCGCACCCGCGTCAATCAAAACGTTTCACTGAAGGAGTATTCGTGTTATCGTTTGGCCGTTCGTTATGACGGCCTCAACGAGCCGAACGCTCGGTTTAGTGCCATTCACAACGGTCGATTTTTGTTGCAACAATACGTGTGCGACCATTATGTCAGAGTCGAGGCGAGCCGGTTGAGATATTTGCGAAACAACCAGGACCAGTTGCGCTCCGAATCCTTCCAGGGCCTGATGGATCATCTCGCTGTACAGGACGTTCCGCGGGATCAGCAACATGCCATTGGCCGTCGCGTCATACTGCCCTCTTCCTTCGCAGGCAGTCCGCGTTGCATGCAACAAAATTATCAAGACGCCATGGCGATTGTGCGAAAATTTGGTAAACCCGATTTGTTCATTACTTTCACGTGTAACCCTAGGTGGCCTGAGATAGTGGAGAATCTACCTCCGAGAGTGGCATCTTCTGACAGACCGGATTTGGTGTCCAGGGTGTTCAACCTGAAACTCCAGGATCTCATGCGTGACATAACCGAGCGTCACATATTCGGCAGGGTCGAAGCTTTTGTATACGTGGTCGAGTTCCAAAAGAGGGGATTGCCGCACGCGCACATTTTATTGATTTTACAGGAAATGTACAAGCCGAAGGACGCTGAAGATGTAGATCAACTGATTCGAGCCGAGATACCCGACCCGGACACCGAGAGAGAACTGTACGACATAGTGGTGACCAATATGATGCACGGACCTTGCGGGATTCAAAACCCAACGTGCGCCTGCATGGTAGACGGGAAATGTCAGAAAGAGTTTCCCAAACCTTTCAACGACGAAACGCAGTTCAGGAGTGCCGGAGGTTATCCTGCCTACAGACGAAGAGACAACGGCCGCGCAGCTATGGTGCGGGACAGAGAGCTGTTTAACGATTCCGTAGTGCCGTACAATCCATATTTGCTACTCAAATACAACGCCCATATCAATGTGGAAGTGTGTTCGACCGTTAAAAGCGTCATGTACCTGTACAAGTACGTCTACAAAGGCCACGATGTGGCCACAGTTCGGGTCTGCGCAAACGATGAAATCCAGAAGTTCATCGACACGAGGTACGTGAGCGCGCCGGAAGCGATCTGGAGACTCTTCTCTTTCCATTTGCAGAACAGGAGTCATGTCATCGTTCGATTGGCTGTACACTTGGAGGGTAGGCATAATGTTTTTTTCAGGGCCGGTGAGCTGATACAACAGGTCGAAAGAGCGAGACACCGAGACACCACCCTTACCGCATACTTCCGTCTGAACGCTACGGATCCAGAGGCTCGACAATTCCTGTACCACGAAGTGCCCAATCACTATTGCTGGAACGCTTCTACATGCCGCTGGACTAGAAGAAAGGGAAACACTGGAGGCCGAGTCATTGGTCGAATGTATTCCGTAAGTCCTTTAGACCGCGATCGTTTTTTCCTTCGTTTGTTACTCGTGCATAGGCGGGGCTGTGTTTCGTTCGCCGACGTGAAGACTGTTGACGGCGTGCTTCATCTCACCTACGAAGCGGCCGCGCTGGCACTGGGGTTGCTCGAAGACGATACGGCGTGGAGTCGCTGTCTGGCAGAGGCCTGCCAACACGACACTCCGCGACAGGTTCGGGCCCTCTTCACAATCATCTGCGTCTACTGTTTGCCGACCAACCCATTGGATTTGTACAACGGCGTCGAGGAACACCTGATGTCGGATTTCTCGCGCAACCGGCCGGAAGGCGCTGCCAGGGCGGCGTGTCTCAACGCCTTGAACCAATTATTCGGAACCCACGGTAAGTCGCTCGCCGATTTTGGTTTGCCTGTTCCAGACGTGATAGAAGAACCACGAGAGATGATGTACGACGCTATTGATGAAGCGGAGCGGGGCGATGCGTTACTCCAGCAACTCAACGTCGATCAGAGGGCTGTGTACGATCGCGTCATGGCCGCGGTGTTGGACCCCCGTCCGAGCGCCAAGGTGTTCTTCGTCAACGGTCCAGGTGGGACTGGAAAGACGATGCTGTACTCGTGCCTTATGTCCGTGTTGCGCGGCCGAAACAGGAATGTCTTGGCAGTGGCGTTCACCGGGATCGCGGCCGCTCTTTTGAACGGCGGAAGGACCGTTCACTCCACCTTCGGTTTGCCATTCGGAGTGCTCACGCACGAGTCCACTTCCACCATCAGATTGCAGTCCCGCATGGCGCACAGGATTCGCGACGCTGCGCTCATCGTCTGGGACGAGGCACCCATGTCCCCGGGTTTCCAACTGACGGTTGTCGATCGGCTTCTGAAGGACATCATGCAGTCGAATCTTCCTTTTGGCGGTAAACCTTTTCTGTTAGGTGGTGATTTCAGGCAGATTCTTCCAGTCGTCTCCCATGGGACGAGAAGTGACATCGTCGGCGCGTGCATCAAATCCAACGAGCTGTGGCCCGTCATGCAACAGTTCTCCCTCACCCGGAACATGCGAGCGGACGGCGACAGAGAGTTTGCAGCGTGGCTTCTCCTATTGGGCAACGGTAATGTTGACAGGTACGGCGACGACGAGAACGCGATACAAGTGCCCCGCAGATTCCTGTGCCAAATTCCATTGGCCGACTTCGTGTTCCCTCAAATGATGAACTTGGCCAACATCAACGACTTCGCGAACAAGGTTATCTTATGCCCTACCAATGAGGGTTGTCGTCAGATGAACGAAGGCATTCTCCGCAATCGTCTCGAGGGTGAAGTCAGGCATTACATCAGCACGGACACCGTAGAGTGCGACGACCCCGAGGACGCCGCAGACTTCCCGATAGAGTTCATTCATTCGCTAAACCCCACGGGACTCCCTCTTCACGACCTGGCTCTCAAGGTGGGCGCTGTCGTCATGCTGCTCAGAAACCTGGACGCCAAAAGAGGACTTTGCAACGGTACGAGGATGGTAATTGTCGAGCTTCGACGTTTGAATTTCAGAGCTAGGCTGCTCAACGCTACCGAGCACGACGACGACATCATAATTCCCAGGATTCCGCTGACCACTACCGAAGCTGACGGCTTACCCTTCAAGTTGCGGCGAATGCAGTTCCCAGTTCGATTGGCTTTTTCGGTGACCATCAACAAGTCTCAAGGACAGACATTCGACCGCGTTGGAATATACCTGCCTTCTCCTGTGTTCAGCCACGGACAGTTGTATGTGGCGTTCTCCAGGGTGAGAAACGCTGAATCCGTCAAAGTTTATATACCGACCGATGCCAATGGAGTTACGAAGAATGTGGTGTACCGTGAAATTCTCTAAATATTTTTTGTTATGTTTATAAAACCTATATTTTGATATGTATTTTTCTTCTGTAAACCTTTGTTTATATTCTCTGATAATGAGAAACTTTTGCGTTCTGTCTTTCATAAATTATTTATACATTTTCTTCGTATATTCTTTAACTTAAGAGTTCATCATTGCTTTGATTATGATAACTTCCTTCTGCACTCTGTCTTTCATGGATTACTTATATTTTATGTTTCTATATGTATTTCTCTTTTGTTATCTTTTGCCTATATGATTACGAGAATCTTTCTCGCTCTGTCTTTTCATTTATGAATTATTTATATTTTTATGTATAACCTCAACATAATTTTATTTAGCTTTTAAGTACCTATATTCTCTGATACGAGAAACTTCCATATTCATAAAATATTTATATTGTTTTATACATTGTCTTCATGTATTCTTTTATGGATTATTTATGTATTATATTTTTACATGTATTTCTCTTCCGTAAACTTTATACATTTTTTAATTGTGCCATACTTTTAAAAGCAATACATTTTTTAAATAATATTAAAATTTATTACTTTTATTCCCTTCAATATGCTATTTAAATGTATTTTTTTTTTTTACTTTTTAATTATTGTTGGTTTGTACTACATATTGATTGATAATTAGAAATCAAACATGTTATGTATTGCATTTTTAAATTGTAATATTCGCTTTGTACCTTGATATTAAATTTTGTTTAAATATAATCCATTTTTTTAATTGTGCCATACTTTTAAAAGCAATACATTTTTAATGTGTTTTTAAATAATATTAAGATATATTACTTTTATTCCCTTCAATATGCTATTTAAATGTATTTTTTTTTTTTTTTTACCCTTTAATTATTGTTGGTTTGTACTACATATTGTTTGATAATTAGAAATCAAACATCTTATGTATTGCATTTTTAAATTGTGATATTCGTTTTGTACCTTAACATTACATTTTGTTTAAATATAATATATTTTTTAATTGTGCCATGTTTTTAAAATCAATACATTTTTAAAGTATTTTTAAATTATATTAAAATGTATTACTTTTGTTCCCTTCAATATGCTTTTTAAATGTATTTTTTTTTTACCCTTTAATTATTGTTGGTTTGTACTACATATTGTTTGATAATTAGAAATCAAACATCTTATGTATTGCATTTTTAAATTGTGATATTCGTTTTGTACCTTAACATTACATTTTGTTTAAATATAATATATTTTTTAATTGTGCCATGTTTTTAAAATCAATACATTTTTAAAGTATTTTTAAATTATATTAAAATGTTTTACTTTTGTTCCCTTCAATATTTTATTGGTTTATTACAGGAGAAGATACTTATAATATTTTATTCTATTGTTTTTCAACAATATCAAGATATGCTTATATATGCATATTAATAATATTTTTAATTCTATTCCATCTATTCAATAATTATTACATGGTTTTATATGTTTAACACATGTATATTGAGGGTATGGTACTGTAGGGCTAATTATGAAACGATTAGATAGGTATATTAACTTTTTTACGATTAAAAACATTTGTTGAAGCAATTCAAATGAATTATGCAACAATGTAGTTACCCATAACGATTACATTCAATATTTTGATTCCAATTTTCAACGGTAAAGTATTACAAATTACAATTCTTACTCATTGTGGACTACTTTGATAAATACAAAATCCTAAAAAAAAAAATTGTGCAAAAAGTGACTGCTAGATAGCGAACGCTGTTGACGCCGAAGGCGTCTCAGTTTTCCACCCGTACGTGTTATCAAAAGTAGTAATTATCACACGATTCGTAACCGTGGTATATTGTAATTCTGCATAAAAATGTTTTGACTTTTTAATAAGTAATTATTATTAATTAATTAATATTTCTATTAATAATAATTAAGCGAATTACACCCGCAGCGAGGCACACAGAAGCTAGTCTATTATATAAAAAAATTTCTGAGCGTTCTCATTGGTGGACGGTTTTTTTTATTCCGCCGGAGCTTTTTCCCTTTTTCTACGGTCCCATCCCGTTGCCTTTTTCCTCCTCTATCCGTTTCGGCCGTCCTTTGAATTTTCCGACTTGCCGTTTTTCCGATTCGACCGGATGAAAAACCCATATATATATCGTTCTAAGCACCTAGCCAATCGCGGCGATCGTTACCTGTTTCCCTCGCGCCTCCGTGACGTTTCGCCCCGCGTGACGTCACATATCCGCAGTCGTCCGCTTACCTTATCTACCTTTTCGCGTCCACCGAACAGTTTAAATGTCCCGATTTTCGCCAAGATTTACAACTCGACCGTTAGGTAGGTAGGCATTAGGCGTTAGGCGATAGGATCTGTAGGTACCCGGTTTGAACCCTGCCCGTACTGTTCGACGTTTGTTGCGCAGTAATCGTTGATTTGTACAGCCGCCGACGAACGATGCCATCGGGAACATCTGATTTCTTTTTTTTTTTTTTTTCGCTCCGAATTTTTTTTTTTTTCGTTAAAGTTTCAACTTTTTTTTTTTTTAAGTTTTAACAAATTTAAATGCGATTTCTATTTGTTTTCATTAAATAAAAGCAATGAAGACCTGCTACGTTTTTAATTGTGCTTTTTAATTATTACGTTAACTTTGATACGATTTATTTTTACAAATGGTCGTATGTTTTTTTCATTATACTTTTCTTATTGGAATGGAATTCAACGTCATTGGTGCTAATGATACTATTCAGAATAAAATGGTGCGTATTACATTCAACTTCAACTAAGCTTTTATTGTGTCTTTAAACAACGTTAAATGATTGTTTTCATTCCTAATAGTACGTTCAAAGGCAATGAATTATAAAATACTCAAACACGGGTACATTTTCAACCGTAGTTGGACAATCTGATAGTATTCGTCAGTATACAATACATAGGAAGGATTCAATGTGATTGAATGAAATAACACTTTTGAAAACATATATGGATTTCTAATCAGATAAAATGGTATGTATTTCATTTTTTTATTCGTATTATTATTCAACTACACTCCAAATGTGTTTTTAAAATATTTTAAATACATAATAAATTTTAATTGTTATAGGGAAAGAGCTTTGTTGACTGGAATTCTATAGTTAAATACGTATGGCTGTACCTAATGACTGTAACTTTCTGACATTTGTTGCGTAGTAATTGTTGTGCTGCCGCCGCCGAAATGTAAAGCCGCCGCCAATGTCTGATATATCGGAATCGATTTGCTTTTTTTTTTTCGTTTAAGTTTTAACTTTTTTTTTTCGTTCTTTAAGTTTTAACTTATTTACAAATATATATGTGACTTCTATTTGTTTTCGTTATATAATTACTCACAGCTAAAAAGCAATGAAAACCTGGTATGTTTTTAATTGTGCTTTTAAATTATTACGTTAAATTTGATATGATTTATTTTTCCAAATAGCCGTATGTTTTCATTGTACTATTCTTATTGGAATGGAATTCAAAGTCATTGGTGCTAATGATACTATTCAAAATAAAATGGTACGTATTACATTCAACTTCAACTTAGCTTTTATTTTGTCTTTAATCAACGTTAAATTATTGTTTTCATTCCTAATAGTAGGTTAAAGGGTAATCAAACATGGGTACCATAATCGGAGATTTGATTGATTATTTGATAATAATACTTGATTTTTTTCAACTGTAGGTTGAGAATCTGATAGTATTTGTCGGTTTACATTGTTAAAAGGATTGTGAATGAAATGACACATTTAAAAACATGTAGAGATGGTATGTATTACATTTTTAGATTGTATATACTCTAAATGTGTGTTTATAATATTTTAAATACATTATTAATTTGGAATTGTTTTATCAAAAATTATAGGGAGAGAGCTTTGTTGTGTACTATGCATATTATAATCTAATAATAATATATGCATATTATAGTTGACTGGAATGCTACAATTCAATGTGAATGAAATGACACATTTAAAAACATGTAGAGATGGTATGTATTACATTTTTAGATTGTATTATTATTCAACTATACTCTAAATGTGTGTTTATAATATTTTAAATACATTATTAATTTGGAATTGTTTTATCAAAAATTATAGGGAGAGAGCTTTGTTGTGTACTATGCATATTATAATCTAATAATAATATATGCATATTACAGTTAACTGGAATGCTATAATTCAATGTGAATGACTTTTCGAAATGACTGTAATGATACTATTGAAGAGACCCTCAGATATTGAATGTGTTTTTAAAATATGATGTATGATAAGAATCTTATAGTTTTAATCTTTACACTTGGTGTTACTTTTTTGATACTATAGAAATATGAAAACAGAATTGAATTAAATTTTTAATACTATAATTCAATTATATGATGTTAAATACATTTATTTTGATTTTTTTTACCAAAAACTATATAGAGCTATAGGAAGTTTTCAGTATATTTGGTTGACTGCAAAGGAAAAATTCAAATTATTGACAAAATGTTGCTATAAAAACAAACACAACATAGGTAATATTGTTCACATAACACAGCTATTACAGCTATTACCAAAAAATAAAGTAAGGAGATGGCTAATCGGATGTTTTCAATGTACAATTTCTGATATGATATGATAAAAAACGCACACAGTTTTAAAACAATGAAAAACAGGTATGTCTTTAAATTATGTTAATTACACACATTTAATTTGATATACTTTTCCAAATATAGGCGGATAGCTGTTGTATTTTTTTCTTATACTTCTGGAATGGAATGTCATTGGTGCTAACGAGATACTATTCAAAATAAAGAAATCATGGTACGTATTACACATTTTAAATCTCATTCCTTCGACTACTTATTATATATTGATTGTTTTTTTTTCGGTTTTAGTAAAAGAATGTTATAGTGTATCAGTCCTTACACTTGGATAAAATTAAATGAAAACTTTTATAACATGAAAATTAGGAAGCCCAGTAAGTTTTACTTTTTTTGTAAATCATAAATAAGCTGTTGTATGTTTTCATTATTCTTTTTTCTTTGGAAAATGGAATGGAATTCAATGGCATTAGTGCTATTCAAACCAAACACAGAATTAAAATAACGAAAACCTGTTTTTTTTTAAATTTATTTTGTCAAATAATATTAATAGGAGAGCTATCAGATGTGTCCATTGATTTTTGTCGAACGGGAAGGAATTTGATTGACTTTGATGATATTTTTTTACACACAAACAGATATTAAATCATCAACCTATGTTCAACACTTTTTAAAATTTTATTGTTCACAAAAAGTCTTTTTTTTTGACTATTATTTAACTGTGCCTTTAAATTATGTGTTAAATAATTATAAATTTGTTTTTTAATAATATGTTAAATACAATTTGATATATTTATCCAAGTGTGTAAGTTGTATTTTTTTTCATACTTTTTTATTGGAATGGAATGGAATTCAAAGTCAATGGTGCTAACGACAAAAATAAACAATGTAAACAATATTACACATTTTTTAATAGTCTTATTTCACTATGCTGTAAATGTGTCTTTTCAAAATATCTTAAACTATACTGTGTACTTTGCTCATAGTGGGTTGCAGATTAATGGATTGAGAAATGCTTGAACATGAGTGTAGTACTATTGTACCCGACAGCTTGGTTATAAATACCCCTTTTTTCTCCTAATATAATATTAAAATATTATTGTCTTAGTATAGTTTATTTACTTAAACCCTATATTACTGGATCGTTGTATAATAATAAAAATATTTGCTTTACAATGATTATGTTTTACACTGTGTTTTTAAAACTATCAGTATAGTTTGCGTTTTATATTCATACACTATACTCAAAGTTGTCTAATATGAAATTTTATAGCATACCTACAAGTTTTGAACAAATTAGAACATATTCACTATTCCTAATACCAATGTTCATTATTGTGCAATAATCATATATCATTTAGTATTCACTTACAACAAGATCTATCTACATATCAATGCTTATCTCTGTTATTTAAATGAAATGTATTTATTTTTATCCATTTAATTATTGTTGATTGTACTACATATTGATTGATAATTAGAAATCAAACATGTTATATATTGCATTTTTAAATTGTGTCATACTTTTTAAAGCTATACATTTTTAATGTGTTTTTAAATCATATTAAAATGTATTACTTTTATTCACTTCGATATGCTAATGATTTATCACAGGAGAAGACACTTATAATATATTTATAATCATCAAGAGTTGTTTTATTCTATAATTGAAATATCAAGATCTATATGTATATTAATACTTTTTTTAGATTCTATTCCATCTGTTTAGAAATAAATGTGATAGATTTAAACTTTAACTATTGTTGTGGAGATACATAATGTTCTATTCGATTATTTTCAAATATAATGTGGATTGCCCTGTGCTATTTGATTGTTTTACTATTTTACATGGTTTTATATTTTTGACACATGTCAGTTGAGGGTATGGTACTGCAGTAATAATAATGAAACAAGTATATTAACTTTATTACAATTAAAAACAATTTTTGGTGCTCTTTAAATAAATTATACTATGTAGGTACCCTTAGCGATTACATTCAATATTTTGATTCCAATTTTTATCGGTTTAGTATTACAAATTACAATTCTTACTCATTGTGGACTACTTTGATGAATACAAAATCCTAAAAATCCTTTTTTAATTCTATTCCATCTATTCAATAATTATTATTGCTCTCTGCTGTTTGATAGTTTTACTTTTTTACATGGTTTTATATGTTTAACACATGTTAATTGAGGGTATGGTACTGTGGTGCTAATAATGAAACGATTAGGTAGGTATATTAACTTTTGTACGATTAAAAACATTTGTTGAAGCAATTCAAATGAATTATACAACAATGTAGTTACCCTTAACGATTACATTCAATATTTTGATTCCAATTTTCTACGGTAAAGTATAACAAATTACAATTCTTACTCATTGTGAACTTAAAAAAGATTGTGCAAACAGTGACTGCTAGATAGCGGACGCTGTTGATGCCGAAGGCGTCTCAGTTTTCCACCCGTACGTGTAATCAAAAGTTATAATTATCACACGATTCGTAACCGTGGTAGATTGTTGCAGTTCTACATAAAAATGTTTTGAATTATTAATTTATTAATTATATTAAATTAAAAGCGAATTACACCCTCAGCGAGGCACACAGAAGCTAGTCTTCTCTATTATATAAAAAAATTTCTGAGCGTTCTCATTGGTGGACGGTTTTTTTTATTCCGCCGGAGCTTTTTCCCTTTTTCTTCGGTCCCATCCCGTTGCCTTTTTCCTCCTCTATCCGTTTCGGCCGTCCTTTGAATTTTCCGACGAGCCGTTTTCCCGATTCGACCGGATGAAAAACCCATATATATATCGTTCTAAGCACCTAGCCAATCGCGGCGATCGGTACCTGTTTCCCTCGCTCCTCCGTGACGTTTCGCCCCGCGTGACGTCACTATTCCGCGGTCGTCCGCTTACCTTATCTACCTTTTCGCGTCCGCCGGACCGTTTAAATGTCCCGATTTTCGCCAACATTTACAACTCGACCGTTAGGTAGGTAGGCATTAGGCGTTAGGCGATAGGAACTGTAGGTACCCGGTTCGAACCCTGCCCGTACTGTTCGACGTTTGTTGCGCAGTAATCGTTGATTTGTACAGCCGCCGACGAACGATGCCATCGGGAACATCTGATTTCTTTTTTTTTTTTTTTCGCCCCGAATTTTTTTTTTTTTTTCGTTTATGTTTTAACAAATTTAAACGTGAATTCTATTTGTTTCCGTTAAATTAAAGCAATGAAGACCTGCTACGTTTTTAATTGTGCTTTTTAATTATTACGTTAACTTTGATAAGATTTATATTTACAAATGGCCGTATGTTTTTTTCATTATACTTTGGAATGGAATTCAACGTCATTGGTGCTAATGATACTATTCAGAATAAAATGGTGCGTATTACATTCAACTTCAACTAAGCTTTTATTGTGTCTTTAAACAACGTTAAATGATTGTTTTCATTCCTAATAGTACGTTCAAAGGCAATGAATTATAAAATACTCAAACACGGGTACATTTTCAACCGTACGTATACATTTTCAACCGTAGTTGGACAATCTGATAGTATTCGTCAATATACAATACATAGGAAGGATTCAATGTGATTGAACGAAATAACACTTTTGAAAACATATATGGATTTCTAATCAGATAAAATGGTATGTATTTCATTTTTTTGTTCGTATTATTATTCAACTATACTCTAAATGTGTTTGTAAAATATTTTAAACACATAATAAATTTTAATTGTTATAGGGAAAGAGCTTTGTTGATTGGAATTTTATAGTTAAATACGTATGGTTGTACCTAATGACTGTAACTTTCTGACATTTGTTGCGTAGTAATTGTTGTGCTGCCGCCGCCGAAATGTATAGCCGCCGTCAATGTCTGATATATCGGAATCGATTTGTTTTTTTTTTTTCGTTTAAGTTTTAACTTTTTTTTTTCGTTCTTTAAGTTTTAACTTATTAACAAATATATATGTGACTTCTATTTGTTTTCGTTATATAATTACACACAGCTAAAAAGCAATGAAAACCTGGTATGTTTTTAATTGTGCTTTTAAATTATTACGTTAAATTTGATAAGATTTATTTTTCCAAATAGCCGTATGTTTTCATTATACTATTCTTATTGGAATGGAATTCAAAGTCATTGGTGCTAATGATACTATTCAAAATAAAATGGTACGTATTACATTCAACTTCAACTTAGCTTTTATTTTATCTTTAATCAACGTTAAATTATTGTTTTCATTCCTAATAGTAGGTTAAAGGGTAATCAAACATGGGTACCATAATCGGAGATTTGATTGATTATTTGATAATAATACATGATTTTTTTCAACTGTAGGTTGAGAATCTGATAGTATTTGTCGGTTTACATTGTTAAAAGGATTGTGAATGAAATGACACATTTAAAAACATGTAGAGATGGTATGTATTACATTTTTAGATTGTATTATTATTCAACTATACTCTAAATGTGTGTTTATAATATTTTAAATACATTATTAATTTGGAATTGTTTTATCAAAAATTATAGGGAGAGGGCTTTGTTGTGTACTATGCATATTATAATCTAATAATAATATATGCATATTATAGTTGACTGGAATGCTATAATTCAATGTGAATGACTGTAGCTAATGACTGTAATGATACTATTGAAGAGAACCTCAGATATAAAAATAAGAAAACATAGTATGTATTTCATTTTCTAAATACATTGAATGTGTTTTTAAAATATGATGTTGGAGAAGAATCTTATAGTATTAATCATTACACTTGGTGTTACTTTTTATAGACATAAGAAAACAAAATGATTTACATTTTTAATACTATTTTTCAATTGTATGCTTTAAATATGGTAATAAAATATAGTAAATACATTTATTTTGATTTTTTTTACCAAAAATTATAGGGAAATTTTCAATATATTTTGTTGACTGCAAAGGATAAATTCAAATTATTGACCAAATGTTACTGAAAAATAGGTAATATTGTTTACATAACACAGCTATTATTATCACTATTATGATATATGGGAAACGCTTACATTATACTTATGGAATAGTATTCAATGTCATTGGTCCTAATGAGATTTCTGTTCAAAATAATGAAATCTTGGTACGTATTACACATTTTTAACTCATACTTCCGACTAAATATTATTTGTCAAATGTTTTTTTTTTTTTTTCGGTTTTAGTAAAAGAGTGTTATAAGTGAATCAGTTCTTACACTTGGAGAGCATTAAATAAAAACATTTATAACATGAAAATTAGGAAGCCCAGTAAGTTTTACTATGTTTGTAAATCATAAATAAGCTGTTGGATGTGTTCATCATTCTTTTTTCATTGGAAAATGGAATGAAATTCAATGTCATTAGTGCTATTCAAAACAAACACAGATTTAAAATTAAGAAAACCAGCTATGTATTTTTAAATTAAAATATTATTAGGAGAGAGCTACTGGATGTTTTCAATGATTTTTGTCCAATGAGAAGGAATGTGATTGACTTTGATGATTTTTTTTTAAAAAACAAACATATTTATATATAACAAACACATATAAATCATCAACTTATGTTCAACACTTTTTATAATTTTATTGTTCACAAAAAGTCTTTTTTTTTTTACTGTTATTTAATTGTGTCTTTAAATTATGTGTTACATAATTATAAATTTGTTTTTTAATTATATGTTAAACACAATTTGATATATTTTTCCAAATAATTTAGGGAGAATATAGCTGTTGTATTTTTTCTTTATACTTTTTTTATTGGAATGGAATCCAATTCAATGTCATTGGTGCTAATGACAAAAATCAAATAAAGTTAACAATATTACACATTTTCTAATGCTCTTATTCCACTATGGTTTAAATGTCTTTTTAATATATATTAAAATATACTGTGTACTTTGTTCATAGTGGGTTGCAGAGTAATGGATTGAGAATTGCTTGAACATGAGTGTAGTAGTATTGTACCCAAAAGCTTGGTTATGAATACCCTTTTTTTCTACTAATATAATATTAAAATATTATTGTCTTAGTATAGTTTATTTACTTAAACCCAATATAACTGGAATATTGTATAATAATAAAAATATTTGCTTTACAATGGTTATGTTTTACAATGTGTTATAAAAACTATCAGTTTAGTGTGCGTTTTATATTCATGCACTTTACTCAAAGTTGTCTTATATGAAATTTTATAGTATACAATTTTAGAACAAATTAGAACAAATTTAAACACTATTCCTAATACCAATGTTCATTATTGTGCAATAATCATTTATCATTTAGTATTCACTTATAACAAGATCTATGTACATATCAATGCTTATATCTGTTATATTTAAATGTTTTTTTTTTACCCTTTAATTATTTTTGGTTACTACATATTGATTGATAATTAGAAATCAAACATTTTATAAATGTTTTAAATTGTGATATTAGCATTAAACTATTTTTAAATATTACATTTTTAAATGTGCCACACTTTTTAATGCTATACATTTTCAATGTGTTTTTAAATCATATTAAAATGTATTACTGTTATAATCATAAAGTGATGTTTTATTCTATAATTGAATTATCTAGATCTATATGCATATTCATACTTTTTTAAATTCTATTCCATCTACTTAATAAATATTATTGCTCTCTGCAGTTTGATTGTTTTACTTTTTTACATGGTTATATATGTTTGACACATGTCAATTGAGAATATGGTACTGTAGTACTAATAATGAAACGATTCGGTTGATATATAAACTTTTTTACAATAAAATACAATTGTTAGTGCTCTTTAAATAAATTATACAATGTAGGTACCCTTAACGGTTATATTCAATATTATGATTTCAATTTTCTACAGTAAAGTATTACAAATAACAATTCTTACTCATTGTGGACTACTTTAATAAATGCAAAATCCATAAAAAAAAATTGTGCAAACAGTGACTGCTAGATAGCGAACGCTGTTGACGCCGAAGGCGTCTCAGTTTTCCACCCGTACGTGTTATCAAAAGTAGTAATTATCACACGATTTGTAACCGTGGTATATTGTAATTCTACAAAAAATGTTTTGACTTTTTAATAAGTAATTATTATTAATTAATTAATATTTCTATTAATAATAACTAAGCGAATTACACCCGCAGCGAGGCACACAGAAGCTAGTCTATTATATAAAAAAATTTCTGAGCGTTCCCATTGGTCGACGGTTTTTTTTATTCCGCCGGAGCTTTTTCCGTATTTCATCGGTCGTTTCCCGTTGCCTTTTTCCTCCTCTATCCGTTTCGGCCGTCCTTTGAATTTTCCGACGAGCCGTTTTCCCGATTCGACCGGATGAAAAATCCATATATATATCTAATTAAGGTCCGTCCAATCGCGGCGATCGGTACCTGTTTCCCTCGCGCCTCCGTGACGTTTCGCGCCCGCGTGACGTCACTATTCCGCGGTCGTCCGCTTACCTTATCTACCTTTTCGCGTCCGCCGCACCGTTTAAATGCCCCGATTTTCGCCATGATTTTCAACTCGACCGTTAGGTAGGTAGGCATTAGGCGTTAGGCGATAGGAACTGTAGGTACCCGGTTCGAACCCTGCCCGTACTGTCCGACGTTTGTTGCGCAGTAATCGATGATTTGTACAGCCGCCGACGAACGATGCCATCGGGAACATCTGATTTTTTTTTTTTTTCGCTCCGAATTTTTTTTTTTTTTTCGTTTAAGTTTTAACAAATTTAAACGTGAATTCTATTTGTTTCCGTTAAATAAAAGCAATGAAGACCTGCTACGTTTTTAATTGTGCTTTTTAATTATTACGTTAACTTTGATACGATTTATTTTTACAAATGGTCGTATGTTTTTTTCATTATACTTTTCTTATTGGAATGGAATTCAACGTCATTGGTGCTAATGATACTATTCAGAATAAAATGGTGCGTATTACATTCAACTTCAACTAAGCTTTTATTGTGTCTTTAAACAACGTTAAATGATTGTTTTCATTCCTAATAGTACGTTCAAAGGCAATGAATTATAAAATACTCAAACACGGGTACATTTTCAACCGTAGGTATAAATTTTCAACCGTAGTTGGACAATCTGATAGTATTCGTCAATATACAATACATAGGAAGGATTCAATGTGATTGAACGAAATAACACTTTTGAAAACATATATGGATTTCTAATCAGATAAAATGGTATGTATTTCATTTTTTTATTCGTATTATTATTCAACTATTCTCTAAATGTGTTTTTAAAATATTTTAAAAACATAATAAATTTTAATTGTTATAGGGAAAGAGCTTTGATGACTGGAATTCTATAGTTAAATGCGTATGGCTGTACTTAATGACTATAACTTTCTGACATTTGTTGCGTAGTAAACACAGCCGCCGTCGAATTGCATAGCCGCCGTCGAACGACGCCATCGAATTTCGATTTTTTTCGTTGATGTTTTAACAAATTTATATGTGATTTCTATTTGTTTTCGTTATATAATTACACCAAATTACAGCTACATTAAAAACAATAAAACCTGGCATGTATTTCATTGTGCCTTTTAATTATTATGTTTCCAAATAAATATAGTAGGTTAAATAGCCGTGTTTTCATTATACTTTTTTATTGGAATGGAATTCAATGACATTGGTGCTAATGATACTATTCAAAATAAAATGATACGTATTACTTTCAACTTCAACTAAGCTTTAATTGTGTCATTAAACAACGATAAATGATTGTTTTCATTCTTATATTAGGTTAAAGGGTAATAAATTATCAAATACTCAAACACGGGTACATTGCTATTTTACCAAAACACTTGATTATTAAATTTTCAAACGCAGGTGGACAATCTGATAGTATTTGTCAATGTACAATACATAGGAAGGATTCAATGTGATTGAACGAAATAATACTTTTGAAAACATATATAGATTTCTAATCAGATAAAATGGTATGTATTACATTTTTTTGATTGTATTATTATTCAACTATACTCGAAATGTGTTTTTAAAATATTTTAAATACATAATAAATTTTAATTGTTATAGGGAGAGAGCTTTGTTGACTGGAATTCTATAGTTAAATGCGTATGAGTGTACCTAATTACTGTAAGGTTCTGACATTTGTTGCGTACTAATTGTTGTGCTGCCGCCGCCGTCAATGTCTGATATATCGGAATCGATTTGTTTTTTTTTTTCGTTTAAGTTTTAACTTTTTTTTTTCGTTCTTTAAGTTTTAACTTATTAACAAATATATATGTGATTTCTATTTGTTTTCGTTATTGTATTACACACAGCTAAAATCAATATACACCTGGTATGTTTTTAATTGTGCTCTTAAATTATTACATTAAATTTGATATGATTTATTTTTTCAAATAGCCGTATGTTTTCATTATACTTTTTTTATTGGAATGGAATCCAATCTCATAGGTGCTAATGATACTATTCAAAATAAAATGGTACGTATTACATTCAACTTCAACTAAGCTTTAATTGTGGCTTTAAACAACGATAAAAGATTGTTTTCATACTTAATTTAGGTAAACGGGTAATCAAACATGGGTACCATAATCGGAGATTTGATTGATTAGACGCCATCGGGTACGATTTGTTTTTTTTTTTTTTTTCGTTAAAGTTTCAACTTTTTTTTTATTCGTTTAAGTTTTAACAAATTTATATGTGATTTCTAATTGTTTTCGTTATATAATCACACCAAATTACATTAAAGCTACATTAAAAACAATGAAAACCTGGCATGTGCCTTTTAATTATTATGTTTCCAAATAAATTTAGTTTAGCTGTGTTTTCATTATAATTTTTTTATCGGAATTGAATGGAATTCAATGTCATTGGTGCTTATGATACTATTCAAAATAAAATGGTACGTATTACATTTTTTCAACTTATTCTAAGCTTTAACTGTGGCTTTAAACAATGTTAAATTATTGTTTTACAGTAGGTTAAAGGGTAATCAAACATGGATACCGTAATCGGAGATTTGATTGATTATTTGATAATAATACTTGATTATTATTAATTTTTTTCAAATGTAGGTGGAGAATCTGAAAGTATTTGTCGGTATACTTTGTTGACTGGAAAGGAATGTGAACGAAATGACACTTTTAAAAACATGTAGAGATGGTATATATTACATTTTTAGATTGTATTATTATTCAACTACACTCTAAATGTGATTTTAAAATATTTTAAATACATTATTAATTTGGAAATATTCTATCAAAAATTATAGGAAGAGAGCTTTGTTGTGTACTATGCATATTATAATCTAATAATAATATATGCATATTACAGTTGACTGGAATGCTATAATTCAATGCCAATGACTGCACCTTATGACTGTAATGATACTATTGAAGAGACCCACAGATATAAAAATAAGAAAACATGGTATGTATTTCATTTTCTAAATGCGTTGAATGTGTTTTTATAATATGATGTAGGAGAAGAATCTTATAGTTTTAATCTTTACACTTGGTGTTACTTTTTTGAAATTATAGAATTATTATGAAAACAGAATTGAATTACTTTTTTAATACTATTTTTCAATTATTTGCTTTAAATATGGTATTAAAATATGTTAAATACATTTATTTATATTTTTTTATATTTTATATAATTATATTATAGAGAGCTATAGGAAGTTTCAATATATTTTGTTGACTGCAAAGGAAAAATTCAAATTATTGACAAAATGTTGCTGAAAACACAAACACAACATAGGTAATATCGTTCACATATCACAGCTATTATTATCACTATTATGATATATTGGAAATGCTTATTAATTTTAATAAATATGTTATTCATAGGTATATATGTGATTTCGATTTGTTTTCCCTAAAAATAATATAAGGAGACAGCTAATCGGATGTTTTCTGATATGATATTATGAAAAACTCGCACAACTATAAAACAATGAAAACCACGTATGTAAATAATTGTGTCTTTAAATTGTGATAATTACACACATTGGATTTCATATATTTTTCCAAATAATATAGGGAGATAGCTGTTGTATGTTTTCATTATACTTTTGGAATGGAATGCCATTGATGCTAATGAGATACTATTCAAAATAAAGAAATCATGGTACGTATTATATATTATATATATACATATTATATATTGAATGTTTATTATTTCGGTTTTAGTTAAAGAGTGTTATAGAGCATCAGTCCTTACACTTGGATAAAATTAAATGAAAACTTTTATAACATGAAAATAAGGAAGTATTCCGATAAAAAAAGTATAATGAACACATATTATACTTTTTTTATCGGAATCAAATTCAATGTCATTGGTGCAAATGACAAAAATCAAATAAAGTTAACAATATTACACATTTTTGAATGCTCTAATTCCACTATGCTTTAAATGTCTTTTTAAAATATATTAAAATATACTGTGTAATTTGCTCATAGTGGGTTGCAGAGTAATGGATTGAGAAATGCTCGAACCTGAGTGTAGTACTCTTGTACCCAACAGCTTTGTTATAAATACAATTTTTTTCTCCTAATATAATATTAAAATATTATTGTCTTAGTATAGTTTATTTACTTAAACCCTATATTACTGGATCGTTGTATAATAATAAAAATATTTGCTTTACAATGATTATGTTTTACACTGTGTTATTAAAACTATCAGTATAGTTTGCGTTTTATATTCATACACTATACTCAAAGTTGTCTAATATGAAATTTTATAGCATACCTACAAGTTTTGAACAAATTAGAACAAATTCTAACACTATTCCTAATACCATTGTTCATTATTGTGCAATAATCATATATCATTTTGTATTCACTTACAACAAGATCTATCTGCATATCAATGCTTATCTCTGAAATTTAAATGAAATGTATTTATTTTTATCCATTTAATTATTGTTGATTGTACTACATATTGATTGATAATTAGAAATCAAACATGTTATATATTGCATTTTTAAATTGTGTCATACTTTTTAAAACTATACATTTTTAATGTGTTTTTAAATCATATTAAAATTTATTACTTTTATTCACTTCGATATGCTAATGGTTATCACAGGAGAAGACACTTATAATATATTTATAATCATAAAGAGTTGTTTTATTCTATAATTGAAATATCAAGATCTATATGCATATTAATACTTTTTTTAGACTCTATTCCATCTGTTTAGAAATAAATGTGATACATTTAAACTTTAACTATTGTAGGTGGGCGTTAGGCGTTAGGCGATAGGATCTGTAGGTACCCGGTTCGAACCCTGCCCGTACGTTTGTTGAACTGCCGCCGTTGATTTGCACAGCCACCGACGAACGATGCAAAACCTGGTATGTTTTCATTATACTTTTCTTATTGGAATGGAATTCAATGTCATTGGTGCTAATGATACTATTCAAAATAAAATTGTACGTATTACATTCAACTTCAACTTAGCTTAAATTGTGGCTTTAAACAACGATAAATGATTGTTTTCATACTTAATTTAGGTTAACGGGTAATCAAACATGGGTACCATAATCGGAGATTTGATTGATTATTTGATAATAATACTTGACTTTTTTCAACTGTAGGTTGAGAATCTGATAGTATTTGTCGGTATACATTGTTGACTGGAAAGGATTGTGAACGAAATGTCACTTTTAAAAACATGTAGAGATGGTATGTATTACATTTTTAGATTGTATTATTATTCAACCATACTCTAAATGTGTTTTTATAATATTTTAAATACATCATTAATTTGGAATTGTTTTATCAAAAGTTATAGCGAGAGAGCTTTGTTGTGTACTATGCATGTTATAATCTAATAATAATATATGCATATTACAGTTGACTGGAATGCTATAATTCAATGTGAATGACTTTACGTAATGACTGTTATGATACTATTGAAGAGACCATCAGAAATAAAAATAAGAAAACATGGTATGTATTACATTTTCTATATGCATTGAATATGTTTTTAAAATATGATGTAGGAGATGAATCTTATAGTTTTAATCATTACACTTGGTGTTACTTTTTAGATATTATAGACATAAGAAAACAAAATGAATTACATTTTTAATACTATTTTTCAATTACATGCTTTTAATGTGGTAATAAATTATGTTAAATACATTTATTTTGATTTTTTTTTACCAAAAATTATAGGGAAGTTTTCAATATATTTTGTTGTATGCAAAGGAAAAATTCAAATTATTGACAAAATGTTTTGAAAAAACAAACACAATATAAGTAATATTGCTCACATAACACAGATATTATTATCACTATTATGAGATAATGGAAACGCTTACATTATACTGATGGAATAGTATTCAATGTCATTAGTGCTAATGAGATACTGTTGAAAATCATGAAATTTTGGTATGAATAACACATTTTTTAACTCATACCTTCGACTACATATTGTATAATGAATGTTTTTTTTTCAGTTTTATTAAAGAGTGTTATAGTGTATCAGTCCTTACACTTGGATAGCATTAAATGAAAACATTTATAATATGAAAATTAGGAAGCCCAGTAAGTTTTACTCTGTTTGTAAATCATAAATAAGCTGTTGTGTGTGTTCATCATTTTTTTTTCATTGGATAATGGAATGAAATTCAATGTCATTAGTGCTATTCAAAACAAACACAGATTTAAAATTAAGAAAATCAGCTATGTATTTTTATTTTAAAATATTATTAGTAGAGAGCTACAGATTGTTTTCAAAGATTTTCGTTCAATGAGAACGAATGTGATTGACTTTGATGTTTTTTTTTTAAACACAAACAGATATAATATTATTAACTTATGTTCAAAACTTATTATAATTTTATTGTTCACAAAAAGTCTATTTTTTGACTATTTTTTAATTGTGTCTTTAAATTATGTGTTACATAATTATAAATTTGTTTTCTAAATATATGTCAAATACAATTTGATATATTTTTCCAAATAATTTAGGGAGAAGATAGCTGTTGTATGTTTTCATTATACTCTTTTTATTGGAATGGAATCCAATTCAATGTCATTGGTGCTAATGACAAAAATCAAATAAAGTTAACAATATTACACATTATTTAATGCTCTTATTCCACTTTTCTTTAAATGTCTTTTTAAAATATATTAAACTATACTGTGTAATTTGCTCATAGTGCTTTGCAGAGTAATGGATTGAGAAATGCTCGAACATGAGTGTAGTACTATTGTACCCAAGAGCTTGGTTATAAATACCCTTTTCTTCTCCAAATATAATATTAAAATATAATTGTGTTAGTATAGTTAATTTACTTAAACCCTATATTACCGGATCGTTCTATAATAATAATAATATTTGCTTGACAATGATTATGTTGTACACTGCGTTATTAAAACTATCAGTATAGTGTGCGTTTTATATTCATACACTATACTTAAAGTTGTCTAATATGAAATTTTATAGTATACCTACAAGTTTTGAACAAATTAGAACAAATTCACTATTCCTAATACCAATGTTCATTATTGTGCAATAATCATATATAATTTAGTATTCACTTACAACAAGATCTATCTACATATCAATGCTTATCTCTGTTATTTAAATGAAATGTATTTATTTTTATCCATTTAATTATTGTTGATTGTACTACATATTGATTAATAATTAGAAATCAAACATGTTATATATTGCATTTTTAAATTGTGTCATACTTTTTAAAGCTATACATTTTTAATGTGTTTTTAAATCATATTAAAATTTATTACCTTTATTCACTTCGATATGCTAATGGTTTATCACAGGAGAAGACACTTATAATATATTTATAATCATAAAGAGTTGTTTTATTCTATAATTGAAATATCAAGATCTTTATGTATATTAATACTTTTTTTAGATTCTATTCCATCTGTTTAGAAATAAATGTGATACATTTATCACTTTAACTATTGTTGTGGAGACACATAATGTTCTATTCGATTATTTTCAAATATAATGTGGTTTTGCCCTGTGCTATTTGATTGTTTTACTATTTTACATGGTTTTATATTTTTGACACATGTCAGTTGAGGGTATGGTACTGCAGTAATAATAATGAAACAAGTATATTAACTTTTTTACAATTAAAAACAATTTTTGGTGCTCTTTAAATAAATTATACTATGTAGGTACCCTTAGCGATTACATTCAATATTTTGATTCCAATTTTCATCGGTTTAGTATTACAAATTACAATTCTTACTCATTGTGGACTACTTTGATGAATACAAAATCCTAAAAATCCTTTTTTAATTCTATTCCATCTATTCAATAATTATTATTGCTCTCTGCTGTTTGATAGTTTTACTTTTTTACATGGTTTTATATGTTTAACACATGTAAATAGAGGGTATGGTACTGTGGTGCTAATACTGAAACGATTAGGTAGGTATATTAACTTTTTTACGATTAAAAACATTTGTTGAAGCAATTCAAATGAATTATACAACAATGTAGTTACCCTTAACGATTACATTCAATATTTTGATTCCAATTTTCTACGGTAAGTATTACAAATTACAATTCTTACTCATTGTGAACTAAAAAAAGATTGTGCAAACAGTGACTGCTAGATAGCGGACGCTGTTGACGCCGAAGGCGTCTCAGTTTTCCACCCTCATGTGTTATCAAAAGTTATAATTATCACACGATTCGTAACCTCGGTAGACTTTTGTAATTCTACATAAAAATGTTTTGAATTATTAATTATTAATTATAAATTATAAATTAATGATTTTTTAATAAAATAGAAAAGCGAATTACACCCTCAGCGAGGCACACAGAAGCTAGTCTATTATATAAAAAAATTTCTGAGCGTTCCCATTGGTCGACGGTTTTTTTTATTCCGCAGGAGCTTTTTCCGTATTTCATCGGTCGCTTCCCGTTGCCTTTTTCCTCCTCTATCCATTTCGGCCGTCCTTTGAATTTTCCGACGAGCCGTTTTCCCGATTCGACCGGATGAAAAATCCATATATATATCTAATTAAGGTCCGTCCAATCGCGGCGATCGTTACCTGTTTCCCTCGCGCCTCCGTGACGTTTCGCGCCCTCGTGACGTCACTATTCCGCGGTCGTCCGCTTACCTTATCTGCCTTTTCGCGTCCGCCGCACCGTTTAAATGCCCCGATTTTCGCCATGATTTTCAACTCGACCGCTAGGTAGGTAGGCATTAGGCGTTAGGCGATAGGATCTGTAGGTACCCGGTTCGAACCCTGCCCGTACGGTTCGACGTTTGTTGTCGTTGTACTGCCGCCGTTGAATTGCACAGCCGCCGACGAACGACGCCATCGGGAACATTCGAATTTTTTTTTTTTTTTTTTCGCTCCGATTTTTTTTTTTTTTTCCGCTAAAGTTTCAACTTTTTTTTTTTTAAGTTTTAACAAATTTAAATGCGATTTCTATTTGTTTCCGTTATATAAAAGCAATTGAAGACCTGGTACGTTTTTAATTGTGCTTTAAAATTATTACGTTAACTTTGATACGATTTATTTTTACAAATGGTCGTATGTTTTCATTATACTTTTCTTATTAAAATGGAATTCAACGTCATTGGTGCTAATGATACTGTTCAGAATAAAATGGTGCGTATTACATTCAACTTCAACCAAGCTTTTATTGTGTCTTTAAACAACGTTAAATGATTGTTTTCATTCCTAATAGTACGTTCAAAGGTAATGAAATAAAAAATACTCAAACACGGGAACATTTTCAACCGTAGGTGGGCAATCTGATAGTATTCGTCAATATACAATACATAGGAAGTATTCAATGTGATTGAACGAAATGACACTTTTGAAAACACACAGAGATTTCTAATCAGATAAAATGGTATGTATTTCATTTTTTTATTCGTATTATTATTCAACTATACTCCAAATGTGTTTTTAAAATATTTTAAATACATAATAAATTTTAATTGTTATAGGGAAAGAGCTTTGTTGACTGGAATTTTATAGTTAAATACGTATGGCTGTACCTAATGACTGTAACTTTCTGACATTTGTTGCGTAGTAATTGTTGTGCTGCCGCCGCCGAAATGTATAGCCGCCGTCAATGTCTGATATATCGGAATCGATTTGTTTTTTTTTTTCGTTTAAGTTTTAACTTATTAACAAATATATATGTGACTTCTATTTGTTTTCGTTATACAATTACACACAGCTAAAAAGCACTGAAAACCTGGTATGTTTTTAATTGTGCTTTTAAATTATTACGTTACATTTGATATGATTTATTTTTCCAAATAGCCGTATGTTTTCATTATACTTTTCTAATTGGAATGGAATTCAATGTCATTGGTGCTAATGATACTATTCAAAATAAAATGTAACGTATTACATTCAACTTCAACATAGCTTTTATTTTGTCTTTAATCAACGTTAAATGATTGTTTTCATACTTAATTTACGTTAACGGGTAATCAAACATGGGTGACATAATCGGAGATTTGATTGATTATTTGATAATAATACTTGATTTTTTTCAACTGTAGGTTGAGAATCTGATAGTATTTGTCGGTATACATTGTTGACTGGAAAGGATTGTGAACGAAATGACACTTTTAAAAACATGTAGAGATGGTATGTATTACATTTTTAGATTGTATAATTATTAAACTATACTCGGAATGTGTTTTTATAATATTTTTAATACATTATTAATTTGAAATTGTTTTATCAAAAATTATAGGGAAAGAGCTTTGTTGTGTACTGTGCATATTATAATCTAATAATAATATATGCATATTACAGTTGACTGGAATGCTATAATTCTATGTGAATGACTTTACGTAATGATTGTAATGATTCTATTGAAGAGACCCTCAGATATAAAAATATGAAAACATGGCATGTATTACATTTTCTAAATGCATTGAATGTGTTTTTAAAATATGATGTAGGAGAAGAATCTTATAGTTTTAACCTTTACACTTGGTGTTACTTTTTTGATACATTTTTAATACTATTTTTCAATTATTTGCTTTAAATATGGTATTAAAATATGTTTAAGACATTTATTTAGATTTTTTTATATTTTATATATTTATATTATAGAGAGCTATAGGAAGTTTTCAATATATTTTGTTGACTGCAAAGGAAAAATTCAAATTATTGACAAAATGTTGCTGAAAACACAAACACAACATAGGTTATATTGTTCACATATCACAGCTTTTATTATCACTATTATGATATATTGGAAATGCTTATTAATTTTAATTAATATGTTATTCATAGGTATATATGTGATTTCGATTTGTTTTCCCTAAATATAATATAAGGAGACAGCTAATCGGATGTTTTCTGATATGATATTATGAAAAACTCGCACAGCTATAAAACAATGAAAACCACGTATGTAAATAATTGTGTCTTTAAATTATGATAATTACACACATTGGATTTCATATATTTTTCCAAATAATATAGGGATCTAGCTGTTGTATGTTTTCACTATTTTTTTGGAATGGAATGTCATTGATGCTAATGAGATACTATTCAAAATAAAGAAATCATGGTACGTATAATACATTTTTTAACTCATTCCTTCGACTCCATATTATATATTGAATGTTTATTATTTCGGTTTTAGTTAAAGAGTGTTATAGAGCATCAGTTCTTACACTTGGATAAAATTAATGAAAACTTTTATAACATGAAAATAAGGAAGCCCAGTAAGTTTTAATTTTTTTGTAAATCATAAATATGCTGTTGAATGTGTTCATTATACTTTTTTTATCGGAATCAAATTCAATGTCATTGGTGCTAACGACAAAAATAAACAATGTAAACAATATTACACATTTTTTAATAGTCTTATTTCACTATGCTTTAAATGTCTTTTTAAAATATATTATAATATACTGTGTACTTTGCTCATAGTGGGTTGCAGAGTAATGGATTGAGAAATGCTCGAACCTGAGTGTAGTGCTATTGAACCCGACAGCTTGGTTATAAATACCCTTTTTTTCTCCTAATATAATATTAAAATATTTTTTTCTTAGTATAGTTTATTTACTTAAACCCTATATTACTGGATCGTTGTATAATAATAAAAATATTTGCTTTGCAATGATTATGTTTTACACTGTGTTATTAAAACTATCAGTATAGTTTGCGTTTAATATTCATACACTATACTCAAAGTTGTCTAATATGAAATTTTATAGCATACCTACAAGTTTTGAACAAATTTGAACAAATACACTATTCCTAATACCAATGTTCATTATTGTGCAATAATCATATATCATTTAGATCTATCTACATATCAATGCTTATCTCTGTTTAAATGAAATGTATTTATTTTTATCCATTTAATTATTGTTGATTGTACTACTACATATTGATTGATAATTAGAAATCAAACATGTTATATTATACATTTTTTAATTGTGCCATACTTTTTAAAGGTATACATTTTTATTGTGTTTTTAAATCATATTAAAATTTATTACTTTTATTCACTTCGATATGCTTATGGTTTATCACAGGAGAAGACACTTATAATATATTTATAATCATAAAAAGTTGTTTTATTCTATAATTGAAATATCAAGATCTATATGTATATTAATACTTTTTTTAGATTCTATTCCATCTGTTTAGAAATAAATGTGATACATTTAAACTTTAACTATTGTTGTGGAGACACATAATGTTCTATTCGATTATTTTCAAATATAATGTGGTTTGCCCTGTGCTATTTGATTGTTTTACTATTTTACATGGTTTTATATTTTTGACACATGTCAGTTGAGGGTATGGTACTGCAGTAATAATCATGAAACAAGTATATTAACTTTTTTACAATTACAAACAATTTTTGGTGCCCTTTAAATAAATTATACTATGTAGGTACCCTTAGCGATTACATTCAATATTTTGATTCCAATTTTCAACGGTTAAGTATTACAAATCACAATTCTTACTCATTGTGGACTACTTTCATGAATACAAAATCATAAAAATCCTTTTTTAATTCTATTTCATCTATTCAATAATTATTATTGCTCTCTGCTGTTTGATAGTTTTACTTTTTTACATGGTTTTATATGTTTAACACATGTAAATAGAGAGTATGGTACTGTGGTGCTAATAGTGAAACGATTAGGTAGGTATATTTACTTTTTTACGATTAAAAACATTTGTTGAAGCAATTCAAAAGAATTATAAAACAATGTAGTTACCCTTAACGATTACATTCAATATTTTGATTCCAATTTTCTACGGTAAGTATTACAAATTACAATTCTTACTCATTGTGAACTAAAAAAAGATTGTGCAAACAGTGACTGCTAGATAGCGGACGCTGTTGACGCCGAAGGCGTCTCAGTTTTACACCCGTACGTGTTATCAAAAGTTATAATTATCACACGATTCGTAACCGTGGTAGATTGTTGCAATTCTACATAAAAATGTTTTGAATTATTAATTGTAAATTATTAATTTATTAATTATTTTAAATTAAAGCGAATTACACCCTCAGCGAGGCACACAGAAGCTAGTCTATTATATAAAAAAATTTCTGAGCGTTCCCATTGGTCGACGGTTTTTTTTATTCCCCGTGAGCTTTTTACCTATTTCTTCGGTCCCATCCCGTTGCCTTTTTCCTCCTCTATCCATTACGGCCGTCCTTTGAATTTTCCGACGAGCCGTTTTCCCGATTCGACCGGATGAAAAACCCATATATATATCGTTCTAAGCACCTAGCCAATCGCGGCGATCGTTACCTGTTTCCCTCGCGCCTCCGTGACGTTTCGCCCCGCGTGACGTCACATATCCGCAGTCGTCCGCTTACCTTATCTACCTTTTCGCGTCCAACGAACCGTTTAAATGTCCCGATTTTCGCCAACATTTACAACTCGACCGTTAGGTAGGTAGGCATTAGGCGTTAGGCGATAGGATCTGTAGGTACCCGGTTCGAACCCTGCCCGTACGGTTCGACGTTTGTTGCGCAGTAATCGTTGATTTGTACTGCCACAGACGAACGATGCCATCTGACTTCTTTTTTTTTTTTTCGCTCCGAATTTTTTTTTTTTTTTCGTTAAAGTTTCAACTTTTTTTTTTTTTCGTTTATGCTTTAACAAATTTAAACGTGAATTCTATTTGTTTCCGTTAAATTAAAGCAATGAAGACCTGCTACGTTTTTAATTGTGCTTTTTAATTATTACGTTAACTTTGATAAGATTTATATTTACAAATGGCCGTATGTTTTTTTCATTATACTTTTCTTATTGGAATGGAATTCAACGTCATTGGTGCTAATGATACTATTCAGAATAAAATGGTGCGTATTACATTCAACTTCAACTAAGCTTTTATTGTGTCTTTAAACAACGTTAAATGATTGTTTTCATTCCTAATAGTACGTTCAAATGCAATGAATTATAAAATACTCAAACACGGGTACATTTTCAACCGTACGTATACATTTTCAACCGTAGTTGGACAATCTGATAGTATTCGTTAATATACAATACATAGGAAGGATTCAATGTGATTGAACGAAATAACACTTTTGAAAACATATATGGATTTCTAATCAGATAAAATGGTATGTATTTCATTTTTTTATTCGTATTATTATTCAACTACACTCCAAATGTGTTTTTAAAATATTTTAAATACATAATAAATTTTAATTGTTATAGGGAAAGAGCTTTGTTGACTGGAATTCTATAGTTAAATACGTATGGCTGTACCTAATGACTGTAACTTTCTGACATTTGTTGCGTAGTAATTGTTGTGCTGCCGCCGCCGAAATGTAAAGCCGCCGTCAATGTCTGATATATCGGAATCGATTTGCTTTTTTTTTTTCGTTTAAGTTTTAACTTTTTTTTTTTCGTTCTTTAAGTTTTAACTTATTAACAAATATATATGTGACTTCTATTTGTTTTCGTTATATAATTACTCACAGCTAAAAAGCAATGAAAACCTGGTATGTTTTTAATTGTGCTTTTAAATTATTACGTTAAATTTGATATGATTTATTTTTCCGAATAGCCGTATGTTTTAATTATACTTTTCTTATCGGAATGGAATTCAAAGTCATTGGTGCTAATGATACTATTCAAAATAAAATGGTACGTATTACATTCAACTTCAACATAGCTTAAATTGTGGCTTTAAACAACGATAAATGATTGTTTTCATACTTAATTTAGGTAAACGGGTAATCAAACATGGGTACCATAATCGGAGATTTGATTGATTATTTGATAATCTGATAGTATTTTTCGGTATACATTGTTGACTGGAAATTATTGTGAACGAAATGACACTTTTAAAAACATGTAAAGATGGTATGTATTACATTTTTAGATTGTATACTCGGAATGTGTTTTTATAATATTTTTAATACATTATTAATTTGAAATTGTTATATCAATAATTAAAGCAAGAGAGCTTTGTTGTGTACTATGCATATTATAATCTAATAATAATATATGCATATTACAGTTGACTGGAATGCTTTAATTCAATGTGAATGACTTTACGTAATGACTGTAATGATACTATTGAAGAGACCATTAGAAATAAAAATAAGAAAACATGGTATGTATTACATTTTCTATATGCATTGAATATGTTTTTAAAATATGATGTAGGAGATGAATCTTATAGTTTTAATCATTACACTTGGTGTTTCTTTTTAGATATAATAGACATAAGAAAACAAAATGAATTACATTTTTAATACTATTTTTCAATTACATGCTTTTAAGGTGGTAATAAATTATGTTAAATACATTTATTTTGATTTTTTTTTACCAAAAATTATAGGGAAGTTTTCAATATATTTTGTTGATTGTAAAGGATAAATTCAAATTATTGATAAAATGTTGCTGAAAAAACAAACACAATATAAGTAATATTGCTCACATAACACAGCTATTATTATCACTATTATGAGATAATGGAAACACTTACATTATACTGATGGAATAGTATTCATTGTCATTAGTGCTAATGAGATACTGTTCAAAATAAAGAAATTTTGGTACGAATTACACATTTTTAACTCATACCTTCGACTACATATTATCTATTGAATGTTTTTTTTTCAGTTTTAGTAAAAGAGTGTTATAGTGTATCAGTCCTTACACTTGGATAGCATTAAATGAAATCATTTATAACATGAAAATTAGGAAGCCCAGTAAGTTTTACTCTGTTTGTAAATCATAAATAAGCTGTTTTGTGTGTTCATCATTCTTTTTTCATTGGATAATGGAATGGAATTCAATGGCATTAGTGCTATTCAAAACAAACACAGATTTAAAATTAAGAAAACCAGCTATGTATTTTTATTTTAAAATATTATTAGTAGAGAGCTACTGGATGTTTTCAATGATTTTCGTTAAACAGATATAATATTATTTACTTATGTTCAAAACTTTTTATAATTTTATTGTTCACAATTAGTCTATTTTTTGACTATTATTTAACTGTGTCTTTAAATTATGTGTTACATAATTATAAATTTGTCTTCTAAATATATGTCAAATACAATTTGATATATTTTTCCAAATAATTTATGGTGAAGATAGCTGTTGTATGTTTTCATTACACTTTTTTTATTGGAATGGTAGCCAAATCAATGTCATTGGTGCAAATGACGAAAATCAAATAAAGTTAACAATATTACACATTATTTAATGCTCTTATTCCACTTTTCTTTAAATGTCTTTTTAAAATATATTAAACTATACTGTGTACTTTGCTCATAGTGGTTTGCAGAGTAATGAATTGAGAAATGCTCGAACATGAGTGTAGTAGTATTGTACCCAAGAGCTTGGTTATAAATACCCTTTTTTTCTCCTAATATAATATTAAAATATTATTGTCTGAGTTTAGATTATTTACTTAAACCCTATATTACTGGAACGTTGTATAATAATAATAATATTTGTTTTACAATGATTATGTTTTACACTGTGTTATTAAAACTATCAGTATAGTTTGCATTTTATATTCATACACTATACTCAAAGTTGTCTAATATGAAATTTTATAGCATTCCTACAAGTTTTGGACAAATTACATCAAATTCTAACACTATTCCTAATACCAATGTTCATTATTGTGCAATAATCATATATCATTTAGTATTCACTTACAACAAGATCTATCTACATATCAATGCTTATCTCTGTTATTTAAATGAAATGTATTTATTTTTATCCATTTAATTATTGTTGATTGTACTACATATTGATTGATAATTAGAAATCAAACATGTTATATATTGCATTTTTATTTTGTGTCATACTTTTTAAAGCTATACATTTTTAATGTGTTTTTAAATCATATTAAAATTTATTACTTTTATTCACTTCGATATGCTAATGGTTTATCACAGGAGAAGACACTTATAATATATTTATAATCATCAAGAGTTGTTTTATTCTATAATTGAAATATCAAGATCTATATGCATATTAATACTTTTTTTAGATTCTATTCCATCTGTTTAGAAATAAATGTGATAGATTTAAACTTTAACTATTGTTGTGGAGACACATAATGTTCTATTCGTTTATTTTCAAATATAATGTGGTTTGCCCTGTGCTATTTGATTGTTTTACTATTTTACATGGTTTTATATTTTTGACACATGTCAGTTGAGGGTATGGTACTGCAGTAATAATAATGAAACAAGTATATTAACTTTTTTACAATTAAAAACAATTTTTAGTGTTCTTTAAATAAATTATACTATGTAGGTACCCTTAGCGATTACATTCAATATTTTGATTCCAATTTTCAACGGTAAAGTATTACAAATTACAATTCTTACTCATTGTGGACTACTTTCATGAATACAAAATCCTAAAAATCCTTTTTTAATTCTATTCCGTATATTCAATACTTATTATTGCTCTCTGCTGTTTGATAGTTTTACTTTTTTACATGGTTTTATATGTTTAACACATGTTAATTGAGGGTATGGTACTGTGGTGCTAATAATGAAACGATTAGGTAGATATATTAACTTTTGTACGATTAAAAACATTTGTCGAAGCAATTCAAATGAATTATACAACAATGTAGTTACCCTTAACGATTACATTCAATATTTTGATTCCAATTTTCTACGGTAAGTATTACAAATTACAATTCTTACTCATTGTGAACTAAAAAAAGATTGTGCAAACAGTGACTGCTAGATAGCGGACGCTGTTGACGCCGAAGGCGTCTCAGTTTTACACCCGTACGTGTTATCAAAAGTTATAATTATCACACGATTCGTAACCGTGGTAGATTGTTGCAATTCTACATAAAAATGTTTTGAATTATTAATTGTAAATTATTAATTTATTAATTATTTTAAATTAAAGCGAATTACACCCTCAGCGAGGCACACAGAAGCTAGTCTATTATATAAAAAAATTTCTGAGCGTTCCCATTGGTCGACGGTTTTTTTTATTCCGCCGGAGCTTTTTCCCTTTTTCTTCGGTCCCGTCCCGTTGCCTTTTTCCTCCTCTATCCATTTCGGCCGTCCTTTGAATTTTCCGACGAGCCGTTTTCCCGATTCGACCGGATGAAAAATCCATATATATATCTAATTAAGGTCCGTCCAATCGCGGCGATCGTTACCTGTTTCCCTCGCGCCTCCGTGACGTTTCGCGCCCTCGTGACGTCACTATTCCGCGGTCGTCCGCTTACCTTATCTACCTTTTCGCGTCCGCCGCACCGTTTAAATGTCCCGATTTTCGCCATGATTTTCAACTCGACCGCTAGGTAGGTAGGCATTAGGCGTTAGGCGATAGGATCTGTAGGTACCCGGTTCGAACCCTGCCCGTACTGTTCGACGTTTGTTGCGCAGTAATCGTTGATTTGTACAGCCGCCGACGAACCATGCCATCGGGAAAATCTGATTTCTTTTTTTTTTTTTTTCGCTCCGAATTTTTTTTTTTTTTTCGTTAAAGTTTCAACTTTTTTTTTTTTTCGTTTATGTTTTAACAAATTTAAACGTGAATTCTATAAAAGCAATGAAGACCTGCTACGTTTTTAATTGTGCTTTTTAATTATTACGTTAACTTTGATACGATTTATTTTTACAAATGGTCGTATGTTTTTTTCATTATACTTTTCTTATTGGAATGGAATTCAACGTCATTGGTGCTAATGATACTGTTCAGAATAAAATGGTGCGTATTACATTCAACTTCAACTTAGCTGGCTTTAAACAACGATAATCGATTGTTTTCATACTTAATTTAGGATAACGGGTAATCAAACATGGGTGACATAATCGGAGATTTGATTGATTAGACGCCATCGGGTACGATTTGTTTTTGTTTTTTTCGTTAAAGTTTCAACTTTTTTTTTATTCGTTTAACTTTTAACAAATTTATATGTGATTTCTAATTGTTTTCGTTATATAATCACACCAAATTACATTAAAGCTACATTAAAAACAATGAAAACCTGGCATGTGCCTTTTAATTATTATGTTTCCAAATAAATTTAGTTTAGCTGTGTTTTCATTATAATTTTTTTATCGGAATTGAATGGAATTGAATGTCATTGGTGCTTATGATACTATTCAAAATAAAATGGTACGTATTACATTTTTTCAACTTATTCTAAGCTTTAACTGTGGCTTTAAACAATGTTAAATTATTGTTTTACAGTAGGTTAAAGGGTAATCAAACATGGATACCATAATCGGAGATTTGATTGATTATTTGATAATAATACTTGATTATTATTAATTTTTTTCAAATGTAGGTGGAGAATCTGAAAGTATTTGTCGGTATACTTTGTTGACTGGAAAGGAATGTGAACGAAAAAACAACTTTTAAAAAAAAGGAAGAGATGGTATGTATTACATTTTTAGATTGTATTATTATTCAACTACACTCTAAATGTGATTTTAAAATATTTTAAATACATTATTAATTTGGAAATATTCTATCAAAAATTATAGGAAGAGAGCTTTGTTGTGTACTATGCATATTATAATCTAATAATAATATATGCATATTACAGTTGACTGGAATGCTATAATTCAATGCCAATGACTGCACCTTATGACTGTAATGATACTATTGAAGAGACTCACAGATATAAAAATAAGAAAACATGGTATGTATTACATTTTCTAAATGCATTGAATGTGTTTTTAAAATATGATGTAGGAGAAGAGTCTTATAGTTTTAATCTTTACACTTGGTGTTACTTTTCTGATATTATAGAATTATTATGAAAACAGAATTGAATTACTTTTTTAATACTATTTTTCAATTATTTGCTTTAAATATGGTAATAAAATATGTTAAATACATTTATTTTGATTTTTTTATATTTTATATATTTATATTATAGAGAGCTATAGGAAGTTTTCAATATATTTTGGTTGACTGCAAAGGAAAAATTCAAATTATTGACAAAATGTTGCTGAAAACACAAACGCAACATAGGTAATATTGTTCACATATCACAGCTATTATTATCACTATTATGATGTATTGGAAATGCTTATTAATTTTAATAAATATGTTATTCATAGGTATATATGTGATTTCGATTTGTTTTCCCTAAGAATAATATAAGGAGACAGCTAATCGGATGTTTTCTGATATGATATTATGAAAAACTCGCACAGCTATAAAACAATGAAAACCACGTATGTAAATAATTGTGTCTTTAAATTATGATAATTACATACATTGGATTTCATATATTTTTCCAAATAATATAGGGAGATAGCTGTTGTATGTTTTCGTTATACTTTTGGAATGGAATGACATTGATGCTAATGAGATACTATTCAAAATAAAGAAATCATGGTACGTATTACACATTTTTTAACTCATTCCTTCGACTACATATTATAAATTGAATGTTCATTATTTCGGTTTTAGTTAAAGAGTGTTATAGAGCATCAGTCCTTACACTTGGATAAAATTAAATGAAAACTTTTATAACATGAAAATGAGGAAGCCCAGTAAGTTTTAATTTTTTTGTAAATCATAAATATGATGTTGTATGTGTTCATTATACTTTTTTTATTGGAATCAAATTCCAATTTGGTGCTAATAACAAAAATAAAATAAAGTTAACAATATTACACATTTTTTAATGCTCTAATTCCACTATGCTTTAAATGTCTTTTTAAAATATATTAAAATATACTGTGTACTTTGCTCATAGTGGGTTGCAGAGTAATGGATTGAGAAATGCTCGAACATGATTGTAGTACTATTGTACCCAAGAGCTTGGTTATTAATACACTTCTATTCTCTTAATATAATATTATAATATTATTGTCTTAGTATAGTTTATTTAATTAAACCCTATCTTACTGGATTCATTGTTGTGCAATAAAATGTATCATTAAGTATTCGCTTTCAACAAGATCTATCTACATATTAATGGTTATTTCTGTTATATTTAAATGTATTTTTTTTTTACCCTTTAATTATTGTTGGTTCTACTACATATTGATTGATGATTAGAAATCAAACATGTTATATTGCATATTCAAATTGTGATATTCGCATTGTACCTTAACATTAAATTATGTTTAAATATTTCATTTTTTCATTGTGCAATACTTTTTAAAGCTATACATGTTTAATGCGTTTTTAAATTATATTAAAATGTATTATTTATATTCCCTTCGATATGCAATTGGTTTATTACAGGAGAAGACACTTATAATATTTTGATAATCATATAGAGATTTTTATTCTAAAGTTGAAATATCATGATCTATATGCATATTAATACTTTATGTGTTTTCAAACCATATTAAAATTTATTATTTATTCCATTCTATATGCTATTGGTTTGTTACAGGAAAAGAAACTAATAATATATAACTTTAATGTATAGCTGTAAGGTGTTTTCATTATATTTTGTGGACTGGAAAGGAATTATTCAATGCTATTTATGGTAAAGATGCAATAAATTACATATTACACATATAAAAATAAGAAAACATGGTATGTATTACATTTTTTAATTTTTTCATTCAACTAAGCTTTAACATAAGTAGGTTTACTGATTCACCAAAATTGCTTGGTTATTAATACATTTATTGATTTATTTTTTTCAACTGTAGGAATCTTATAGGGTTTGTCAATATTTTTAGTTTACTGCAAAAGAACAATTCAATGTGATTCACTTTAATGATAATATATTAAGATTTAAAAAGAAGACATGGTGAGTATTACATTTTTTAACTTATATAATATATGGAATTTTTGTTTTTTCGGTTTTATTAGAAGAGTATTATGGTGTATATGTCCTCGCACTTGGATAAAATTAAATGAAAACAAAAAAGCCCAGTAAGTTTAATATTTTGTTGTATGTTTTACAATGACTATGTTGTACACTGTGTCATTAATAGGTATAGTGTGTTTTTATTCATACACTATACTCAATGTTGTTTAATATGAATTTTTATAGCATACAAGTTTAAAACAATTAATATATTGAAAAATGTTTGTATAGTGCTGTATATATAATAAATTGTGACGTTTGTTTGCATGTACGTCGCGAGTGTTGGCTAAACTGTCGAGTTATGCGAGTGTTGGCTACACCGTCGAACGACGCCATCCGGTCCGTTAGATATTGTGGGTTTTCCCCTTGCACGTAGCCGTCTGCGCCGTAGACAAAAGATTTGTCTGTGCTTCGATGAACGTCGTAGCACTTGGATGTACTTCCGCTTTTACTGCGCTGTCATTTGATTGTACTCTGTTACATTTCGAATGCTTTATTGCTGTGCCGTCAATTGGAACTTTTCAGTTTAGATTGTCGGTTTTTTTTTTTTTTTTTTTGTGTCTAATTCTAATTTTTTTTTCCAGATTTTTTTTTTTCTTTAGTTTCAGATTTTTTTTTGTGATGGCACCCACGTGTATCATGTGTGGACCTGTCCGCCGCGTGGGCATTTCCCTTCATCATTTCCCGAAGACGGACCAAACGGTTCGGAACGAATGGTTAGATTTTGTCTCCCGTCACGGCATTGATCGGAACCAAGTACTCGCGTCGTCGAAACTGTGTTCGAGACATTTCGATCGTGACGACTTCACGCTTACGGCCGTTCGACGTTTTCTCCGCCGTGACGCAGTACCGAGAAATGCCGTTTTGCCCGACGCACCAGTAGCAGCGGTCCACGTGGTCCCGCACGCCGTTGTCGAAGGTAATTTTATTTTACAGGACAATGTTGGCGGCGAAGATCGACAGGCGTTCGTCGACGTTCCGGTGGACATGGACATCAGTCAAAATTACGTTGAAGTCGACGTAGTGGGTGATGATGATGTCAACATCGATGTTGAAGGTTCCCTTCAGTACAACGCCTTAGCCGACGGAGGGCAGGCGATGGTCGACGGCCCAGTGGACATGGACTATGTTGTCGTCGACGTAGCGGTCGAAGAGATCGAAGACGTTGTTGGTGATATCGACCTTGGGATCGTCGAGGTGGAAGAGGTAGCGGTGAACGACGTTGACCTGGTCGACGACCGGAACGACGAAGACTTGATGGCCAACATCGTAGTCGTCGAAGAACTGATCGCCGCCCGAGTTGGCGCACACGCACCCGACCGCTTGCACATCGGACCGATGGATCGCGTTTGTCCTCACTGCTACGCGAGAAATTTCGTAAGCGAGCATTTTATTTGTTGTAGGGACGGTAAGGTTTTGTTGACAGGTGACAGAGTGTTGGGAGAGGTTCCGCTTGCGTTGCGAAGACTGCTCAGCGAAGACGGCTCGGAGAACAGGCATTTTCAGAGCGAGGTCCGTCAGTACAACAATGCCATGGCGTTCGCGTCTCTGATCACGCAAGATTTCCAGGCACCACCGGGACGAGGACCCAGAACATTCGTCATGCACGGCCAAACGTATCACCTGATCAGTGACGCGGCCGCCGGACCGGACGTCATCCCACGGTTCTGTCAACTGTACTTCGTGGACACGCGGTTGGCGACCGAGAGCCGCATTCGAAACCCCGTCAACTCCGCGTGTAGACCGGATCTTTTGGACAGATTGGACATCATGTTGAGAGAGATCAACCCGTACGCCCGAATGTTCATGCACATGACGGAGATGTGGAACAGAGAACAGATTTTGGCTGCGGCGGAAAATCCGACGAGACCGCCTCGGACTGTGAGTATGCATTTCGTACGCGATTCCAGAGACCCGGGACGCCGCAACCAGCCGGCCGTGCGTGAGATCGCCGCAGTGTTTGTCGGTAACGACGGCGACCCTCCGGAAAACGTGGACTTCGTTGTTTACGATAGGAATCCGAATCCCAACGTCAACCACCGACGAATGCCTTCCACGAGCCGTCATACGGACCCTTTGCTGTACCCGCTATTCTTTCCCCATGGCGAAAGCGGATGGGCCACACACATGCCGCACGAAGGACCGCGTCGCACCCGCGTCAATCAAAACGTTTCACTGAAGGAGTATTCGTGTTATCGTTTGGCCGTTCGTTATGACGGCCTCAACGAGCCGAACGCTCGGTTTAGTGCCATTCACAACGGTCGATTTTTGTTGCAACAATACGTGTGCGACCATTATGTCAGAGTCGAGGCGAGCCGGTTGAGATATTTGCGAAACAACCAGGACCAGTTGCGCTCCGAATCCTTCCAGGGCCTGATGGATCATCTCGCTGTACAGGACGTTCCGCGGGATCAGCAACATGCCATTGGCCGTCGCGTCATACTGCCCTCTTCTTTCGCAGGCAGTCCGCGTTGCATGCAACAAAATTATCAAGACGCCATGGCGATTGTGCGAAAATTTGGTAAACCCGATTTGTTCATTACTTTCACATGTAACCCTAGGTGGCCTGAGATAGTGGAGAATCTACCTCCGAGAGTGGCATCTTCTGACAGACCGGATTTGGTGTCCAGGGTGTTCAACCTGAAACTCCAGGATCTCATGCGTGACATAACCGAGCGTCACATATTCGGCAGGGTCGAAGCTTTTGTATACGTGGTCGAGTTCCAAAAGAGGGGATTGCCGCACGCGCACATTTTATTGATTTTACATGAAATGTACAAGCCGAAGGACGCTGAAGATGTAGATCAACTGATTCGAGCCGAGATACCCGACCCGGACACCGAGAGAGAACTGTACGACATAGTGGTGACCAATATGATGCACGGGCCTTGCGGGATTCAAAACCCAACGTGCGCCTGCATGGTAGACGGGAAATGTCAGAAAGAGTTTCCCAAACCTTTCAACGACGAAACGCAGTTCAGGAGTGCCGGAGGTTATCCTGCCTACAGACGAAGAGACAACGGCCGCGCAGCTATGGTGCGGGACAGAGAGCTGTTTAACGATTCCGTAGTGCCGTACAATCCATATTTGCTACTCAAATACAACGCCCATATCAACGTGGAAGTGTGTTCGACCGTTAAAAGCGTCATGTACCTGTACAAGTACGTCTACAAAGGTCACGATGTGGCCACGGTTCGGGTTTGCGCAAACGATGAAATTCAGAGGTTCATCGACACTAGATACGTGAGCGCGCCGGAAGCGATCTGGAGACTCTTCTCTTTCCATTTGCAGAACAGGAGCCACGTCATCGTTCGACTGGCTGTACACTTGGAGGGTAGGCATAACGTTTTTTTCAGGGCCGGTGAGCTTATGCAACAGGTCGAAAGAGCGAGACACCGAGACACCACCCTTACCGCTTACTTCCGCCTGAACGCTACGGATCCAGAGGCTCGACAATACCTGTACCACGAAGTGCCCAATCACTATTGCTGGAACGCTTCTACATGCTGCTGGACTAGAAGAAAGGGAAACACTGGAGACCGAGTCATTGGTCGAATGTATTCCGTAAGTCCTTTAGACCGCGATCGTTTTTTCCTTCGTTTGTTACTCGTGCATAGGCGGGGCTGTGTTTCGTTCGCCGACGTGAAGACTGTTGACGGCGTGCTTCATCTCACCTACGAAGCGGCCGCGCTGGCACTGGGGTTGCTCGAAGACGATACGGCGTGGAATCGCTGTCTGGCAGAGGCCTGCCAACACGACACTCCGCGACAGGTTCGGGCCCTCTTCACAATCATCTGCGTCTACTGTTTGCCGACCAACCCATTGGATTTGTACAACGGCGTCGAGGAACACCTGATGTCGGATTTCTCGCGCAACCGGCCGGAAGGCGCTGCCAGGGCGGCGTGTCTCAACGCCTTGAACCAATTATTCGGAACCCACGGTAAGTCGCTCGCCGATTTTGGTTTGCCTGTTCCAGACGTGATAGAAGAACCACGAGAGATGATGTACGACGCTATTGATGAAGCGGAGCGGGGCGATGCGTTACTCCAGCAACTCAACGTCGATCAGAGGGCTGTGTACGATCGCGTCATGGCCGCGGTGTTGGACCCCCGTCCGAGCGCCAAGGTGTTCTTCGTCAACGGTCCAGGTGGGACTGGAAAGACAATGCTGTACTCGTGCCTTATGTCCGTGTTGCGCGGCCGAAACAGGAATGTCTTGGCAGTGGCGTTCACCGGGATCGCGGCCGCTCTTTTGAACGGCGGAAGGACCGTTCACTCCACCTTCGGTTTGCCATTCGGAGTGCTCACGCACGAGTCCACTTCCACCATCAGATTGCAGTCCCGCATGGCGCACAGGATTCGCGACGCTGCGCTCATCGTCTGGGACGAGGCACCCATGTCCCCGGGTTTCCAACTGACGGTTGTCGATCGGCTTCTGAAGGACATCATGCAGTCGAATCTTCCTTTTGGAGGTAAACCTTTTCTTTTAGGTGGTGATTTCAGGCAGATTCTTCCAGTCGTCTCCCATGGGACGAGAAGTGACATCGTCGGCGCGTGCATCAAATCCAACGAGTTGTGGCCCGTCATGCAACAGTTCTCCCTCACCCGGAACATGCGAGCGGACGGCGACAGAGAGTTTGCAGCGTGGCTTCTCCTATTAGGCAACGGTAATGTGGACAGGTACGGCGACGACGAGAACGCGATACAAGTGCCCCGCAGATTCCTGTGTCAAATTCCATTGGCCGACTTCGTGTTCCCTCAAATGATGAACTTGGCCAACATCAACGACTTTGCGAACAAGGTCATCTTATGCCCTACCAACGAGGGTTGTCGTCAGATGAACGAAGGCATTCTCCGCAATCGTCTCGAGGGTGAAGTCAGGCATTACATCAGCACGGACACCGTAGAGTGCGACGACCCCGAGGACGCCGCAGACTTCCCGATAGAGTTCATTCATTCGCTAAACCCCACGGGACTCCCTCTTCACGACCTGGCTCTCAAGGTGGGCGCTGTCGTCATGCTGCTCAGAAACCTGGACGCCAAAAGAGGACTTTGCAACGGTACGAGGATGGTAATTGTCGAGCTTCGACGTTTGAATTTCAGAGCTAGGCTGCTCAACGCTACCGAGCACGACGATGACATCATAATTCCCAGGATTCCGCTGACCACTACCGAAGCTGACGGCTTACCCTTCAAGTTGCGGCGAATGCAGTTCCCAGTTCGATTGGCTTTTTCGGTGACCATCAACAAGTCTCAAGGCCAGACATTCGACCGCGTTGGAATATACCTGCCTTCTCCCGTGTTCAGCCACGGACAGTTGTATGTGGCGTTCTCCAGGGTGAGAAACGCTGAATCCGTCAAAGTTTATATACCGACCGATGCCAATGGAGTTACGAAGAATGTGGTGTACCGTGAGATTCTGTAAATATTTTTTGTTATGTTTGTTATGTTATATTTATTTTTATATGTATTTCTCTTCTGTAAACTTTTGCTTATATTCTCTGATTATGAGAAACTTCTGTGTTCTGTCTTTCATAAATTGTTTATATTGTTGTACATTATCTTCATGTATTCTTTTATGTATTATATTTTTATATGTATTTCTCTTCTGTAAACTTTACTTATATTCTCTGATTATGAGAAACTTCTGTGTTCTGTCTTTCATAAATTATTTATATTGTTGTACATTATCTTCATATATTCTTTTATGTATTATATTTTTATATGTATTTCTCTTCTGTGTTCTGTCTTTCATAAATTATTTATATTGTTGTACATTATCTTCATGTATTCTTTTATGTATTATATTTTTATATGTATTTCTCTTCTGTAAACTTTACTTATATTCTCTGATTATGAGAAACTTCCACATTCTTTCATAAAATATTTATATTGTTATTATACGTTGTCTTCATGTATTCTTTTATGGATTACTTATGTATTATATTTTTATTTGTACCTTAACATTAAATTATGTTTAAATATTATACACTTTTTGATTGTGCCAAACTTTTAAAAAGCAATACATTTTTAAATCATATTAAAATGTTTTACTTTTATTCCCTTCAATATGCTATTGGTTTATTACAGCAGAAGACTCTTATAATAATTTTATAATCATAAGGAGATATTTTATTCTATAATTGAAATATCAAGATCTATATGTATATTAATACTCTTTTTAATTCTATTCCATCTATTCAATCATTATTATTGCCCTCTGCTGTTTGATTGTTTTACTTTTTTACATGGTTATATATGTTTGACACATGTCAATTGAGAATATGGTACTGTAGTACTAATAATGAAACGATTAGGTTGATATATAAACTTTTTTACAATAAAATACAATTGTTAGTGCTCTTTAAATAAATTATACAATGTAGGTACCCTTAACGGTTATATTCAATATTTTGATTCCAATTTTCAACGGTAAAGTATTACAAATTACAATTCTTACTCATTGTGGACTACTTTGATAAATACAAAATCCTAAAAAAAAAAATTGTGCAAAAAGTGACTGCTAGATAGCGAACGCTGTTGACGCCGAAGGCGTCTCAGTTTTCCACCCGTACGTGTTATCAAAAGTAGTAATTATCACACGATTCGTAACCGTGGTATATTGTAATTCTGCATAAAAATGTTTTGACTTTTTAATAAGTAATTATTATTAATTAATTAATATTTCTATTAATAATAATTAAGCGAATTACACCCGCAGCGAGGCACACAGAAGCTAGTCTATTATATAAAAAAATTTCTGAGCGTTCTCATTGGTGGACGGTTTTTTTTATTCCCCGGGAGCTTTTTCCCTTTTTCTTCGGTCCCATCCCGTTGCCTTTTTCCTCCTCTATCCATTACGGCCGTCCTTTGAATTTTCCGACGAGCCGTTTTCCCGATTCGACCGGATGAAAAACCCATATATATATCGTTCTAAGCACCTAGCCAATCGCGGCGATCGGTACCTGTTTCCCTCGCTCCTCCGTGACGTTTCGCCCCGCGTGACGTCACTATTCCGCGGTCGTCCGCTTACCTTATCTACCTTTTCGCGTCCGCCACACCGTTTAAGTGTCCCGATTTTCGCCATGATTTTCAACTCGACCGTTAGGTAGGTAGGCATTAGGCGTTAGGCGATAGGATCTGTAGGTACCCGGTTCGAACCCTGCCCGTACGGTTCGACGTTTGTTGCACTGCCGCCGTTGAATTGTACAGCCGCCGACCAACGATGCCATCGGGATCATTCGAATTTCTTTTTTTTTTTTTTTTCGTTAAAGTCAACTTTTTTTTTTTTCGTCTAAGTTTTAACAAATTTTTATGTGATTTCTATTTGTTTTCGTTATATAAAAGCAATGAAGACCTGGTACGTTTTTAATTGTGCTTTAAAATTATTACGTTAACTTTGATAAGATTTATATTTACAAATGGCCGTATGTTTTCATTATACTTTTCTTATTGGAATGGAATTCAAAGTCATTGGTGCTAATGATACTGTTCAAAATAAAATGGTACGTAATACATTCAACTTTAACTAAGCTTTTATTGTGTCTTTAAACAACGTTAAATGATTGTTTTCATACTTAATTTAGGTAAACGGGTAATCAAACATGGGTACCATAATCGGAGATTTGATTGATTAGACGCCATCGGGTAGATTTGTTTTTTTTTTTTTCCGTTAAAGTTTCAACTTTTTTTTTATTCGTTTAAGTTTTAACAAATTTATATGTGATTTCTAATTGTTTTTGTTATATAATCACACCAAATTACATTAAAGCTACATTAAAAACAATGAAAACCTGGCATGTGCCTTATAATTATTATGTTTCCAAATAAATTTAGTTTAGCTGTGTTTTCGTTATACTTTTTTTATCGGAATTGAATGGAATTCAATGTCATTGGTGCTTATGATACTATTCAAAATAAAATGGTACGTATTACATTTTTTCAACTTATTCTAAGCTTTAACTGTGGCTTTAAACAATGTTAAATTATTGTTTTCATTGCTAACAGTAGGTTAAAGGGTAATCAAACATGGATACCATAATCGGAGATTTGATTGATTATTTGATAATAATACTTGATTATTATTAATTTCTTTCAAATGTAGGTGGAGAATCTGAAAGTATTTGTCGGTATACTTTGTTGACTGGAAAGGAATGTGAACGAAATGACACTTTTAAAAACATGTAGATATGGTATGTATTACATTTTTAGATTGTATTATTATTCAACTACACTCTAAATGTGTTATTAAAATATTTTAAATACATTATTAATTTGGAATTATTCTATCAAAAATTATAGGAAGAGAGCTTTGTTGTGTACTATGCATATTATAATCTAATAATAATATATGCTTAATATGCTATAATTCAATGCCAATGACTGCACTTTATGACTGTAATGATACTATTGAAGAGACCCTCAGATATAAAAATATGAAAACATGGTATGTATTACATTTTCTAAATGCGTTGAATGTGTTTTTATAATATGATGTAGGAGAAGAATCTTATAGTTTTAATCTTAACACTTGGTGTTACTTTTTGATAATATAGAAATATGAAAACAGAATTGAATTACATTTTTAATACTATTTTTCAATTATTTGCTTTAAATATGGTAATAAAATATGTTAAATACATTTAATTTAATTTTTTATATTTTATATATTTATATTATAGAGAGCTATAGGAAGTTTTCAATATATTTTGTTGACTGCAAAGGAAAAATTCAAATTATTGACAAAATGTTGCTGAAACACACAAACACAACATAGGTAATATTGTTCACATATCACAGCTATTATTATCACTATTATGATGTATTGGAAATGCTTATTAATTTTAATAAATATGTTATTCATAGGTATATATGTGATTTCGATTTGTTTTCCCTAAAAGTAATATAAGGAGACAGCTAATCGGATGTTTTCTGATATGATATTATGAAAAACTCGCACAGCTAAAAAACAATGAAAACCACGTATGTAAATAATTGTGTCTTTAAATTATGTTGATTACTCACATTGGATTTCATATATTTTTCCAAATAATATAGGGAGATAGCTGTTGTATGTTTTCGTTATACTTTTGGAATGGAATGACATTGATGCTAATGAGATACTATTCAAAATAAAGAAATCATGGTACGTATTACACATTTTTTAACTCATTCCTTCGACTACATATTATAAATTGAATGTTCATTATTTCGGTTTTAGTTAAAGAGTGTTATAGAGCATCAGTCCTTACACTTGGATAAAATTAAATGAAAACTTTTATAACATGAAAATGAGGAAGCCCAGTAAGTTTTAATTTTTTTGTAAATCATAAATATGATGTTGTATGTGTTCATTATACTTTTTTTATTGGAATCAAATTCCAATTTGGTGCTAATAACAAAAATAAAATAAAGTTAACAATATTACACATTTTTTAATGCTCTAATTCCACTATGCTTTAAATGTCTTTTTAAAATATATTAAAATATACTGTGTACTTTGCTCATAGTGGGTTGCAGAGTAATGGATTGAGAAATGCTCGAACATGATTGTAGTACTATTGTACCCAAGAGCTTGGTTATTAATACACTTCTATTCTCTTAATATAATATTATAATATTATTGTCTTAGTATAGTTTATTTAATTAAACCCTATCTTACTGGATTCATTGTTGTGCAATAAAATGTATCATTAAGTATTCGCTTTCAACAAGATCTATCTACATATTAATGGTTATTTCTGTTATATTTAAATGTATTTTTTTTTTACCCTTTAATTATTGTTGGTTCTACTACATATTGATTGATGATTAGAAATCAAACATGTTATATTGCATATTCAAATTGTGATATTCGCATTGTACCTTAACATTAAATTATGTTTAAATATTTCATTTTTTCATTGTGCAATACTTTTTAAAGCTATACATGTTTAATGCGTTTTTAAATTATATTAAAATGTATTATTTATATTCCCTTCGATATGCAATTGGTTTATTACAGGAGAAGACACTTATAATATTTTGATAATCATATAGAGATTTTTATTCTAAAGTTGAAATATCATGATCTATATGCATATTAATACTTTATGTGTTTTCAAACCATATTAAAATTTTTTATTTATTCCATTCTATATGCTATTGGTTTGTCACAGGAAAAGAAACTAATAATATATAACTTTAATGTATAGCTGTAAGGTGTTTTCATTATATTTTGTGGACTGGAAAGGAATTATTCAATGCTATTTATGGTAAAGATGCAATAAATTACATATTACACATATACAAAATAAGAAAACATGGTATGTATTACATTTTTTAATTTTTTCATTCAACTAAGCTTTAACATAAGTAGGTTTACTGATTCACCAAAATTGCTTGGTTATTAATACATTTATTGATTTATTTTTTTCAACTGTAGGAATCTTATAGCGTTTGTCAATATTTTTAGTTTACTGCACAAGAACAATTCAATGTGATTCACTTTAATGATAATATATTAAGATATAAAAAGAAGACATGGCGAGTATTACATTTTTTAACTTATATAATATATTGAATTTGTGTTTTTTCGGTTTTAGTAAAAGAGTATTATGGTGTATCTGTCCTCACACTTGGATAAAATTAAATGAAAACAAAAAAGCCCAGTAAGTTTAATATTTTGTTGTATGTTTTACAATGACTATGTTGTACACTGTGTCATTAATATGTATAGTGTGTTTTTATTCATACACTATACTCAATGTTGTTTAATATGAATTTTTATAACATACAAGTTTCAAACAATTAATATATTGAAAAATGTTTGTATAGTGCTGTATATATATTAAATTGTGACGTTTGTTTGCATGTACGTCGCGAGTGTTGGCTAAACTGTCGAATTATGCGAGTGTTGGCTACACCGTCGAACGACGCCATCCGGTCCGTTAGGAATTGTGGGTTTTCCCGTTGCACGTAGCCGTCTGTGGCATAGACAAAAGATTTGTCTGTGCTTCGATGAACGTCGTAGCACTTGGATGTACTTCCGCTTTTATTGCGCTGTCATTTGATTGTATTCTATTACATTTCGAATGCTTTATTGCTGTGCCGTCAATTGGAACTTTTCAGTTTAGATTGTCGGTTTTTTTTTTTTTTGTGTCGAATTCTAATTTTTTTTCTTTAGTTTCAAATTTTTTTTTGTGATGGCACCCACGTGTGTCGTATGTGGACCTGTCCGCCGCGTTGGCATTTCCCTTCATAAATTCCCGACGATGAACCAAGCGATTCGGAACGAATGGTTAGATTTTGTCTCGCGCTACGGAATCGATCGAAACCAAGTATTCGTGACGTCAAAACTGTGTTCGAGACATTTTGATCGTGACGACTTCGTGTTTACGGCCGTTCGACGTGTTCTCCACCGCGACGCAGTACCGAGAAATGCCGTTTTACCCGATGCACCAGTAGCAGCGGTCCACGTGGTCCCGCACGCCGTTGTCGAAGGTAATCTTCTATTACAGGACAATGTTGGCGGCGAAGATCGACAGACGTTCGTCGACGTTCCGGTGGACATGGACATCGGTCAAAACTACGTTGTAGTCGACGTAGCGGGTGATGATGACGTCGACATCGATGTTGACGGTTCCCTTCAGAACAACGCCTTAGCCGACGGAGGGCAGGCGATGGTCGACGGCCCAGTGGACATGGACATCGGTCAGAACTATGATGTCGTCGACGTAGCGGTCGAAGAAATCGTAGACGTTGTTAATGATATCGACCTTGGGATCGTCGAGGTGGAAGAGGAAACGGTGAACGACGTTGACCTGGTCGACGACCGGAACGACGAAGATTTGATGGCCAACATCGTAGTCGTCGAAGAGCTGATCGCCGCCCGAGTTGGCGCACAAGCACCCGACCGCTTACACATCGGACCGATGGATCGCGTTTGTCCTCACTGCTACGCGAGAAATTTCGTAAGTGAACATTTTATTTGTTGTAGGGACGGTAAGGTTTTGTTGACAGGTGACAGAGTGTTGGGAGAGGTTCCGCTTGCGTTGCGGAGACTGCTCAGCGAAGACGGCTCGGAGAACAGGCATTTTCAGAGCGAGGTCCGTCAGTACAACAATGCCATGGCGTTCGCGTCTCTGATCACGCAAGACTTCCAGGCACCACCGGGACGAGGACCCAGAACATTCGTCATGCACGGCCAAACGTATCACCTGATCAGTGACGCGGCCGCCGGACCGGACGTCATCCCACGGTTCTGTCAACTGTACTTCGTGGACACGCGGTTGGCGACCGAGAGCCGCATTCGAAACCCCGTCAACTCCGCGTGTAGACCGGATCTTTTGGACAGATTGGACATCATGTTGAGAGAGATCAACCCGTACGCCCGAATGTTCATGCACATGACGGAGATGTGGAACAGAGAACAGATTTTGGCTGCGGCGGAAAATCCGACGAGACCGCCTCGGACTGTGAGTATGCATTTCGTACGCGATTCCAGAGACCCGGGACGCCGCAACCAGCCGGCCGTGCGTGAGATCGCCGCAGTGTTTGTCGGTAACGACGGCGACCCTCCGGAAAACGTGGACTTCGTTGTTTACGATAGGAATCCGAATCCCAACGTCAACCACCGACGAATGCCTTCCACGAGCCGTCATACGGACCCTTTGCTGTACCCGCTATTCTTTCCCCATGGCGAAAGCGGATGGGCCACACACATGCCGCACGAAGGACCGCGTCGCACCCGCGTCAATCAAAACGTTTCACTGAAGGAGTATTCGTGTTATCGTTTGGCCGTTCGTTATGACGGCCTCAACGAGCCGAACGCTCGGTTTAGTGCCATTCACAACGGTCGATTTTTGTTGCAACAATACGTGTGCGACCATTATGTCAGAGTCGAGGCGAGCCGGTTGAGATATTTGCGAAACAACCAGGACCAGTTGCGCTCCGAATCCTTCCAGGGCCTGATGGATCATCTCGCTGTACAGGACGTTCCGCGGGATCAGCAACATGCCATTGGCCGTCGCGTCATACTGCCCTCTTCTTTCGCAGGCAGTCCGCGTTGCATGCAACAAAATTATCAAGACGCCATGGCGATTGTGCGAAAATTTGGTAAACCCGATTTGTTCATTACTTTCACATGTAACCCTAGGTGGCCTGAGATAGTGGAGAATCTACCTCCGAGAGTGGCATCTTCTGACAGACCGGATTTGGTGTCCAGGGTGTTCAACCTGAAACTCCAGGATCTCATGCGTGACATAACCGAGCGTCACATATTCGGCAGGGTCGAAGCTTTTGTATACGTGGTCGAGTTCCAAAAGAGGGGATTGCCGCACGCGCACATTTTATTGATTTTACATGAAATGTACAAGCCGAAGGACGCTGAAGATGTAGATCAACTGATTCGAGCCGAGATACCCGACCCGGACACCGAGAGAGAACTGTACGACATAGTGGTGACCAATATGATGCACGGGCCTTGCGGGATTCAAAACCCAACGTGCGCCTGCATGGTAGACGGGAAATGTCAGAAAGAGTTTCCCAAACCTTTCAACGACGAAACGCAGTTCAGGAGTGCCGGAGGTTATCCTGCCTACAGACGAAGAGACAACGGCCGCGCAGCTATGGTGCGGGACAGAGAGCTGTTTAACGATTCCGTAGTGCCGTACAATCCATATTTGCTACTCAAATACAACGCCCATATCAACGTGGAAGTGTGTTCGACCGTTAAAAGCGTCATGTACCTGTACAAGTACGTCTACAAAGGTCACGATGTGGCCACGGTTCGGGTTTGCGCAAACGATGAAATTCAGAGGTTCATCGACACTAGATACGTGAGCGCGCCGGAAGCGATCTGGAGACTCTTCTCTTTCCATTTGCAGAACAGGAGCCACGTCATCGTTCGACTGGCTGTACACTTGGAGGGTAGGCATAACGTTTTTTTCAGGGCCGGTGAGCTTATGCAACAGGTCGAAAGAGCGAGACACCGAGACACCACCCTTACCGCTTACTTCCGCCTGAACGCTACGGATCCAGAGGCTCGACAATACCTGTACCACGAAGTGCCCAATCACTATTGCTGGAACGCTTCTACATGCTGCTGGACTAGAAGAAAGGGAAACACTGGAGACCGAGTCATTGGTCGAATGTATTCCGTAAGTCCTTTAGACCGCGATCGTTTTTTCCTTCGTTTGTTACTCGTGCATAGGCGGAGCTGTGTTTCGTTCGCCGACGTGAAGACTGTTGACGGCGTGCTTCATCTCACCTACGAAGCGGCCGCGATGGCACTGGGGTTGCTCGAAGACGATACGGCGTGGAGTCGCTGTCTGGCAGAGGCCTGCCAACACGACACTCCGCGACAGGTTCGGGCCCTTTTCACAATCATCTGCGTTTACTGTTTGCCGACCAACCCATTGGATTTGTACAACGGCGTCGAGGAACACCTGATGTCGGATTTCTCGCGCAACCGGCCGGAAGACGCTGCCAGGGCGGCGTGTCTCAACGCCTTGAACCAATTATTCGGAACCCACGGTAAGTCGCTCGCCGATTTTGGGTTGCCTGTTCCAGACGTGATAGAAGAACCACGAGAGATGATATACGACGCTATTGATGAAGCGGAGCGGGGCGATGCGTTACTCCAGCAACTCAACGTCGAGCAGAGGGCTGTGTACGATCGCGTCATGGCCGCGGTGTTGGACCCCCGTCCGAGCGCCAAGGTGTTCTTCGTCAACGGTCCAGGTGGGACTGGAAAGACGATGCTGTACTCGTGCCTTATGTCCGTGTTGCGCGGCCGAAACAGGAATGTCTTGGCAGTGGCGTTCACCGGGATCGCGGCCGCTCTTTTGGACGGCGGAAGGACCGTTCACTCCACCTTCGGTTTGCCATTCGGAGTGCTCACGCACGAGTCCACTTCCACCATCAGATTGCAGTCCCGCATGGCGCACAGGATTCGCGACGCTGCGCTCATCGTCTGGGACGAGGCACCCATGTCACCGGGTTTCCAACTGACGGTTGTCGATCGGCTTCTGAAGGACATCATGCAGTCGAATCTTCCTTTTGGCGGTAAACCTTTTCTGTTAGGTGGTGATTTCAGGCAGATTCTTCCAGTCGTCTCCCATGGGACGAGAAGTGACATCGTCGGCGCGTGCATCAAATCCAACGAGCTGTGGCCCGTCATGCAACAGTTCTCCCTCACCCGGAACATGCGAGCGGACGGCGACAGAGAGTTTGCAGCGTGGCTTCTCCTATTGGGCAACGGTAATGTTGACAGGTACGGCGACGACGAGAACGCGATACAAGTGCCCCGCAGATTCCTGTGCCAAATTCCATTGGCCGACTTCGTGTTCCCTCAAATGATGAACTTGGCCAACATCAACGACTTCGCGAACAAGGTTATCTTATGCCCTACCAATGAGGGTTGTCGTCAGATGAACGAAGGCATTCTCCGCAATCGTCTCGAGGGTGAAGTCAGGCATTACATCAGCACGGACACCGTAGAGTGCGACGACCCCGAGGACGCCGCAGACTTCCCGATAGAGTTCATTCATTCGCTAAACCCCACGGGACTCCCTCTTCACGACCTGGCTCTCAAGGTGGGCGCTGTCGTCATGCTGCTCAGAAACCTGGACGCCAAAAGAGGACTTTGCAACGGTACGAGGATGGTAATTGTCGAGCTTCGACGTTTGAATTTCAGAGCTAGGCTGCTCAACGCTACCGAGCACGACGACGACATCATAATTCCCAGGATTCCGCTGACCACTACCGAAGCTGACGGCTTACCCTTCAAGTTGCGGCGAATGCAGTTCCCAGTTCGATTGGCTTTTTCGGTGACCATCAACAAGTCTCAAGGACAGACATTCGACCGCGTTGGAATATACCTGCCTTCTCCTGTGTTCAGCCACGGACAGTTGTATGTGGCGTTCTCCAGGGTGAGAAACGCTGAATCCGTCAAAGTTTATATACCGACCGATGCCAATGGAGTTACGAAGAATGTGGTGTACCGTGAAATTCTCTAAATATTTTTTGTTATGTTTATAAAACCTATATTTTGATATGTATTTTTCTTCTGTAAACCTTTGTTTATATTCTCTGATAATGAGAAACTTCTGCGTTCTGTCTTTCATAAATTATTTATACATTTTCTTCGTATATTCTTTAACTTAAGAGTTCATCATTGCTTTGATTATGATAACTTCCTTCTGCACTCTGTCTTTCATGGATTACTTATATTTTATGTTTCTATATGTATTTCTCTTTTGTTATCTTTTGCCTATATGATTACGAGAATCTTTCTCGCTCTGTCTTTTCATTTATGAATTATTTATATTTTTATGTATAACCTCAACATAATTTTATTTAGCTTTTAAGTACCTATATTCTCTGATACGAGAAACTTCCATATTCATAAAATATTTATATTGTTTTATACATTGTCTTCATGTATTCTTTTATGGATTATTTATGTATTATATTTTTACATGTATTTCTCTTCCGTAAACTTTATACATTTTTTAATTGTGCCATACTTTTAAAAGCAATACATTTTTTAAATAATATTAAAATTTATTACTTTTATTCCCTTCAATATGCTATTTAAATGTATTTTTTTTTTTTACTTTTTAATTATTGTTGGTTTGTACTACATATTGATTGATAATTAGAAATCAAACATGTTATGTATTGCATTTTTAAATTGTAATATTCGCTTTGTACCTTGATATTAAATTTTGTTTAAATATAATCCATTTTTTTAATTGTGCCATACTTTTAAAAGCAATACATTTTTAATGTGTTTTTAAATAATATTAAGATATATTACTTTTATTCCCTTCAATATGCTATTTAAATGTATTTTTTTTTTTTTTTTACCCTTTAATTATTGTTGGTTTGTACTACATATTGTTTGATAATTAGAAATCAAACATCTTATGTATTGCATTTTTAAATTGTGATATTCGTTTTGTACCTTAACATTACATTTTGTTTAAATATAATATATTTTTTAATTGTGCCATGTTTTTAAAATCAATACATTTTTAAAGTATTTTTAAATTATATTAAAATGTATTACTTTTGTTCCCTTCAATATGCTTTTTAAATGTATTTTTTTTTTACCCTTTAATTATTGTTGGTTTGTACTACATATTGTTTGATAATTAGAAATCAAACATCTTATGTATTGCATTTTTAAATTGTGATATTCGTTTTGTACCTTAACATTACATTTTGTTTAAATATAATATATTTTTTAATTGTGCCATGTTTTTAAAATCAATACATTTTTAAAGTATTTTTAAATTATATTAAAATGTATTACTTTTGTTCCCTTCAATATGCTTTTTAAATGTATTTTTTTTTTACCCTTTAATTATTGTTGGTTTGTACTACATATTGTTTGATAATTAGAAATCAAACATCTTATGTATTGCATTTTTAAATTGTGATATTCGTTTTGTACCTTAACATTACATTTTGTTTAAATATAATATATTTTTTAATTGTGCCATGTTTTTAAAATCAATACATTTTTAAAGTATTTTTAAATTATATTAAAATGTTTTACTTTTGTTCCCTTCAATATTTTATTGGTTTATTACAGGAGAAGATACTTATAATATTTTATTCTATTGTTTTTCAACAATATCAAGATATGCTTATATATGCATATTAATAATATTTTTAATTCTATTCCATCTATTCAATAATTATTACATGGTTTTATATGTTTAACACATGTATATTGAGGGTATGGTACTGTAGGGCTAATTATGAAACGATTAGATAGGTATATTAACTTTTTTACGATTAAAAACATTTGTTGAAGCAATTCAAATGAATTATGCAACAATGTAGTTACCCATAACGATTACATTCAATATTTTGATTCCAATTTTCAACGGTAAAGTATTACAAATTACAATTCTTACTCATTGTGGACTACTTTGATAAATACAAAATCCTAAAAAAAAAAATTGTGCAAAAAGTGACTGCTAGATAGCGAACGCTGTTGACGCCGAAGGCGTCTCAGTTTTCCACCCGTACGTGTTATCAAAAGTAGTAATTATCACACGATTCGTAACCGTGGTATATTGTAATTCTGCATAAAAATGTTTTGACTTTTTAATAAGTAATTATTATTAATTAATTAATATTTCTATTAATAATAATTAAGCGAATTACACCCGCAGCGAGGCACACAGAAGCTAGTCTCTATTATATAAAAAAATAACTCGCGCTCCCATTGGTCGACGGTTTTTTTTATTCCCCGAGAGCTTTTTACCTTTTTCATCGGTCGCTTCCCGTTGCCTTTTACCTCCTCTTTCCATTTCGGCCGTCCTTTGAATTTTCCGACGAGCCGTTTTCCCGATTCGACCGGATGAAAAACCCATATATATATCGTTCTAAGCACCTAGCCAATCGCGGCGATCGGTACCTGTTTCCCTCGCTCCTCCGTGACGTTTCGCCCCGCGTGACGTCACTTATCCGCGGTCGTCCGCTTACCTTATCTACCTTTTCGCGTCCACCGAACCGTTTAAATGTCCCGATTTTCGCCAAGATTTACAACTCGACCGTTAGGTAGGTAGGCATTAGGCGTTAAGCGATAGGATCTGTAGGTACCCGGTTCGAACCCTGCCCGTACGGTTCGACGTTTGTTGCGTAGCCATTGTTGTTGTACTGCCGCCGTTGAATTGCACAGCCGCCGACCAACGATGCCATCGGGATCATTCGAATTTCTTTTTTTTTTTTTTTCGTTAAAGTCAACTTTTTTTTTTTTCGTCTAAGTTTTAACAAATTTTTATGTGATTTCTATTTGTTTTCGTTATATAAAAGCAATGAAGACCTGGTACGTTTTTAATTGTGCTTTAAAATTATTACGTTAACTTTGATATGATTTATATTTACAAATGGCCGTATGTTTTCATTATACTTTTCTTATTGGAATGGAATTCAAATTCATTGGTGCTAATGATACTGTTCAAAATCAAATGGTACGTATTACATTCAACTTCAACTATGCTTTTATTGTGTCTTTAAACAACGTTAAATGATTGTTTTCATTCCTAATAGTACGTTCAAAGGTAATGAATTATAAAATACTCAAACACGGGTACATTTTCAACCGTAGGTGGACAATCTGATAGTATTCGTCAATATACAATACATAGGAAGGATTCAATGTGATTGAACGAAATAACAGTTTTGAAAACATATATGGATTTCTAATCAGATAAAATGGTATGTATTTCATTTTTTTATTCGTATTATTATTCAACTATACTCTAAATGTGTTTTTAAAATATTTTAAATACATAATAAATTTTGATTGTTATAGGGAAAGAGCTTTGTTGACTGGAATTCTATATTTAAATGCGTATGATTGTACCTAATGACTGTAACTTTCTGACATTTGTTGCGTAGTAATTGTTGTGCTGCCGCCGCCGAAATGTATAGCCTCCGTCAATGTCTGATATATCGGAATCGATTTGTTTTTTTTTTCGTTTAAGTTTTTACTTTTTTTTGCGTTCTTTAAGTTTTAACTTATTAACAAATATATATGTGACTTCTATTTGTTTTCGTTATATAATTACACACAGCTAAAAAGCACTGAAAACCTGGTATGTTTTTAATTGTGCTTTTAAATTATTACGTTAAATTTGATATAATTTATTTTTCCAAATAGCCGTATGTTTTCATTATACTTTTCTTATTGGGATGGAATTCAAAGTCATTGGTGCTAATGATACTGTTCAAAATAAAATGGTACGTATTACATTCAACTTCAACTTAGCTTAAATTGTGGCTTTTAACAACGATAAATGATTGTTTTCATACTTTATTTAGGTTAGCGGGTAATCAAACCTTGGTGACATAATCGGAGATATTATTTGATTGATTATTTGATAATAATACTTGATTTTTTTCAACTGTAAGTTGAGAATCTGATAGTATTTGTCGGTATACATTGTTGACTGGAAAGGATTGTGAACGAAATGACACTTTTAAAAACATGTAGAGATGGTATGTATTACATTTTAAGATTGTATTATTATTCAACTATACTCGGAATGTGTTTTTATAATATTTTAAATACATCATTAATTTGGAATTGTTTTATCAAAAGTTATAGCGAGAGAGCTTTGTTGTGTACTATGCATATTATAATCTAATAATAATATATGCATATTACAGTTGACTGGAATGCTATAATTCAATGCGAATGACTGTACCTAATGATTGTAATGCTACTATTAAAGAGACCCACAGATATAATTATAAGAAAACATGGTATGTAATACATTTTCTAAATGCGTTGAATGTGTTTTTAAAATATTTAAGAATCTTATAGTTTTAATCTTTACACTTGGTGTTACTTTTTTGATATTATAAAAATATTAAAACAGAATTGAATTAAATTTTTAATACTATTTTTCAATTATATGCTGTTAAATACATTTCTATTGATTTTTTTTACCAAAAACTATAGAGAGCTATTGGAAGTTTTCAGTTTATTTTGTTGACTACAAAGGAAAAATTCAAATTATTGACAAAATGTTGCTAAAAAAACAAACACAACATAGGTAATATTGTTCTCATAATACAGCTATTACAGCTATTACCAAAAAATAAAGTGAGGAGATGGCTAATCGGATGTTTTCATTGTACAATTTCTGATATGATATGATAAAAAACGCACACAGTTTTAAAACAATGAAAAACAGGTAAGTCTTTAAATTATGTTAATTACACACATTCAATTTGATATACTTTTCCAAATATTATAGGAAGATAGCTGTTGTATGTTTTCATTATACTTTTGGAATGGAATGTCATTGATGCTAATGAGATACTATAAGTCTTACTTATACTAATATAAGTTTTTTAAGCATATAAGTTTAGAACAACACATATATCAGTCTTCTTTCTTTGAACTGACTACTGTAAATAGTCTGCATTAGATAATTTTTTAACTTTCATCATTCCATCTGTCATAAATGAGCCATTATGAGTCATTTATGAATAAATTGTATTTAACATATTTCTAATAAAAGAGTCCCTTCATTATGCTATAGGATTGTTACAGAAATAGACTCAAAAAATGTTTATATTTATGCTTTACTGAATTGGAACTGAAAAATTCTTACACTATTACTACTAACACCAATGTTCATTATTGTGCAATAAACATTTATCATTAAGTATTCGCTTATTACAAGATCTATCTACATATCAATGCTTAATTCTTTATAAATGTTATTTAAATGAAATGTATTTATTTTTTCTCATTTAATTATTGTTGATTGAACTAAATATTATTAATATATAACTAATTATTAGAAATCAAACATGTTATAAATGTTTTAAATTGTGATATTAGCATTAAATTATGTTTAATTATTACTTTTTTTTTAAATGAGCCATTTTTTTAAAAGCTATACATTTTCGATGTGTTTTTAAATCATATTAAAATGTATAACTTTTTTTCCCTTCGATATGGTATTGGTTTATTTCAGGGGAATACACTTATAATATTAGTTAGTTATATTAACTTTTTTACGATTAAAAACATTTGTTGAAGCAATTCAAATAAATTACACAACAATGTAGGTACCCTTAACGATTGCATTCAATATTTTGATTCTAATTTTCTACAGTCAAAATTACTATTTACAATTCTTACTCATTGTGGACTTCTTTGATGAATATATATAATAAAATCCTAAAAAAAATTGTGCAAGCAGTGACTGCTAGATAGCGAACGCTGTTGACGCCGAAGGCGTCTCAGTTTTCCACGCGTACGTGTTATCAAAAGTAATAATTATCACAGGATTCATAACCGTGGTATATTGTAATTCTGCATAAAAATGTTTTGAGTTATAAATTATTTATAAGTAATTATTAATTAATATTAATATAATAATTAAGCGAATTACACCCTCAGCGAGGCACACAGAAGCTAGTCTATTATATAAAAAAATTTCTGAGCGTTCTCATTGGTGGACGGTTTTTTTTATTCCCCGGGAGCTTTTTCCCTTTTTCTTCGGTCCCATCCCGTTGCCTTTTTCCTCCTCTATCCATTACGGCCGTCCTTTGAATTTTCCGACGAGCCGTTTTCCCGATTCGACCGGATGAAAAACCCATATATATATCGTTCTAAGCACCTAGCCAATCGCGGCGATCGGTACCTGTTTCCCTCGCTCCTCCGTGACGTTTCGCCCCGCGTGACGTCACTATTCCGCGGTCGTCCGCTTACCTTATCTACCTTTTCGCGTCCGCCACACCGTTTAAGTGTCCCGATTTTCGCCATGATTTTCAACTCGACCGTTAGGTAGGTAGGCATTAGGCGTTAGGCGATAGGATCTGTAGGTACCCGGTTCGAACCCTGCCCGTACGGTTCGACGTTTGTTGCACTGCCGCCGTTGAATTGTACAGCCGCCGACCAACGATGCCATCGGGATCATTCGAATTTCTTTTTTTTTTTTTTTTCGTTAAAGTCAACTTTTTTTTTTTTCGTCTAAGTTTTAACAAATTTTTATGTGATTTCTATTTGTTTTCGTTATATAAAAGCAATGAAGACCTGGTACGTTTTTAATTGTGCTTTAAAATTATTACGTTAACTTTGATAAGATTTATATTTACAAATGGCCGTATGTTTTCATTATACTTTTCTTATTGGAATGGAATTCAAAGTCATTGGTGCTAATGATACTGTTCAAAATAAAATGGTACGTAATACATTCAACTTTAACTAAGCTTTTATTGTGTCTTTAAACAACGTTAAATGATTGTTTTCATACTTAATTTAGGTAAACGGGTAATCAAACATGGGTACCATAATCGGAGATTTGATTGATTAGACGCCATCGGGTAGATTTGTTTTTTTTTTTTTCCGTTAAAGTTTCAACTTTTTTTTTATTCGTTTAAGTTTTAACAAATTTATATGTGATTTCTAATTGTTTTTGTTATATAATCACACCAAATTACATTAAAGCTACATTAAAAACAATGAAAACCTGGCATGTGCCTTATAATTATTATGTTTCCAAATAAATTTAGTTTAGCTGTGTTTTCGTTATACTTTTTTTATCGGAATTGAATGGAATTCAATGTCATTGGTGCTTATGATACTATTCAAAATAAAATGGTACGTATTACATTTTTTCAACTTATTCTAAGCTTTAACTGTGGCTTTAAACAATGTTAAATTATTGTTTTCATTGCTAACAGTAGGTTAAAGGGTAATCAAACATGGATACCATAATCGGAGATTTGATTGATTATTTGATAATAATACTTGATTATTATTAATTTCTTTCAAATGTAGGTGGAGAATCTGAAAGTATTTGTCGGTATACTTTGTTGACTGGAAAGGAATGTGAACGAAATGACACTTTTAAAAACATGTAGATATGGTATGTATTACATTTTTAGATTGTATTATTATTCAACTACACTCTAAATGTGTTATTAAAATATTTTAAATACATTATTAATTTGGAATTATTCTATCAAAAATTATAGGAAGAGAGCTTTGTTGTGTACTATGCATATTATAATCTAATAATAATATATGCTTAATATGCTATAATTCAATGCCAATGACTGCACTTTATGACTGTAATGATACTATTGAAGAGACCCTCAGATATAAAAATATGAAAACATGGTATGTATTACATTTTCTAAATGCGTTGAATGTGTTTTTATAATATGATGTAGGAGAAGAATCTTATAGTTTTAATCTTAACACTTGGTGTTACTTTTTGATAATATAGAAATATGAAAACAGAATTGAATTACATTTTTAATACTATTTTTCAATTATTTGCTTTAAATATGGTAATAAAATATGTTAAATACATTTAATTTAATTTTTTATATTTTATATATTTATATTATAGAGAGCTATAGGAAGTTTTCAATATATTTTGTTGACTGCAAAGGAAAAATTCAAATTATTGACAAAATGTTGCTGAAACACACAAACACAACATAGGTAATATTGTTCACATATCACAGCTATTATTATCACTATTATGATGTATTGGAAATGCTTATTAATTTTAATAAATATGTTATTCATAGGTATATATGTGATTTCGATTTGTTTTCCCTAAAAGTAATATAAGGAGACAGCTAATCGGATGTTTTCTGATATGATATTATGAAAAACTCGCACAGCTAAAAAACAATGAAAACCACGTATGTAAATAATTGTGTCTTTAAATTATGTTGATTACTCACATTGGATTTCATATATTTTTCCAAATAATATAGGGAGATAGCTGTTGTATGTTTTCGTTATACTTTTGGAATGGAATGACATTGATGCTAATGAGATACTATTCAAAATAAAGAAATCATGGTACGTATTACACATTTTTTAACTCATTCCTTCGACTACATATTATAAATTGAATGTTCATTATTTCGGTTTTAGTTAAAGAGTGTTATAGAGCATCAGTCCTTACACTTGGATAAAATTAAATGAAAACTTTTATAACATGAAAATGAGGAAGCCCAGTAAGTTTTAATTTTTTTGTAAATCATAAATATGATGTTGTATGTGTTCATTATACTTTTTTTATTGGAATCAAATTCCAATTTGGTGCTAATAACAAAAATAAAATAAAGTTAACAATATTACACATTTTTTAATGCTCTAATTCCACTATGCTTTAAATGTCTTTTTAAAATATATTAAAATATACTGTGTACTTTGCTCATAGTGGGTTGCAGAGTAATGGATTGAGAAATGCTCGAACATGATTGTAGTACTATTGTACCCAAGAGCTTGGTTATTAATACACTTCTATTCTCTTAATATAATATTATAATATTATTGTCTTAGTATAGTTTATTTAATTAAACCCTATCTTACTGGATTCATTGTTGTGCAATAAAATGTATCATTAAGTATTCGCTTTCAACAAGATCTATCTACATATTAATGGTTATTTCTGTTATATTTAAATGTATTTTTTTTTTACCCTTTAATTATTGTTGGTTCTACTACATATTGATTGATGATTAGAAATCAAACATGTTATATTGCATATTCAAATTGTGATATTCGCATTGTACCTTAACATTAAATTATGTTTAAATATTTCATTTTTTCATTGTGCAATACTTTTTAAAGCTATACATGTTTAATGCGTTTTTAAATTATATTAAAATGTATTATTTATATTCCCTTCGATATGCAATTGGTTTATTACAGGAGAAGACACTTATAATATTTTGATAATCATATAGAGATTTTTATTCTAAAGTTGAAATATCATGATCTATATGCATATTAATACTTTATGTGTTTTCAAACCATATTAAAATTTTTTATTTATTCCATTCTATATGCTATTGGTTTGTCACAGGAAAAGAAACTAATAATATATAACTTTAATGTATAGCTGTAAGGTGTTTTCATTATATTTTGTGGACTGGAAAGGAATTATTCAATGCTATTTATGGTAAAGATGCAATAAATTACATATTACACATATACAAAATAAGAAAACATGGTATGTATTACATTTTTTAATTTTTTCATTCAACTAAGCTTTAACATAAGTAGGTTTACTGATTCACCAAAATTGCTTGGTTATTAATACATTTATTGATTTATTTTTTTCAACTGTAGGAATCTTATAGCGTTTGTCAATATTTTTAGTTTACTGCACAAGAACAATTCAATGTGATTCACTTTAATGATAATATATTAAGATATAAAAAGAAGACATGGCGAGTATTACATTTTTTAACTTATATAATATATTGAATTTGTGTTTTTTCGGTTTTAGTAAAAGAGTATTATGGTGTATCTGTCCTCACACTTGGATAAAATTAAATGAAAACAAAAAAGCCCAGTAAGTTTAATATTTTGTTGTATGTTTTACAATGACTATGTTGTACACTGTGTCATTAATATGTATAGTGTGTTTTTATTCATACACTATACTCAATGTTGTTTAATATGAATTTTTATAACATACAAGTTTCAAACAATTAATATATTGAAAAATGTTTGTATAGTGCTGTATATATATTAAATTGTGACGTTTGTTTGCATGTACGTCGCGAGTGTTGGCTAAACTGTCGAATTATGCGAGTGTTGGCTACACCGTCGAACGACGCCATCCGGTCCGTTAGGAATTGTGGGTTTTCCCGTTGCACGTAGCCGTCTGTGGCATAGACAAAAGATTTGTCTGTGCTTCGATGAACGTCGTAGCACTTGGATGTACTTCCGCTTTTATTGCGCTGTCATTTGATTGTATTCTATTACATTTCGAATGCTTTATTGCTGTGCCGTCAATTGGAACTTTTCAGTTTAGATTGTCGGTTTTTTTTTTTTTTGTGTCGAATTCTAATTTTTTTTCTTTAGTTTCAAATTTTTTTTTGTGATGGCACCCACGTGTGTCGTATGTGGACCTGTCCGCCGCGTTGGCATTTCCCTTCATAAATTCCCGACGATGAACCAAGCGATTCGGAACGAATGGTTAGATTTTGTCTCGCGCTACGGAATCGATCGAAACCAAGTATTCGTGACGTCAAAACTGTGTTCGAGACATTTTGATCGTGACGACTTCGTGTTTACGGCCGTTCGACGTGTTCTCCACCGCGACGCAGTACCGAGAAATGCCGTTTTACCCGATGCACCAGTAGCAGCGGTCCACGTGGTCCCGCACGCCGTTGTCGAAGGTAATCTTCTATTACAGGACAATGTTGGCGGCGAAGATCGACAGACGTTCGTCGACGTTCCGGTGGACATGGACATCGGTCAAAACTACGTTGTAGTCGACGTAGCGGGTGATGATGACGTCGACATCGATGTTGACGGTTCCCTTCAGAACAACGCCTTAGCCGACGGAGGGCAGGCGATGGTCGACGGCCCAGTGGACATGGACATCGGTCAGAACTATGATGTCGTCGACGTAGCGGTCGAAGAAATCGTAGACGTTGTTAATGATATCGACCTTGGGATCGTCGAGGTGGAAGAGGAAACGGTGAACGACGTTGACCTGGTCGACGACCGGAACGACGAAGATTTGATGGCCAACATCGTAGTCGTCGAAGAGCTGATCGCCGCCCGAGTTGGCGCACAAGCACCCGACCGCTTACACATCGGACCGATGGATCGCGTTTGTCCTCACTGCTACGCGAGAAATTTCGTAAGTGAACATTTTATTTGTTGTAGGGACGGTAAGGTTTTGTTGACAGGTGACAGAGTGTTGGGAGAGGTTCCGCTTGCGTTGCGGAGACTGCTCAGCGAAGACGGCTCGGAGAACAGGCATTTTCAGAGCGAGGTCCGTCAGTACAACAATGCCATGGCGTTCGCGTCTCTGATCACGCAAGACTTCCAGGCACCACCGGGACGAGGACCCAGAACATTCGTCATGCACGGCCAAACGTATCACCTGATCAGTGACGCGGCCGCCGGACCGGACGTCATCCCACGGTTCTGTCAACTGTACTTCGTGGACACGCGGTTGGCGACCGAGAGCCGCATTCGAAACCCCGTCAACTCCGCGTGTAGACCGGATCTTTTGGACAGATTGGACATCATGTTGAGAGAGATCAACCCGTACGCCCGAATGTTCATGCACATGACGGAGATGTGGAACAGAGAACAGATTTTGGCTGCGGCGGAAAATCCGACGAGACCGCCTCGGACTGTGAGTATGCATTTCGTACGCGATTCCAGAGACCCGGGACGCCGCAACCAGCCGGCCGTGCGTGAGATCGCCGCAGTGTTTGTCGGTAACGACGGCGACCCTCCGGAAAACGTGGACTTCGTTGTTTACGATAGGAATCCGAATCCCAACGTCAACCACCGACGAATGCCTTCCACGAGCCGTCATACGGACCCTTTGCTGTACCCGCTATTCTTTCCCCATGGCGAAAGCGGATGGGCCACACACATGCCGCACGAAGGACCGCGTCGCACCCGCGTCAATCAAAACGTTTCACTGAAGGAGTATTCGTGTTATCGTTTGGCCGTTCGTTATGACGGCCTCAACGAGCCGAACGCTCGGTTTAGTGCCATTCACAACGGTCGATTTTTGTTGCAACAATACGTGTGCGACCATTATGTCAGAGTCGAGGCGAGCCGGTTGAGATATTTGCGAAACAACCAGGACCAGTTGCGCTCCGAATCCTTCCAGGGCCTGATGGATCATCTCGCTGTACAGGACGTTCCGCGGGATCAGCAACATGCCATTGGCCGTCGCGTCATACTGCCCTCTTCTTTCGCAGGCAGTCCGCGTTGCATGCAACAAAATTATCAAGACGCCATGGCGATTGTGCGAAAATTTGGTAAACCCGATTTGTTCATTACTTTCACATGTAACCCTAGGTGGCCTGAGATAGTGGAGAATCTACCTCCGAGAGTGGCATCTTCTGACAGACCGGATTTGGTGTCCAGGGTGTTCAACCTGAAACTCCAGGATCTCATGCGTGACATAACCGAGCGTCACATATTCGGCAGGGTCGAAGCTTTTGTATACGTGGTCGAGTTCCAAAAGAGGGGATTGCCGCACGCGCACATTTTATTGATTTTACATGAAATGTACAAGCCGAAGGACGCTGAAGATGTAGATCAACTGATTCGAGCCGAGATACCCGACCCGGACACCGAGAGAGAACTGTACGACATAGTGGTGACCAATATGATGCACGGGCCTTGCGGGATTCAAAACCCAACGTGCGCCTGCATGGTAGACGGGAAATGTCAGAAAGAGTTTCCCAAACCTTTCAACGACGAAACGCAGTTCAGGAGTGCCGGAGGTTATCCTGCCTACAGACGAAGAGACAACGGCCGCGCAGCTATGGTGCGGGACAGAGAGCTGTTTAACGATTCCGTAGTGCCGTACAATCCATATTTGCTACTCAAATACAACGCCCATATCAACGTGGAAGTGTGTTCGACCGTTAAAAGCGTCATGTACCTGTACAAGTACGTCTACAAAGGTCACGATGTGGCCACGGTTCGGGTTTGCGCAAACGATGAAATTCAGAGGTTCATCGACACTAGATACGTGAGCGCGCCGGAAGCGATCTGGAGACTCTTCTCTTTCCATTTGCAGAACAGGAGCCACGTCATCGTTCGACTGGCTGTACACTTGGAGGGTAGGCATAACGTTTTTTTCAGGGCCGGTGAGCTTATGCAACAGGTCGAAAGAGCGAGACACCGAGACACCACCCTTACCGCTTACTTCCGCCTGAACGCTACGGATCCAGAGGCTCGACAATACCTGTACCACGAAGTGCCCAATCACTATTGCTGGAACGCTTCTACATGCTGCTGGACTAGAAGAAAGGGAAACACTGGAGACCGAGTCATTGGTCGAATGTATTCCGTAAGTCCTTTAGACCGCGATCGTTTTTTCCTTCGTTTGTTACTCGTGCATAGGCGGGGCTGTGTTTCGTTCGCCGACGTGAAGACTGTTGACGGCGTGCTTCATCTCACCTACGAAGCGGCCGCGCTGGCACTGGGGTTGCTCGAAGACGATACGGCGTGGAATCGCTGTCTGGCAGAGGCCTGCCAACACGACACTCCGCGACAGGTTCGGGCCCTCTTCACAATCATCTGCGTCTACTGTTTGCCGACCAACCCATTGGATTTGTACAACGGCGTCGAGGAACACCTGATGTCGGATTTCTCGCGCAACCGGCCGGAAGGCGCTGCCAGGGCGGCGTGTCTCAACGCCTTGAACCAATTATTCGGAACCCACGGTAAGTCGCTCGCCGATTTTGGTTTGCCTGTTCCAGACGTGATAGAAGAACCACGAGAGATGATGTACGACGCTATTGATGAAGCGGAGCGGGGCGATGCGTTACTCCAGCAACTCAACGTCGATCAGAGGGCTGTGTACGATCGCGTCATGGCCGCGGTGTTGGACCCCCGTCCGAGCGCCAAGGTGTTCTTCGTCAACGGTCCAGGTGGGACTGGAAAGACAATGCTGTACTCGTGCCTTATGTCCGTGTTGCGCGGCCGAAACAGGAATGTCTTGGCAGTGGCGTTCACCGGGATCGCGGCCGCTCTTTTGAACGGCGGAAGGACCGTTCACTCCACCTTCGGTTTGCCATTCGGAGTGCTCACGCACGAGTCCACTTCCACCATCAGATTGCAGTCCCGCATGGCGCACAGGATTCGCGACGCTGCGCTCATCGTCTGGGACGAGGCACCCATGTCCCCGGGTTTCCAACTGACGGTTGTCGATCGGCTTCTGAAGGACATCATGCAGTCGAATCTTCCTTTTGGAGGTAAACCTTTTCTTTTAGGTGGTGATTTCAGGCAGATTCTTCCAGTCGTCTCCCATGGGACGAGAAGTGACATCGTCGGCGCGTGCATCAAATCCAACGAGTTGTGGCCCGTCATGCAACAGTTCTCCCTCACCCGGAACATGCGAGCGGACGGCGACAGAGAGTTTGCAGCGTGGCTTCTCCTATTAGGCAACGGTAATGTGGACAGGTACGGCGACGACGAGAACGCGATACAAGTGCCCCGCAGATTCCTGTGTCAAATTCCATTGGCCGACTTCGTGTTCCCTCAAATGATGAACTTGGCCAACATCAACGACTTTGCGAACAAGGTCATCTTATGCCCTACCAACGAGGGTTGTCGTCAGATGAACGAAGGCATTCTCCGCAATCGTCTCGAGGGTGAAGTCAGGCATTACATCAGCACGGACACCGTAGAGTGCGACGACCCCGAGGACGCCGCAGACTTCCCGATAGAGTTCATTCATTCGCTAAACCCCACGGGACTCCCTCTTCACGACCTGGCTCTCAAGGTGGGTGCTGTCGTCATGCTGCTCAGAAACCTGGACGCCAAAAGAGGACTTTGCAACGGTACGAGGATGGTAATTGTCGAGCTTCGACGTTTGAATTTCAGAGCTAGGCTGCTCAACGCTACCGAGCACGACGACGACATCATAATTCCCAGGATTCCGCTGACCACTACCGAAGCTGACGGCTTACCCTTCAAGTTGCGGCGAATGCAGTTCCCAGTTCGATTGGCTTTTTCGGTGACCATCAACAAGTCTCAAGGACAGACATTCGACCGCGTTGGAATATACCTGCCTTCTCCTGTGTTCAGCCACGGACAGTTGTATGTGGCGTTCTCCAGGGTGAGAAACGCTGAATCCGTCAAAGTTTATATACCGACCGATGCCAATGGAGTTACGAAGAATGTGGTGTACCGTGAGATTCTGTAAATATTTTTTGTTATGTTTGTTATGTTATATTTATTTTTATATGTATTTCTCTTCTGTAAACTTTTGCTTATATTCTCTGATTATGAGAAACTTCTGTGTTCTGTCTTTCATAAATTATTTATATTGTTGTACATTATCTTCATGTATTCTTTTATGTATTATATTTTTATATGTATTTCTCTTCTGTAAACTTTACTTATATTCTCTGATTATGAGAAACTTCTGTGTTCTGTCTTTCATAAATTATTTATATTGTTGTACATTATCTTCATATATTCTTTTATGTATTATATTTTTATATGTATTTCTCTTCTGTGTTCTGTCTTTCATAAATTATTTATATTGTTGTACATTATCTTCATGTATTCTTTTATGTATTATATTTTTATATGTATTTCTCTTCTGTAAACTTTACTTATATTCTCTGATTATGAGAAACTTCCACATTCTTAATGTATTATATTGTATGTATTATATTTGTATTATATTTTTATTTGTACCTTAACATTAAATTATGTTTAAATATTATACACTTTTTGATTGTGCCAAACTTTTAAAAAGCAATACATTTTTAAATCATATTAAAATGTTTTACTTTTATTCCCTTCAATATGCTGTTGGTTTATTACAGCAGAAGACTCTTATAATAATTTTATAATCATAAGGAGATATTTTATTCTATAATTGAAATATCAAGATCTATATGTATATTAATACTCTTTTTAATTCTATTCCATCTATTCAATCATTATTATTGCCCTCTGCTGTTTGATTGTTTTACTTTTTTACATGGTTATATATGTTTGACACATGTCAATTGAGAATATGGTACTGTAGTACTAATAATGAAACGATTAGGTTGATATATAAACTTTTTTACAATAAAATACAATTGTTAGTGCTCTTTAAATAAATTATACAATGTAGGTACCCTTAACGGTTATATTCAATATTATGATTTCAATTTTCTACAGTAAAGTATTACAAATAACAATTCTTACTCATTGTGGACTACTTTAATAAATACAAAATCCATAAAAAAAATTGTGCAAACAGTGACTGCTAGATAGCGAACGCTGTTGACGCCGAAGGCGTCTCTGTTTTCCACCAGTACATGTTATCAAAAGTAATAATTATCACACAATTCATAACCGTGGTAGATTTTTGTAATTCTACATAAAAATGTTTTGAATTATTAATTATTAATTATAAATATTAATTAATGATTTTTTAACATAATAATTAAGCGAATTACACCCTCAGCGAGGCACACAGAAGCTAGTCTATTATATAAAAAAATTTCTGAGCGTTCTCATTGGTGGACGGTTTTTTTTATTCCGCCGGAGCTTTTTCCCTTTTTCTTCGGTCCCGTCCCGTTGCCTTTTTCCTCCTCTATCCATTACGGCCGTCCTTTGAATTTTCCGACGAGCCGTTTTCCCGATTCGACCGGATGAAAAACCCATATATATATCGTTCTAAGCACCTAGCCAATCGCGGCGATCGGTACCTGTTTCCCTCGCTCCTCCGTGACGTTTCGCACCGCGTGACGTCACTATTCCGCGGTCGTCCGCTTACCTTATCTACCTTTTCGCGTCCGCCGGACCGTTTAAATGTCCCGATTTTCGCCATGATTAACAACTCGACCGTTAGGTAGGTAGGCATTAGGCGTTAGGCGATAGGATCTGTAGGTACCCGGTTCGAACCCTGCCCGTACTGTTCGCCGTTTGTTGCGCAGTAATCGTTGATTTGTACAGCCGCCGACGAACGATGCCATCGGGAACATCTGATTTCTTTTTTTTTTTTTTCGCCCCGAATTTTTTTTTTTTTTCGTTAAAGTTTCAACTTTTTTTTTTTTTCGTTTATGTTTTAACAAATTTAAACGTGAATTCTATAAAAGCAATGAAGACCTGCTACGTTTTTAATTGTGCTTTTTAATTATTACGTTAACTTTGATACGATTTATATTTACAAATGGCCGTATGTTTTCATTATACTTTTCTTATTGGAATGGAATTCAAAGTCATTGGTGCTAATGATACTGTTCAAAATAAAATGGTACGTAATACATTCAACTTTAACTAAGCTTTTATTGTGTCTTTAAACAACGTTAAATGATTGTTTTCATACTTAATTTAGGTAAACGGGTAATCAAACATGGGTACCATAATCGGAGATTTGATTGATTAGACGCCATCGAGTAGATTTGTTTTTTTTTTTTTCCGTTAAAGTTTCAACTTTTTTTTTATTCGTTTAAGTTTTAACAAATTTATATGTGATTTCTAATTGTTTTTGTTATATAATCACACCAAATTACACATTAAAAAACTACATTAAAAACAATGAAAACCTGGCATGTGCCTTATAATTATTATGTTTCCAAATAAATTTAGTTTAGCTGTGTTTTCATTATACTTTTTTTATCGGAATTGAATGGAATTCAATGTCATTGGTGCTTATGATACTATTCAAAATAAAATGGTACGTATTACATTTTTTCAACTTATTCTAAGCTTTAACTGTGGCTTTAAACAATGTTAAATTATTGTTTTCATTGCTAACAGTAGGTTAAAGGGTAATCAAACATGGATACCATAATCGGAGATTTGATTGATTATTTGATAATAATACTTGATTATTATTAATTTCTTTCAAATGTAGGTGGAGAATCTGAAAGTATTTGTCGGTATACTTTGTTGACTGGAAAGGAATGTGAACGAAATGACACTTTTAAAAACATGTAGATATGGTATGTATTACATTTTTAGATTGTATTATTATTCAACTACACTCTAAATGTGATTTTAAAATATTTTAAATACATTATTAATTTGGAAATATTCTATCAAAAATTATAGGAAGAGAGCTTTGTTGTGTACTATGCATATTATAATCTAATAATAATATATGCTTAATATGCTATAATTCAATGCCAATGACTGCACTTTATGACTGTAATGATACTATTGAAGAGACCCTCAGATATAAAAATATGAAAACATGGTATGTATTACATTTTCTAAATGCGTTGAATGTGTTTTTATAATATGATGTAGGAGAAGAATCTTATAGTTTTAATCTTAACACTTGGTGTTACTTTTTGATAATATAGAAATATGAAAACAGAATTGAATTACATTTTTAATACTATTTTTCAATTATTTGCTTTAAATATGGTAATAAAATATGTTAAATACATTTAATTTAATTTTTTATATTTTATATATTTATATTATAGAGAGCTATAGGAAGTTTTCAATATATTTTGTTGACTGCAAAGGAAAAATTCAAATTATTGACAAAATGTTGCTGAAACACACAAACACAACATAGGTAATATTGTTCACATATCACAGCTATTATTATCACTATTATGATGTATTGGAAATGCTTATTAATTTTAATAAATATGTTATTCATAGGTATATATGTGATTTCGATTTGTTTTCCCTAAAAGTAATATAAGGAGACAGCTAATCGGATGTTTTCTGATATGATATTATGAAAAACTCGCACAGCTAAAAAACAATGAAAACCACGTATGTAAATAATTGTGTCTTTAAATTATGTTGATTACTCACATTGGATTTCATATATTTTTCCAAATAATATAGGGAGATAGCTGTTGTATGTTTTCGTTATACTTTTGGAATGGAATGACATTGATGCTAATGAGATACTATTCAAAATAAAGAAATCATGGTACGTATTACACATTTTTTAACTCATTCCTTCGACTACATATTATAAATTGAATGTTCATTATTTCGGTTTTAGTTAAAGAGTGTTATAGAGCATCAGTCCTTACACTTGGATAAAATTAAATGAAAACTTTTATAACATGAAAATGAGGAAGCCCAGTAAGTTTTAATTTTTTTGTAAATCATAAATATGATGTTGTATGTGTTCATTATACTTTTTTTATTGGAATCAAATTCCAATTTGGTGCTAATAACAAAAATCAAATAAAGTTAACAATATTACACATTTTATAATGCTCTAATTCCACTATGCTTTAATGTCTTTTTAAAATATATTAAAATATACCGTGTACTTTGCTCATAGTGGGTTGCAGAGTAATGGATTGAGAAATGCTCGAACATGATTGTAGTACTATTGTACCCAAGAGCTTGGTTATTAATACACTTCTATTCTCTTAATATAATATTATAATATTATTGTCTTAGTATAGTTTATTTAATTAAACCCTATCTTACTGGATTCATTGTTGTGCAATAAAATGTATCATTAAGTATTCACTTTCAACAAGATCTATCTACATATTAATGGTTATTTCTGTTATATTTAAATGTATTTTTTTTTTACCCTTTAATTATTGTTGGTTCTACTACATATTGATTGATGATTAGAAATCAAACATGTTATATTGCATATTCAAATTGTGATATTCGCATTGTACCTTAACATTAAATTATGTTTAAATATTTCATTTTTTCATTGTGCAATACTTTTTAAAGCTATACATGTTTAATGCGTTTTTAAATTATATTAAAATGTATTATTTATATTCCCTTCGATATGCAATTGGTTTATTACAGGAGAAGACACTTATAATATTTTGATAATCATATAGAGATTTTTATTCTAAAGTTGAAATATCATGATCTATATGCATATTAATACTTTATGTGTTTTCAAACCATATTAAAATTTATTATTTATTCCATTCTATATGCTATTGGTTTGTTACAGGAAAAGAAACTAATAATATATAACTTTAATGTATAGCTGTAAGGTGTTTTCATTATATTTTGTGGACTGGAAAGGAATTATTCAATGCTATTTATGGTAAAGATGCAATAAATTACATATTACACATATACAAAATAAGAAAACATGGTATGTATTACATTTTTTAATTTTTTCATTCAA